>JACEFZ010004117.1:145000-170000 GCA_014155875.1 Cepaea nemoralis
ATGCACATGTATATTGTGTATAAATTTAATTATGTTTTACAGTTCCTGAGAAAAAATGATGTGGTGCATTACTTTCTGAAAGCCTATCGTAGATTACACAACCACGTGTATACAAAATTCAAGATGAGTGAATCAGCCATGTGCGCACGAGGACTGGCGCTTAAGACAGCAGATCACATACTTCTCTTTAATCAGCCTCTTTTGAGATCATGCGAGTAACCATGCAGTGGATGTCTATCATCTTTGCTAACTGGCATGTAGGTCTTAATCTGTGTCAGGGCTTGTCGAGACCATTGTTAGCCCAAGCATATAGTTCATTGTTATACTCTCAAGAATTATAGCATTACTAAATGTTTTCAAACTGCTGGTACCCTGCCGTCTTGACAGACGATAGTTTATTACATTATACTTCGAAAAAGGCATAGTAACTACAAGTCATGGCGGTAGCGAATGTGACTGATCAGTCCAATTCGCGCGGTAAATTTTCATCCGCAATATACATGTGAACACATGGTCACTTCCACCATCACACACCATCTGACGTCTCACAAGTTCAGTGTGTGATCTATCTGCAATAATTTTCTCCTATATCTGCATTCCATTTCTGATCTTAGCTCTTAATGCAATGCGATCACGGCTGACTTGCTCCCACAGTGCAATGTCAATGCCTGTATAAATCATGTCCCTTTTACACATATCTTTGTATCACAGCAGAGGCCGACGACGTGTTTTCAGGTATGACCAGTATAAATAATATAGTGTACTATAGCATAATACTTATAAGTATTTCCTTAATCAGGTAACTTATGTATCTGCGGTATATTACAACAAATTTACCTTGCATTGAAATGGCCAGGGCAATAGTGCATCGTAATCTCCTCTCATAAGAACAAAGTACAGTGACAGGTGTGAGCCTCGACCAATGCCATCCCCATTCAGGTAGACCCTGCCGCACATTTTATAGCCATATTTGCTGGTGTAGAATGGCTGGCTATAAAGTGACACAGTCCGCCCATCCACAGCATCCTTTGATTCCAGTAACATGTTCAGAAGTCAGAAATTATTGAATAAAGTTTAACAGAATGAATTATAGACCAATTTCAATGTACTTTATATATAATAGAGGTGTGAATGTTAAATATCTATTGTCTTCGACGTCTAGGCATCTGAATGAAGACGTGACACAAAAAGAAAAGGATCGCCAAATCACTTTTTTTTTGTCCACTTGCTTTGAACTTTGATTTTTGTTTGTGGATTAGCTTTCTTTATTACCCCAGTGCCCCTCGCAATAAGGCGAAATCATTCCGACTTCTGAGGTACTTGTAAGTTAAAGTCAAGGACGAGAAGACAACATTTTAGTGCACCTGACCTACGTAGGTATAGCCGCTATCAATGGAGAAGTAAGGTGTCTCACTCCCTTCCTTAGCCTGTGGGAAACCCTTGGCCAGTGTGGAGTACCCGTTTATCCCCCACATTAGGGTCACATGCAGCCATGCGAGCATATGGTGGGTGGAGCTAGGGAACAGCTGACAGATAGTTCTGATCGCAAGTTTTGCGATGTTAGGCAGAGGATCTCTTTAAAAAAACATTGGCAACGGTCACTGACCAGTATGGCCACTGCCAAGAAGGAATCAATGAATAACTACCTTCTTTAGAGATGTCTCGCATATCATGTCTGTTGGCAATCCCAGTTGTTAGACATTTTCTTTTTCTTATTTCGTTCGCTTGAAATATGTCTATAACTGCAGTGCTGTCTCTTGTATGAATTGAACTGTCTTTTTCAGTTCACACAGCGGTCCATAGAGTTTATCTTCCACTGTCGTCTCTCTAGGCCAGAAGGTTTGCCTAGATATGTTATATTTTGGGCAGTCTTGGAGTATGTGCTCTGCTGTCTGCGACGCCAATCCACATGTGCACATGGCTGTTTCACCAATCTTGAATTTTGTATACATGTGGTTGCGTAATCTATTGTGCCCTGTTCTGAGGCGCAGAATAATGACTTGTTCTGGTCTATCCATAACATGGTAGTCATCTTGAGCAGGTTTTGGTAGCTTTCTGACTGATTTGATCATTCTTTTCTTTTGGTGGTATGTAACGGGCACATCAGGCTGTTCTTCTTTGGCTCCTTCCTTAGCCAATTGATCAGCTCTGTCATTTCCGGGTACTCCACAGTGGGATGGTATCCACTGTATGGTGACCTTATGCTGACTGCTAAGTTCAGAAAGTAGTGTCCTTAGTACTGGCAATTTCCCAGACAGGAGCGCCTCGAGTACTGATTTTGCATCTGTCAATAGCACCACAGGTTGTGTACCATTGCTGGTATTTAGTAATTTCTCTGTTGCTATCTTGATTGCCTCAATTTCAGCATCGTAGTTATGGCAGTACTTTCCTGTCGGTACTCTAGCTGTGTCCCTAGTACTATTTGGGTATTCTATGTACACTCCCGCTCCTCCATTTCGAACGGCATTTTGTGCTGACCCATCTGTGTAGGCTCGGATCCAGAGGTCCTGTGGGTATTCTTCATCAAGGAAGCTGAGAGTGGCTGTTCTACGCTGCACACTGTTCTGTTCTTCCTTGTCAAATATTCCTCTCACTTTTGTCTGGATTTGTAATGATAGTCTATGCTCATCTTTCCATGGAGTTCGCTCTGGAATAGTTGTTAGGGGGATACCAACTGTGGGCAGATCGGTGGTTTCTCTGCAGAGTCGTTTGGCCTGGTGGATAAAACTACTTCTTTTCAACCGCCCCATAGCTAGGTTTTCAAATCTGTTCTTCATAGGGTGGCCTGGCAAGCTGAGGAACTTTTCTGCTTGTATTAGCGTTTTCGTATCTCTGCGCTCACTCAGTGCTTGTGTCCTCCCCATCTTCTCCATTTCCACTATAGGGGTTGATCTCATCCCTCCTGTGGTGACTCTAAGTGCTTGATTTTGCACTTTGTCCAGCTCTTGTAGTGTGGTTTTTGATGCCGAACACCACGCAGTTGACCCGTATTCCAGGTGTGGTCGTATGCTCTGTTGATAAACTTTGCTAAGTATTTTCCCACTGGCTCCCCATGTGGTTCCACTTAGCTTTCTCAGGATGGCTATTTTCCTTCTGGCTTTTGCTACTGCTTTGTTGATGTGTTTTCTCCATGTCAGCCTGCCATCAAATGTTACTCCAAGGTATGTTGGTTCTTTATCTTCTCTTAGGGGTGTTCCATTTATCTGGATGGTCCCTGCCTTTTGTTTTGGAGAGAGGGTAAATAGGGTGGTGCTGCACTTGTCAGTGTTTATGCTGACACACCATCTATTTGCCCATGCAACAAATGTGTCTACAGCTCTTTGTAGTAATCTGGTGGCCACTGATGCATGTTCATTTGTGCTCCATAGAACCAGGTCATCGGCGTACATTGCCGCTTTAATTCCATGCGGTAGATTAGCAACGAGATCATTGGTGAAGATTAGAAAAAGTGTGGGGACAAGACTCCACCCTGGGGAACACCATGACGCAGTAGTACTTTCTTGCTCTTTAGTCCATCTATCTGTACTCGGGTCTTCTGTTGTGCAAGTATGCTTTCACCCATTTGTACATTCTTCCATTGACTTTGCAGTTTCTCAGTTTATTCATCAGACCTTCTTTCCAGACTTTGTCAAAGGCTTTCTTCAAATCTATCCATGCCGCAAGCACCAGCTTCTTCTCTTGGAATGCATCCTCAATTTCTTGAGAGAGGTAGGTTGTCTGATCTTCCGTAGAGTAGCACTGCCTAAAGCCAGCCTGCTGTGGCACAAGGATGTTTTTACTTTCAATGTACTACTGCAGTCTGTGATTGATGATGCGCTCCAGTGTTTTGCAGAGACAGCTGGTGAGGCTAATTGGTCTGTAGCTAGAGGCAATGGAACTATCTTTCCCTGATTTTAGGAGGGGTATCATGATTGCTTCTCTCCAGGCTTGTGGAACACTGCCTAAGGTCCAACTATTATTGAAGATCTGCAACAGCTTTGCTTTGGCCTCTGTTCCTAGGTTCCTGATCATTTCATTGGAGATACCATCAGCTCCTGGTGACTTTCTCATTTTCAGTTTTGATATGGCTAGCTCCAGTTCGCTGATTGTGATGGGTGCCTCCAGAACCTCATGTACTATTTCCTTCTGTCCTGTATGTTGCCGTTTCTCTCGAATCTCTTGTTGTTTCTCTGGACTAATTTTGATATTGTTATCTTGTGCGAATGAGTCCGCAAAATGGTCAGCTGCTTGCTTTCTTGTTAAGATGTTTCCATCTTTATGTAGTGCAATTTTTGAGTTTCTCCCTGTGCCCTCATCGTTAAGTTGTTTTATTAGCTTCCACAATTTCCTTGTGTCTCTTTCAAAGTTCAGAGACTCTGTTTTTTCCTGCCAGCTTTTCCGTCTAGCCTGCAGCTTGGCCCTTTGAAATTTGGCTTTTGCATGCTGGAATTTATTGTGGTGCTCTTGGCTGGGTGTGGCCTCTGCTTGCTTTCTACATACTTCCACAACATTATGCAACTGTTCCAGTTCACTACTCCAGTAGGGTTTATATTGTTTACGGGCTCCTCTTGGTACTGTTTCTCGCGCTGCCTGTAGTATGCATTTCCCAAACTCTTCAACTACTTTATTTATGTCTTTCTCAGTGTTCAGGTTTCTAACCAGTATGTTGGTGCGATTCTTGTACATTGCCCAGTCTGCTTTCTTGTAGTTCCACCTCGAGAGGGTGCTGCTTTCACTTACAAGCTCATTTTCTACAGTTAGAAAGACTGGCCGATGGTCGCTGCCACCAAGTTGTTTCCCAACAATTCGTGTAATGTTCCACTCCAGGTCTGGTGAATGAAAAGCCAGGTCAGGTATAGTTGTAGAGTGCCATGATCTCGAGTAGAAAGTATGTGGGTCGGACGGCTTGTTAACCAAGATGAATCTATTCTCATCCTGCCAGTCTTCCAGTCTTCCAGTCTCTCTCCTCTCTGGTCCATGTGATCATAGCCCCAACTCTGCGAGTGGCTGTTGAAATCGCCACACACAATCATTTTTTCTGTTAATGGTAGTGTGTCCAGTGCCTGTGGGCGGTCACTTGGACAGTAGTAATTGATCAGATGTAGGTCTGTATAGCCTGTTTTAAGTTTAAGTGTCTGATACTCAGCCCCTTCCATATAGACTTCGATTTGGGAAGCAGTGATGTTATTTTTTACAAGGGTAAGTATCCCACCTTTTCGCCTGTCCTTTCGGTCAGATCGGTAACACTGGTAGTCTCTGATTTTGAAGGCTATATTTTCGTTGAGGTGAGTTTCTTGCAAGAAACATATGCTTACCTTTTCTTGGTCTAGGATGTTTTCTAATTCTATTTGTTTTGGTTTTTTGCTGACTCCCTCCGCATTCCAGTGCATTATTTTAAGTCTTTGTTTAGTATGGCCAGCCGTTCTATTCTCATGTCCCCTGGCTCCACAGGACATCTGAGAAGGACCTCCAGTAGTTGGGGTTGGACCCTTTCGAGACATAGGGCGCGGCACTGCACCTGCCTGGGGGTCCAAAGCAGGGCGAGCACCTTAACTTTTAGCAGCAGTCGACATATTCCATTTTGCGTAATTGCGTGGCATCCTGATTTCTGTGGTGCGCCTCCTGGCTGGTTGCCTCCGTCTTCAGCACCTTTCCTTTGCTAGAGCGGACTGTGGTCTCACTCGAGTTTAGATGTGTACACACGCACACACGTGTCTGCACATGCATGTATGTGTATACACATCTAGAGCACACTGGTTATTTTCCGGCGCCAGATACTCGCCGTCGCCCCTTCTCCTGTTAGTAGAAACAGTTCCGCCACGTGAAGGCCAGGAGTTGGACTTTTGCTGCATAGGTTATGTATTCACGAGCCATTGGGTTATTTAAGCAATGTTGGGCGCTCACCCCAACACTGCGCCCCGGCTACATACAGCAACGTTTGGAACCGTTGTTAGACATGATCACCATCGCCACACGACATATCATGTCTGTTCACAATAGCAATAGTTAGACATGATCACCATCGCCACACGGCATATCATATCTGTTCACAATAGCAGTGGTTAGACATGATCACCATCGCCATATGGCATGGACTATACAAAAATGTTGCTTGTCCTACGCTCGACGTTGAGATAAACCCCAACCACGAGTTGATTGTCAAGGTAAGTTTACATTCACTAGTTTACCATTGCAGAAAAGAAGCTATCACACATAGTATATGCATCCTTCAACATTTGATGGGGAAGGAAAACAATTCTGACAATAGTTTGCGGCCTGCGCTCATCTTCTGACAACAGAGGGAAAGACTGGTCACTTATTCCTCCGTGCATTCAGACCTGCCCAATGTGGTGGCCCTATCACATCACAGGCCCATAGAAATATGTTGCTTCTGGACAATTTTTTTAAAAACAAAGACAATTATTGTATTTACATAAATAAACATTATCTCTCCTCTAATGTTTCTGTTTGTATTTCTCCAGCTGCATCAACCGCACTCTTGATTTCGCAGAGTAAACAAACAGATTTGGAAAGATGATAAAACAATTAACTCAAGCATCGAAATCTGATAAAAGACTGTCTTACTAACATATGACATACACTTATAGATGAGATTGCAAGCAGTAGTCAAAACAGGACTGACAATTAATGGTGGAGCAAAAGCAACCATAAATAATGCTTAAGATAAGCTACTTATTTTAAATTCAAAACAACGTTTTCCCGTTGCGAATTTAAATAATGAAAACACAAAATAATATATTGCACAAACATGTTTCACTTGTCCTTTAGTGTGTATCTGTCGAGATACAACGAAATGTGCAATATATTGTTTGTGTCTTAATTATTCGAATTAACATTTTAATTTTAAACTGTTGGCATTTTAAAAACATGTCTGGCAAGTACCAAACAACATGAAAGAAATAGAATCCATCATTTCCAATATACCATTTGCACTGATGTTATTTTTGTTTTCCAATAGCGTAGTGGCTGGGGCATATAGAAAGAATGGAAGATAATAGGAAACAAAACTCGCTTACACTCAGGAAATACATGACCGTAGACCCCGAGGTAGACCAAGAAGACGGTGGAGAGATAATACATGTACAGACCTACAAGCACTTGGAATCAACGACTGGCAAGAGAGGGTCAACCAGAGAGATGAATGGAGACGGATTGTATCTGCAGCAAAGAACCTCAATGGCTCGGAACGCTGAAGAAAAAGAAGAATAGTGTAATACTCGTTTCACTATAGCATGCTTGCCACGCTGGTACATCTTAAGACTGGGGCAAGTGTAATGGGAAATTTAAAATAATAAAGAATTCAAATATTGTTTTTCAAAACAAATGCATTTGAAAACAATAAATATTAATAATACTATCTTATTTGTTGTATTTTTTTATCTCAGGATGTAATCATAAAGTAGTGGTATTATTTGTTGTGAATAAAGTACTGCTAGTACCTTTCAAAAACATTTTGCAAATGTGTCTTATTTAGAACAAGTTACCTTTCACCTTTAGCAAAGTATTCTGAATATTCAAACTTCTTATAATATGGATATAATTACTTGTAAAAGCACTGTACCGAGAAATTACCATATCTTGAATCAACTCTGGACTTTACCAACTCTGGACTAGTTGTTGTTTCAATGTTTCTGTTCTACTTTTTACTTTAGCACTCTTCAGCTGTATTCATTTAACTTTTGATTAAAGTTGTTATTAATATGTTAGCTTCTCGTAATTCGGGTTGTTAATATTTTAGCTCTTTCTAATTCAGGTTGTTAGTATCTTTATTTCTTCTGTTTCAGGTTGTTAATATTTTAGCTTCTTCTTATTCAGATTTTTAATATTTTAGTTTCTTCTGATTCAGAATAGTATCATTTTGGAATTGTATTCGTTTTGCTCCTTTGATTCAGAGAATTATTATTACTTAAGCCCCGTCTATTAAGAATACAATGTTTATCTCCTTCTGATTCAGAATGATGTTACTTTAACGCCTTCTGATTCATAATATTATTACTTAAGCTCCTTCTGACTCGTAGTGTAAATATTTTAGCACTTTCTGATTCGTAACGTAAATGTTATAGCACTTTATGATTCGTAGTGTAAATAATTTAGCACTTTCTGATTAGTAGTGAAATTATTTTAGCACTTTCTGATTTGTAGTGTAAATATTTTAGCACTTTCTGATCGTAGTGTGAATATTTTAGCACTTTCTGATTCGTAGTGTCAATATTTTAGCACCTTCGGATTCATAGTGTCAATATTTTAGCACTTTCTGATTCAGAGTCAATATTTTTGCACCTTCTGATTCAGAGTGTTATTATTACAGTGCCTTATGATTCATTGTTATTACTTTAACTCTTTGCTTAGAGTGTGTTTATTATTCCAGGTTTATCTGCTGCAGAGTTCTATTATACAAGTTAAAGTAAGAAAAATTCTGCAAAGAAAGAGGCAGAGAAAGATAACTGAATAGCGTAATATGCATACCTGTTTCCTTTTTCTAAAATTCGAAATCTTCCACATCAGTGTACCATCATAGCTGGCTGTTTCAATCATCTGAAACTTTAGATCCATCTCATTCAGAAGCATTGCATGGGTGGCCAACTGTCCCTCATGTTTTGCCACTTGTGGAATAAGTGTCTCTGTTGTAAATAAGCAATATTATAAAGTCTCACAAAAAAGACGTCCTTTTCATAACATCTGCTTTCTTCATCCCTATGGGAGGAAGAAAAGAAGGAAAGAAAGAAGGATGGATGGATGGGTGGATGGATGGATGGGTGGGTGGGTGGATAGATGGATGGATGGATGGATGCCTGCCTATGTGTGTGTCTGTCTGACTGTCTGTTTGTCTGCCTTCCTACCTCACAATATTTTAGTATGCACTGTTCATGTTCACGCGTTAAGCGTATTATTTTCACAGGCGTTAAGCGTGTTACTTTCCAAGACTAACACATACCGTAAAGTAAGTACACATTATTAAATAACTACAAAATCCATTAACTGGCCACCAGCAGAAGCAGTCAGCCGAGAGAGAGAGAGAGAGAGAGAGAGAGAGAGAGAGAGAGAGAGAGAGAGAGAGAGAGAGAGAGAGAGAGAGAGAGAGAGAGAGGGGAGAGAGAGAGAGAGAGAGAGAGAGAGAGAGAGAGAGAGAGAGAGAGAGAGAGAGAGAGAGAGAGAGAGAGAGAGAGAGAGAGCTACACTTTAAACCATCAACTGACATGTTATAAGTGGTAATTCTTCCATTTGATATGATCAGTTTTCCCAGAGATTTGAAGTCTCGTAAGTTGCTTCAGAATTGCTTCCTATAAAATCATGCAGTAGATGACTTCTTTTTGTTTGCGATTTTTTTTACTTCTTCTTTTTTGCTGTTAAGACTGGAAATTTATTTGATTTATTGGGACGCAGAGGTGTTTCCAAGGCACCAGGGCCGGGTTATATACTGGCCAAGACCTATTGACGCGTCCTAGTCGAGCGTCCTGGGCAACAGGTCCCTTCGGGGTCCTGGCTAAAGTAAGTAGGATCGCCGATTCCTCCGAAGTCGGAGAGTGTCTGCCTGTACGGCGAGGAACCACCAGTCTGCACACCAATTAGCCAGACATGGGACAACGGATACTCACGCAAAACGCAGGTCCTGTATGACATCACGCTGATGTTGGACAACAGGATGCTTTCATCCGACATACAGGACTTCGCGTTGGAGCTCAAGCCAACGAACACAAGCAAGCAAGCATTTGATTTATTCAGTTTATTTGATGAACAAAGCATAAACCTCAATCATCCTAGGTTGATTTACTATGCAAGTTTACGTTCAGTAGATTGCCATTAGTGGTCATCAGGGAACAATGCACTTGCCATTAACATCCTGGTGCACTGGCGACAGGTAATGGGATAGTTCTATACCAGTCAGTTGGGACTTCAATGTTGACTTCTCATTCTGAAAGCTATGGCAAACTAGTGAGCGTAAAATTGCCTATTACATCAGCCTCAGGTTGGGGGTTGCTCCCACCCTCCTGCAAAGGGCATGCAACATTTATTTAGTCTGCCATTGCTTTCTGGACGAGAAGTCAACATCTACATCCAATTGAACAGTGTAGGGAATTATCCCTCTACCCCGTCATCAGCGCACTGGATGTTTACAAGCGACCGCTCTTATCCATGTGACCACACTGAGCTCTGATTCCTTCGCTAAATCACATTAAAAAAGCAACAATTAGAAATAAGTTTGCACACACGCTATTCCCAACATGTAAATGTGAACACTTACCCAAGTGGTCAACACTCTGCTGTAAATGGCTAATCTCCATTGTAAGACTGGTGATCGCCTGAGCTTGCTCGTCAACTTTCTGTTCAAGCACTATCAGACGCTCAACATGTTGCACCATCTTTTGCTGCAATAAACACCCTGTTCGTTAGTTTAACTAATTCTGAACCAACTCACTTAATCCACAGCTGGGGGTATTCAGACTATTTTTTAAATTTATTCGGGCTCCCAGGTCGACAGTGTCTAAAACTGGTACCACAAATGCTTTGGGAAATAAAAGTGGCTATGGTGATACTGACCACATCTGCCAGCAAGTGCCGATTGGTCTATATAATCATGGATCTAGCACCATATACCAGATGTGCTTTAAAGCATGTAAAGGGTCTTTTACTTTTTTTAAACACTGGTAAATGCATTATTTTAAAATCTTCACTTTTTTATCACACTTTATCACATCACAAAAACATACATTGGCTTTTATCTATACATGCCACACTTAAGAACATCATGACTATTTCTTTATATACACATCAAATTTGATTTACTTTCATAAACAATATTTTAACCTTTGTTATATGCGCTCAGAAACCACTTATTTGGGGATCATATTTCAACTCTCTAATAATTTTGGTAAAGGTCTTTATTTAAGGACAGAAAAAGAAAATAATATGAGAAGTAAAGAAGGTAGACTTGATATTGATCATATCGAGTGCTGATGTAACTATCAATATTTTGCAATTGCACCTTATACTTAATACGCCTCATGGCGTGGGAGTGGGTCCTTTAGGTTATACTACTTACTCTCATGGCACCTCGACTTGACTCGAAGACAAAAACCAAACTTGGACCTGGTTCAACCGGATGTCGTTGCCTTAGTTATATGTAAGGTGGGAGGTCAGCATGACTGAATAGATAAAGAGCTCTTGCACTTAACAACAAAACTTCCAGTGTACTGATGCCGTGGTAGTGGGGTCAACCCCTACACAAAACAGTTTCTCGTCCTTTACATGAGGACATAAATTATAAGTACCTCAGAAGATGGAGTGGGTTCGTCTGATGGCGAGGGACACTGGTAATTAATTAATTAATTAAGTTGCATGTCCTTCACAGGACATAGCAGTCAACCCCAGCATTTTCGCTGTTCGTGATTCCTGGGCAAATTTTACGTTCAGTAGTTTGCCATTGCTTTCTGAACGACCGGCTCCTATACCATTTTTGAAAAAACCAGCAACGCCGTGTTTCGAACCCGGGTATACGGGCTCACAAACCGCGTTAGCAAGCCCTAAGCCACAGAGACCGGTAATAAGGAAAGGTAATTCACCTTCCAGTGCACTAGCACGTGTATGGGTTATGCTTGAGTTCAAAGCAAGTGGACATGATTTTTAAAATATGTAAGATCAGTATTTTGTGCAGTTTTCTCTATGTTTGTTTTCCTCTTTGCAGATGATTATTTCTCTGTTGCTGCGGATATACTGCCTTTATTGTCAGCTGGGGGTATGGTCAGCACGGTTATACATGTTGTTGCTTGTTTATCTATCTTTTCTTCCATTAGTGAATGGCGTGCTATTTTCTGGTGTGTATGCCGTGCTTCATAGGTGTGGCCTTTAGAAGAACATGCCCAGTTTTCATAGGCCCTCATCTTTATTAGACGAACATTTGAAATTAATTCAAGAAAGGTTCGGGATGAAGAAATATCTCAAGTTGAAGAAATATCTCAGGATAAAGACGTATCTCAGGCGGAAGGAATATCTCAGAATGAAGAAATGTCTCAGGATGAAGAAATATCATTATAGAATAATTTTAACGATTGCAGAATAGATATAGAGAAAAGGGTAGTTTTGTGCAAAGAAAACAAGGTTTTAAAAACCTGAATATTGTTTCTTTCGTGTTTTTTTTTTCGTTCGCTCGCTTTGAACTTTAGCGTAGTTCACACTGGACTGATTTTTGCGTGTGGGCTAGCTTATACTATTACCAGTGTCCCTCACCATCATGCGAGCCCACTCCGACTTCTGAGGTACTTCTAATTTACGTCCCCAAGTCAAGGACGCGAAGCCAACATTTTAGTCCATTCTGTGTAAAACTTACCTTCAAATCCCTGATAGTGTTTTTAATCTGGTTTTCAAGAATCCTCTCCCGTGACTTTATTTCCTGCATAATTCATACAATTATTGCATTATTATTGAGAACAAATAAAAAAGAATTTTTACAGCACGGTTATACATGTTGTTGCTTGTTTATCTATCTTTTCTTCCATTAGTGAATGGCGTGCTATTTTCTGGTGTGTATGCCGTGCTTCATAGGTGTGGCCTTTAGAAGAACATACCCAGTTTTCATAGGCCCTCCAATCTTTATTAGACGAACATTTGAAACTAATTCAAGAAAGGGTCGGGATGAAGAAATATCTCAAGTTGAAGAAATATCTCAGGATAAAGACGTATCTCAGGCGGAAGGAATATCTCAGAATGAAGAAATGTCTCAGGATGAAGAAATATCATTATAGAATAATTTTAACGATTGCAGAATAGATATAGAGAAAAGGGTAGTTTTGTGCAAAGAAACAAGGTTTTAAAACCTGAATATTGTTTCTTTCGTGTTTTTTTTTCGTTCGCTCGCTTTGAACTTTAGCGTAGTTCACACTGGACTGATTTTTGCGTGTGGGCTAGCTTATACTATTACCAGTGTCCCTCACCATCATGCGAGCCCACTCCGACTTCTGAGGTACTTCTAATTTACGTCCCCAAGTCAAGGACGCGAAGCCAACATTTTAGTCCATTCTGTGTAAAACTTACCTTCAAATCCCTGATAGTGTTTTTAATCTGGTTTTCAAGAATCCTCTCCCGTGACTTTATTTCCTGCATAATTCATACAATTATTGCATTATTATTGAGAACAAATAAAAAAGAATTTTTACAAGAATGTAAATATACATACATACATATATGGCAATAATTACACACTCTCTCTCTCTCTCTATCTTCCCTCCCCTCGCTCTCTCTATCTGTCCCCCTCTCCATTCCCCTCTTCCCCCTCCCTCTTTCTCTTTATGTGTGTGTATGTGCGCGTGAGTGTGTATGTGTTTGCATGTGTGCTAGCGAGTTAGCAACGTTGATAAGGAACTGCATTGATAATGTCATGAGCACCGTCAGACGAGGGTTCGAAGCCTGAGTTCGTCACCTATTAACTGAGGTAAGTGTTTGCCTCCTAGTCCTCCGTGCACTCAGGCCTACAAGATGTGACGGCTTTATCACATCACAGACCAATAGGAGGAAACTGCTTCCGGACACACATATATGTGTATGTCTGTGTTGGTGCTAGTTTACACACACAACCCATGCACATACACGACGCCAGCCATAAGTCTTTGACATGAACGAGATATCATACACATATCTTCTTCTTCTTTTGCGTTTTATCTGGGGAGTTTTTTCGGACTTGATTGCGTTGTCCCTGTTTACAGCAGAGCTGCGTTCTTGCGCCATTAGGCCGACACAACCGACTTGTGCCGGCATTTGTTGACTGGGTTAACCTTCCCGGGGTCATAGAGTTATGGCATTTGGGTAGTGCTCATTCCTTTTTATTATAGCCACCTATTAAACTTACACATTTATTCTTGACCTTGCAAACGACCTTGCAAAAACAAATTTTGTTTAGAATTAAACTAATTATCAAGTTATCAAGTTTGACATCTTCATCATTATTAACATGATTTCTTTTGATCTATTTTTTTGTTTTAAGATTTGAACCCCCTTATACATGTAAAATAATTACTAGACTGTTAACATTGTTAACAATAAAGAATGGACAAGTTATAGTATGATCATATGCAATAAAACCTGGACTGCCGACAATAAAGCATGTACAAGCTATTCATCCATCCATCATAGTGCCATGCCGATAAAAGGGGGCTGTCACACTTTGCCATCTCACTCGATCACTAGAGTCGTGGATCAACTCCGTGTTTCTGTCTCAACCATGCCACGTGGCCAAGCCATCCAGGTATTTACTTCTCGGTCTTCCCCTTGGTCTCTTCCCTTCGATCTTGCCAGTTGTCACCAAGTTCTCCAAGTCATTTCTTCTCATAACATATCCACAAAATTTGATTGTCTACGTCTAATGACTCTAATCAGTTTACGATCTTCATTTGTTTCTTGAAGGATTTGTTCATTGGTTTTTCTGTCTGTCCATGGTATTCTTTGCATTTTCCTCAGAAACCACATTTCCACAGCCATCAGCTGTTTTTCAGCTTGATTGCTCATTGTCCAAGCTTCACATCCATACAAAAGTACAAGCTATAGTATGACCACATATACAAGAAAGAAGGACTGGTTGCATTAAAGTAAGGACAGGTTACAACATAACTGCATAAACAGCTTTGCTGAAGATAAACAGCAATGGAAGACCAGAACTACCAACATCTCTATCATGATCCAACAGACCCAGTAACGGGATAGGAGAAAGTACATCAGGTAAATACATGCACAAACCCCTTTATAACTCGAAAGTACGTCCTATAAAAACAGTTGGTGCAGTGTCACAAATATTCACTCGCAAAGTGTAGACGAGAGAAATAAATGTAGAAAATAATGTTCTACGACACTTACTAAAAGCTGCATGTCCCTTTACATGACGTCACATTCAATCCCAGCATTTGTGGCTGTTTTGTGACTAACTAGCCAAATTTACATTCAGCAGTTTTCCATTTATTTCTGAACGACCAACGTTCATACCATTATTAAAGATCAAGACAAGACAGTCTGCATCCAAATCGCCTGCAGCTGATTTTGAACGCGGTATGCACGATTGCGAATTGTGTTCGCTACCACTTCACCACAGACGAAGGATCTAGAAAAACAGAACAGCCTGTGCTTTGCAGTCAAGTTTTGCAGTCAAGATTTGCTGACTGATGGAATGAAACTCATGCAACTTGATTGGCCTTTGTATTCCAATTTATTTTACCTCTATTTCTTTCTGTAGATCTTGTATCGATGATTTCATTGTTGTCAAATACTGAAGAAGTACCGGAAAATGGATGTTCACATCTTGTTCATGTTTTTCAATATCTTCCTTGCTGCCCTGAAAGACAGTAAATCTCATAGCTAATTTTCGTGATACACGTGTAATGAAATACTATATAACCACAATCCCTTAGCCAACCTCTGTTACACAGATGTAATATAATAAAAAATAAACTAAATCTCATAGCAAACTTCCGTGACACACATGTAATAATATACAAATCTCATAGCTAACCTCAATGTCACATATATAATATACTATAAATCTCATAGCTAACCTCAGTGACACATATATAACATAATACACATCTCATAGGTAACCTCCTTGACACATATGCAATAATATACGAATCTCATAGCTAACCTCAGTGACACATATATAACATAATACAAATCTCACAGCTAACCTCCGTGACACATATATAATATAATACAAATCTCATAAATAACCTCCGTGACACATATATAATATAATACAAATTTCATAGCTTACCTCCGTGACATATATATAATACAAATCTCACAGCTAACCTCCGTGACACATACATAATATAATACAAATCTCATAGGTAACCTCCGCGACACATATGTATTATAATACAAATCTCATAGCTTACCTCCGTGACACATATATAATACAAATCTCATAGCTTACCTCTGTGACACATATATAATATAATACAAATCTCACAGCTAACCTCCGTGACACATATATAATACAAATCTCACAGCTAACCTCTGTGACACATATATAATATAATACAAATCTCACAGCTAACCTCCGTGACACATATATAATACAAATCTCACAGCTAACCTCCGTGACACATATATAATATAATACAAATCTCACAGCTAACCTCCGTGACACACATATAATATAATACAAATCTCACAGCTAACCTCCGTGACACATATATAATATAATGCAAATCTCACAGCTTACCTCCGTGACACATATATAATATAATACAAATCTCACAGCTAACCTCCGTGACACATATATAATATAATACAAATCTCACAGCTAACCTCCGTGACACATATATAATATAATACAAATCTCACAGCTAACCTCTGTGACACATATATAATATAATACAAATCTCACAGCTAACCTCCGTGACACATATATAATATAATACAAATCTCACAGCTAACCTCCGTGACACATATATAATATAATACAAATCTCACAGCTAACCTCCGTGACACATATATAATATAATACAAATCTCACAGCTAACCTCCGTGACACATATATAATATAATACAAATCTCACAGCTAACCTCTGTGACACATATATAATATAATCCAAATCTCACAGCTAACCTCCGTGACACATATATAATATAATCCAAATCTCACAGCTAACCTCCGTGACACATATATAATATAATACAAATCTCACAGCTAACCTCTGTGACACATATATAATATAATACAAATCTCACAGCTAACCTCTGTGACACATTTATAATATAATACAAATCTCACAGCTAACCTACCTGGCACACATGTAATAAAATACATATCTCATAGCTAACCTTCGTGACACACATGAGATATAATAGAAAATAATCTACATCTCATAGCTAACCTCCGTGACGCAAGTGTAAAATAAAACAAAATAACCTGCAACTCATACCTAACCACAGTGTCACGTGTAATATAACACAAACATACCTAAACCAATAAGTGCGATAATTACATTTCACTAGATATTTACAGTCAACACAGTAATACTTAGAGTGCCTAAAGTAAATAGTCAATATAGATAAGTGGGGTGCCATTTTAAAGCTGTGGCTAGCAGGGTACGCTCATTTGTTCGAATCCTCTCTGGGCTATGATTTTTAAAATTAACCTGGGCTCCCACGTTAACCCAACCTAAAATGGGCACCAGAAAATGTTCTGGAAAGTAAAGACGGCATGATTTATATTGGCCACATCATAAATCGAGTATACATTGTTCTATAAAAATACAGGGCTAGCACCATAAACCCTATATACGTCTCATGGCGTAGACGGGGGTCCGTTACTTTTACTTATAGACAACCATAAATTCTGAGCTAGCTTACTGGCAGCTTACTACACACCGTTTAGCAGAACAACCCGCATTTAGACAGCTACATGAAACTGTACTGTCAATGTAAAGTGACGAATTGTTACTAGCATTACTGATATATGAGTGTAAGAAATATACTAACACCACGAAGACTTTACTATAAGAACCACGGGAAGTCATTAACCAATGGTAATTTTGCGAATAACTGTTTTACAATAGTGCGAACCAGACGCGCGTGTGCATGTGTGTGTTTTTTTTTTTATTTCTTAATGTAGTCCCTCAGCCTGGCAACACACTTGGTCCACCTGTCCACTAGCTTGTCGATGCCTTATAGGAAAATATGTTTAGGTGTGGCCTTAAACCAATTGTGCACCACCTCCATTACCTCGTTGTCATCTGCAAACCTCTGAACCCCCATATGTTCTTTCAAGCGTCTAAACAAGTAAAAGTCTGATGGCATCAAGTCTGGACTGTATGTTGAATGTTTCAAGACCTCAAATTTCAGATCACGTAGTATATCCACTGTGCACGCTACCGTATGAGGGAGAGCGTTGTCGTGCAGCAATAATACTCCTTTTAAAGAAGACTCCGCACTTTCGATCGTATCGGGCTTCAATTTGTTCACTAACATGCACTATATCCAGCACTAGTCATAGTTTCACCCCTTTCCTGGGGAAAACATCAATATAGGGCCCTTGATTTCCCAAATAACGATGATTATTAATTAGTTAGTTAGTTAGTTAGTCGTGGTTCCAACTTCACGGCAACGGGTTGTCCCCATATTGCTCCATTCCTGTGCCAGTGAATATCACACAAAATGCTCCTCACTGCCAAAAGTGAACAATGGACCAGACAGGAGTATGGCAAGCCAACAGCCCGCACAGGTACACTATGCATAATGCCGCCGCCAGAATGCCAACACAAAAGTCCTCCATGAAAAATACAGTTCATCGTCGATGGAAATGGCAGTCACCAGAAAGACTTCATTGACCCGGGTTTTATCCCATATGGCTTCGGTCTCTTTCCACAGGACGACCCGCCAAAAGCGCCGCACAAAGCACGAACTCCGTAGCTCCAGCGGCGACTCCCATGAGTCTGCTGAAAAATGCACCCGTGAGCCGAAAAGGCAAACCAGTCAATCCAGCAACAGCCTGCCGCCATCGTTCCGAACATGCAGTTCACGCTACACACAACTGCGGACAGATGTAAAAGCATTCCACGCGAAACTCACAGCTCACAGTGTCGCGCCACGCACTCACTCAGTAGCAGGGCGACGGTACCATATCCTCCTTAGTCGCATCTTACGACATGCATGGTAGGCAACAGTGTTACTATTCTTTGCTCCCCCGTATGGTTCCCGGCAACACACCGGCGCGATGATTATTATGACTTCAAAGTGGATTTCTGCGTCTTAAACTTATTCTTAACATTTTGAAATCCTTCTGCCCATTATCTTTTAATTTACTCTGAGGTATTGCTTAAGTGTCAGTTTGTGTTCTGAAATAAGATTTTCCGATGTCCATACTCTTTCATGCACTTTATAGTAAAATTCATGTCACTTAATTACTTTCCCTCGTAAAACATGCAGAGGATTATGAAAAACAAACAAACCAACCAACCAACAACAAAAACAACAACTCACTATTTTTTTGCAGCCCATGTTCTTAAACTTGCATTCTTCAGGTTTTTTGGGGCACTCAGTTTTATGTTTGAGTAGCTAGAATTTTTTAATACATAAGAAAACATGATTAATTTGTTTATTTAGAATACATATTGTACATTATTCTTTGTGCAATAATTTACATAAAAACTGATAATATACATGGAGGGTCAATCAATTGCTTCTGCAAATACGAATGTAAATCTTTTAAAGTATAACTACTGGAATTATTATCATCATCAGATGTTGTCCAGACTTGTAAGGGCGATCTGGCCTCTCCACATCTAGTTATCTCCAACAGAGTTTGTCATCCCATGCTCTGACATGTTTCGTTCCACTTTGAAAAGGCTGTCATAAATACTGTCTTAATATCTTCCTCTATCTCTATTTCAATATATATTTCCATGTGTTACAATATGTTCCAGTATTTTTTTCTCTTCTCATAACGGGGAACAAATGACGACTGCCTCTTTCTGATGTTGGTGGTAAGTTGATATGTTTTTTTATTTAAATAATCAGAAGAAGAAAAAAGTAAAGGTCCCTTCTACACGCCTTATGTGCATTGGGCATTCATTTCTTCAACTAATCACACTAGTGACTCCTACTATTGTTTCATTTCATTAGAGTATACACACCTGTTTGCGTTTAAGGTTTTGTATTCCACATGTATACGGGCATGTGACAGCTGCTTCTGGGCATATTTCGGCATCGTGCTCCTGCAAAAGAAGTAACATAGTTATTGGTAAATGGAGGATCGCTTTATAGAAGAATGATGAGAGCAAAGTAGATGGATATAAACAGTAATGAAGATATCTTTAAAGACGTCACAAAACAGAAAGACATGATAGTCATTTTAAAATTAGCTACTTAAGCGCATAATACACAGAGTGGGTGACCAGGGCTCTTGAATCTATTTCTACTGCCTGACAGTATAGCCTTCCTGTCTCAGACATGCGATCATATCATTCTACTTCTCCATCTTGTACATGTTCTACTCCTCGATTCTTGATTCGTATGGGCAGATGACTGACTGTCAATGATATTTATAGTGAAATATTGTCTGTCTATGGCTGCAAGCATTTGTCGTTAAAGAAGTTGGCACACAACTAGCGACCAAAGATTTGCTGATGACGAAGAAGTTGAGCGGGAGATGCGAACGTGGTTAAGGCAGCAGCCTAAAGACTTCATTGGTGCATTTATAGGGGGAACTAAGAAAATGATGATTTAAATGCATCAATGTTTGTGGATATAATGTTGAGAAATAGAGAGAGATATCTCATCTCTCATCTCATCATGTTCCTCTTGTACCTTGCGGTGTCGAGGTGAAGTATAAACTTCGTGAGAGTGCCCGATTATGGGCTTCATATATCGATATTCCCATGGACTCTGCTATTCCCTCCGTCGAACGTTTACGTGGTCGGCCTCTTCCTCTGTTTCCATCTGGTCTAAACATCATTGCTTGTTGTGGTATGCTGTTGACTGGTAACCTACTTGCATGGCCAAACCATTTGACTTGCTGCTTTCTAATAAAATCTAGTGCTGCTTTAACCCCCACTTTAGTCCTGATTTCTTCATTTCTGATCTTATCTCTTCTTGATACGTTGAGTATTCTTCTCAGGAACCTCATTTCTGTTGTTGCGATTTTTCTTTTCTCTTTTTCTGTCATTGTCCAGGTTTGGCATTGGTAGCATAGAGTTGGTAGGAAGATTGTGTTGTAAAGTGCTTTCTTAGTAGTTATTGATACATGTTTGTTCTTTAGTATTGGTGCCATTTTTTTCTCTTCTCATAACGGGGAACAAATGACGACTGCCTCTTTCTGATGTTGGTGGTAAGTTGATATGTTTTTTTATTTAAATAATCAGAAAGAAGAAAAAAGTAAAGGTCCCTTCTACACGCCTTATGTGCATTGGGCATTCATTTGCCTTATTGCACCTATTTTCGATCTCGTCTTCTGATCTGCATTTGATGATATTATACTTCCCAGGTACTTGAAACTCTTCACTTGTTTCAAGGGATGTTCGTTTAGGTGAATTGTTGTTGTTTGTTCTTCTTTAGTTATAGTCATTACCTCTGTTTTGCTTGTGCTAATTTTCATGTTATGTTCCCTACACATTTCATTTAGACTATTCATGTGGTCTTGTAATTCAGCTTCTGATTTTGCTATTAGTGCTTGGTCGTCCGCAAACAAGAGTTCTCTAATGGTTAGATTTGCAGATGGTTCTTCTTCTGTGTTCTCGTCAAGTGGTATTCTTGCTATCTCTGCTTGGCTGGTTTCTTTACATATGTTGTCTATATATGTTATGAACAAGAGAGGGGACAGGACACAACCTTGTCGTACTCCAGATCTTATGGTGAAGGGTTCTGAGTGTCTTCCAGTTGCTCTCACTATGCGTTCACTGTTGTTGTATAAACTTCTACATAGGTTTGTTAGATGTGTACTCACTCCACATTGTTTAAGGATTTGCCACAGCTTGTTTCTATCTACTCTATCGAATGCCTTTTCTTGGTCGACAAAGGCTAAGTAGAGTGTTCCATTGAATTCAATTGATTTTTCTATAAATTATCTAAGAGCAAAAATTGCATCTGTGCATCCTTTGTTTTTCCTAAATCCAAGTTGTGTTTCGCTTAGCTGGGGTTCTAAAGTAGTTCGTAATCTTTTTTCAAGAATTTTGCAAAATATTTTCCCAGTATGACTCAACAGCGAAATGCCTCTGTATTGTGTGCAGTCACTTTTGCTGCCTTTGTTTTTCCAAATTGGGATAATTATGGCATTTCCCCAATCTCGTGGTGTCTGTTGTTCTACCCAAACATGATTGAATAGTCTATGTAGCCAAGCTGTTCCTACTTCTCTTGCTGCTTTAATTAGTTCATTTGGTATTTCATCCTGTCCTGGTGATTTGTTCAATGGGGCTAATCTGATGGCTTCTATAATTTCTTCTTTTAGTATGTCTGGTTCTAGTTCTTCGGTGACATCTGTATAGGTCTCTTGAATTCCTGTGACATCTGATGGGATGTTGAGAAGTTGTTCGAAATACTGCTTCCATCTTATTAGGATTTGTTTTTGTTCACTTATTGGTTCTCCATTTTCGCTGTTAATTATTTCAGTTGGATCAAAGGGTTCTCCTCTGCCTCGCATTGCACCTATCTTTTTGTAGAAGTTTCTAGTTGCCTCCTTGTAGTTTTTATTTAGGGTTTCTCCATAATCTTCCCAGTCTTTTTGTTTTTCCCTCTTTACTATGCTATTCACATGTCTTCTCGCTATTCTATATTCTATGCGATCACATTCCTGTTTGCTCTTCAACCACTTTTTATATTTTTCCTTTTTGTCTTTTACCGCTTTCTTTACTTCTGCGTTCCACCAACTTGTTATTTTCTTTATCCGTGTTGTGCGTTTTTTCGTGGTTCCACATCCGTTTATACTTCTTAGTTTTTCTACGAGCAGTATGAAGATCCCCTGCCGGCTTGCTAGGCCAGTCGCAGGTTTAGGACACAAATCTGACCACAGGGAGTCCATCCCCTATGGCGAGCCATAGCCCCGTTAGCCCATGACCTCGCGGTTATGGTTGCCCGGTCTGCACCACGTGGAGGTGGGGGTTGGCTTGTGTAGTCTGCGGGTCATCGGCAGGCTACTAATTTTCGCTCTTCACCCCTCCTGGGAGAGGCTAGCCGATCCTAACCCTGCTGGCTGCAGGGCCAGGCGCATTCCACACCTTGCAGAATATGGAGAGATATATAAGTAAATAATAAATCGTTTTCAGGTTACTACCTCGTAACCTATTTTTAAAAATATTGTGTGGCTTACTTGCTGACGCCTCTTCCTCCTTTTTCTTCGTCTTCTTCTGCTTGTTCTTCCCATTATCCCCAATGGAAGAAGGTCCTCAACGAATCCATAGTATCTCCTGCAGCTTCCTCCATGTCCGCCCAATATTATTCATGAGTCTGTAATTGTATTCTACCTGTGTTTCTAGCTATCCAGCTACTTCGTTCACCTTGTGGACTCCAGACAAAAGAGTGTCTAGTTATATTGTCCTCAGACTTTCCCAGTGTTTTCTAACCAGAGACAGCCTTGTTTTCCTGACCTCTTGATTATCTGGAATTCGTTTAGTTCTCTCCATGAACTTTGTCATACCATAATAGTCTCATATTGATTAGTTTATGGATTGTAATAACAGCCGAGCGACCACTATACAGATTTTAGGTGTAATGTATACTTCTTTTGATCCTAAGACTGTATATATGTGAGTATGTGTACGCTTGCGGGCGTACGTTTATGTTTGTGTATGTAAACTTATTTCTATTTTTATTAAACTATCAAACTCCTTCTTAACTAATCTTAACTTACCCTTTTAGAGTTGAAGTTGAACTCCAAACCACACAGTTCACAATTACAGGGCCGGCATCCACAAACTAACAAATGTTTACTCAGATTTCGAAACTGTATTCTTTGGCCGCACCCTCTGGGCAAATACGTGCATGGAACATCACGAAATTCACACTCGGCTTTATGTTTCTGCAGAACAAAACACATTTCTGAACTTATTTTGTAAGCTGGATAAATACACAAAGAAAAGTAGAAAAGGTCAACTTTCCATAAACACAATCACAAGTGATAAAATGGACGTTACAGCCCTAAAGCATATAATAATAATATATCACAAACATGAAGACTAGAATAACATTGGAACTAGCAAAGAAAATAGTTCACAACAGAATACAATTAAGTGTTCAAAAAGTATTCCTCAGGAATAATAATATTTAGATGATAATGCTAAACAATTCACACTCATGGAGTATGAGATGCTATGTTAGATTATTCTGTCCATAGACTGATATGCAGTTGTTCTATCCATAGACATATGCAGTTGTTTAAACATGTAAGGCGACAGTTTACCATTGTAACTCATATGAATATTCCTGATAAATCCATTTAGTGGTGTTCTCTTCCCTGTAATATCCAGATGCGAGATTCTTGATAAACATGTTCTTTGTAAGCAGTATTTGTCATTATTATTCTGTTAACGTTGCTGTTTTGCAAATGATTTTTGAAATGATATAAACAGTTAATAAATAAATAAATCAAGTGCCGTCTGCACAATGAAGGTTCGCTGCAATGAATTTCCAACATTGTCTTTCGCCTTGATTGTGTACATTCTGTTAGACTGCTGTTCATCCCATCTCTTGGTGTTATCTTCCCACTTGTAACGTTGTCTACCTCTTGCTCACTTGCCTTCAACCTTATCCTCTAGTATAGTTTTTATAAGAGGGTTATGTCTTTCAACGTGGTCGAAATATTCCACTTGCCTGTTTTTTATTTCTTTCATCAACTCTATTTGCATTCCAAATTTTCGATAAATTCATGGAATACGACATATTCTACTTATATCCACATCTCCAGGGCTCTATTCTACTTTCTAATTTGCTTGTTCATTTAACAGGCTTCCGCGCCATATAGTAGTGTTGAATATACATAACATTATACGATTCTCATTTTTAATACATTATCAATCTCTCTAGATCAGTGTTTCCCAACGTGGGACCCACGCCCCACAGGGGGGCAATTTGACTGTTAAGGGGGGCAATTCGAAAATGGAAGAAATCGGCTGAATATAACAAAACGGGGAGACTTGAGACTGAAGTTAACTAAATTGGAACCTGACATAAGATCTCTTTTCAGCAAGCATCAAGCGCAAGGATCTCACTAAATTTAAATAATAAATAATTACTAATAATTAAAATAATATAGAAAAATCTTTCATTAAAATTATTTTGTACTTGAATTTCAGTTCTCCATTATATGTTTTGAAAATTTACTTACTGTGTTTGCTTAATAATTACCTAGTGATTTCTTCCTAAAACCTATCATTCAAGTTTCTTTAGTGAACATTTCAATTTTTGAATATTAAAAATAATGTATATGTTGAGGGGGGGGGGGGGGGGCGTGGGGTGGGGGAGGGGGGCAATATGAATTTTAGAAAGGCTTAAGTGGGGCATGGCACAAAAAAGGTTGGGAAACACTGCT
>JACEFZ010004117.1:177500-250000 GCA_014155875.1 Cepaea nemoralis
GAATGACCCGCATAGCTTCGTTCTGTATGCGCTCTAATTTCACCAGCTGACTCTTTGAGACAGTGAGCAGTCCTAGTCCATAATCAATCACTGAGAGGATCAAGTGCTGGTATAGTGTGAAAAGCATTCTCTGCTCTGTGTCCATTGCAGCCATAGTTTTAAGTGCATTGAGTCCCTTTTGAGATCTTGTCACAACCGTCTCCACATGGTCCTTGAAGGACAGGCTCCTGTCAAATGTGATTCCCAGATACTTCAGTTTGTTCTCTCTGTTGACGCTTCTACCATCTATCGTGAGGCTTGGGACATCAGTTCTCACAATCCTGTTGTCCAGAGAGCACCACAAAACAGCTGCCTTTTCCGGGTGGATGACAGCATCTCATTTCAGTGCAACAGTCAATCACTTTGTCTACTGTCGCCTGTAGCTCCTGGGCTGTTTGCTCCCTATCTCTCCCCTGCCTATATGCAAGAATATCATCTGCAAATGTTAGTATCCTTCCAGCCCCTGGTGCTTCTAGGTTTGCAATCTTGCTCGTATACACGTTAAAGAGCACCGGTGAGATTGCGGATCCCTGTGGCAGTCCCGGGGTTAAAATATGTGGCTCTGAGGTCCATGCACCCAGACGGAGAGCAATCCGACGAGAAGTGCAGGACGGCCGCTATCCAGTTCACCAACCAGGGATTGACCCCCTTCTCCATCAGTGCGGTCATCAAAATATCAAATCGAACTCTATTGTACGCATCCTCGAGATCAAGCGCTGCCGCCATCGTTTCCTGTCTACTCTGGAACCCCTCATAAACGTCAAAGGCAAAAGTGACTGCATTTGACCAGGTATCTTTTCCTGGCCTGTAGCTCCCCAGGCCTCTTGGAAGAAGTTTCTCCCTTTCCAAAAACTCTTGCAGCTTGACAGCGACTATCTTCTCTAAAACCTTCCCAAATGTATTTTGAAGGGTGATGATCCTAGAGCCGCTAAGCTGTGAATGATATTTGAATGGTTTTGGGAGCGGGATGACATAAATGTGTACCCAATCCTGCGGTACTGATGCTGTCCTTATGCTCTGCTTAAAGCACTCGGTCATCTCCTTCAGGTCTACATCGCTCAAAGCCTTCATGTGGCCATACCTGACCCCATCAGGCCCTGGTGCCGTGTCTTTTGCCTTTTTCAAAATATGTTTAACATCTTCAACCCGTATGATTTCTTCATAATGCATATATTCTTTATGGTGCCAGATAACTCCTCTCTAACTGCATCCCTGGTGTCCGCATCATCATGATTGATCTGCTATAAAAATCTCTGGAGAAACGCCTCCCCTTTCTCTTTGTCTGTTGTCACACGCACACCAGCATCTCTATAAATTGTTCCCACTGTCATAGACCGATCTTTTCTTTGTATTTGTCTGTGCAATTTCCAGAAATTTCGCAGTGTTTTATCACTTCCAATCTCCTTCATGAAACATTCCCATTTTGCCTTTTTGTCCTCTGCAGCACAGCGCTTGAAAACCTCCACCTTGTCTTTCTTGACATGTTCCGCTATGTGCACTTTCCTCTCGTGAACTTCGAGGTGTCTGTCGCACTTTCTTTAGCTGCTTCACTGCAGCTCTCTTTGCTTTCCAAGCATGGTCTACTTCTGGGGTCCACCATGGAGGCTGCAAAAAGGGGGTTTTAACAGTCCTGTTACATGCCCCCTGTCTGAGGCGTCCAAGAAGGCTGTCGGTCCACTCATACCGGAAGGTCTTGTGCGCTCTCCCAGCCTTAACTTTCCTGGATTTAGAGATCAGGACTGCGCATGGCATGTGATCACTCCCATGGTCATTCAAAACAGTCGACTTTACATCAAGGACTGATGACTGGGAGACAAGTGCCAAGTCAACACCTGTGTCTGTTCCTCGCATTGAAATCTCCACATATGAGTAGCCTATCACGCGGCAATTCCTCCAATTCCTTAAGCCAGTCCCAGTGTTCCTTTCTGACAAAACAGTCCACTGTGGCATAAACATTTATGATGCTCCAACTTAAGCCATCAATCTCCATTTGCATACCCTGGACCTCTCTTGTACTGTGATTCCACTGGCTCAAGTCAAGTACCACATGCTTCACTCCTTCCTTCAGCAGCAGACCTTGCCCATGTCTCTTCTGCCCAGTAGGGTTTATATAAGTGGTGTACCCAGGGCAATGGTATTTGTCAGTATTTAGCTCCTGAAGCATGAGGACATCAAAATATATTATTTTAGCTGCTCCAATAAAGGACCTCTCTGCCTGGCACTGCGACAGTTCCAGTATCGCACTCTTACATAGTTTAAACCTAGTCTCTACACTTTTCGTCTTGTTCTCCTGGCGCCTACCCTCCTATTTCTATGCCTTCTTCTCACAGCATTTCCTCGTCTTCTCCTCCTCACTCTCTCTTCGCTAGCCTCTGAAGGATGTATCAAGCGCAGAGCAAGTGCTCCGTAGCTCCGGCGACGATTCCATATTTAATTGATGTCATAAGCAAAGTTTGGATATTGCAGGAAATAATCGGTCCCCCTAGTAGAGCCTGCTTGCTAGGGAAGAGGCATGGGATGCCCCTCAGAAGTCCATACGCCTGGCGCCGCCCAGCCCGCATACTAGACGTTCCACGTTCAAGACCAACTCACCCTTGGCCATTCAGTCCTCGGCACGTCGGTCCACCTTAAACTTGGGGGTTTATAATCGGAGTTTTCCATCTCCTAGATTGGCTGCTGTAATAGCTAACGGGCCCAATCCACCTGGGGGCAAGAGGTTCCAGCGCCACATTTATGGCAAATGCCGTAGATACATATGTACGGGAAACAAAAACAATGTCATACAATATCCGTTTCTTTTAGTTTGTTGTGGATAGTTGTAAATTGTCTAGAAGACTGCCTTTTAACTCTTTTAACTCTGATACATTGACTCCCAGGTCATCTGAGTCATGGAAAACACTTTAATCTGTCAGAGTGAGCATGAGTTATAGACTTTTCCCCAAATCCTGTATCGAAGCATCATCTCCACGGAGAATGTGATCCATGAGTGTTATTGAAAATGCGTACTTGGGGAGAAGGATGGCGGGATTTTGGCAAGTCATTATTCAGTATACGCCGATACAGACTGGTTGGAACTAGGTGTGGGCTGATAATGTTTCCTCCGCAGGTTCTATGTATTTAATAGAGAAATATGAAAACACTGCGTCTTTTTCATTGTAAGTACATGGCTTTGCAGTGTGTCAAAACATGAAATTCTGTGTCAATCGTGATATCAAAACTGAAAATGTAAACGATGCTATTGTCATTCTATGGTAATGATAACAACTGTGTACTCTAAAAGTTAGTTGCATATCCTCTACAGGACGTGGCAGTCAATGCCAGCGTTTTTTGGCTGTTTGTGAGTTCTTGGCAAGTTTACGTTCAATAGTTTGATATTGCTTTCTGAACGACCGGCACTCATACATGTGAATGGAAACCAACACAATGTGGTTTTCTTCCAAATCTCGTGCAGCTATGTTTCGAACGCGGTATGCGGGATTGCGAATTGTATTCGTAACACCTTCGCCACGGAGCCAGCTGTATACTCTACATGCATAAAAACTCACAGCGGAGATTATAGGCAGAGACAGGTCATGTTGTCTCGTGGAATTTAAGTAATTATGAAAGTTCTGAAGCTGTTTCTTTTTATGTAAATAACTCAGCAGGATATTTGGGAAAAAATAAATCTCTCAATAATGATATTAAAACTGAGCATACAAATGATGGTATTATCATTCAATAGTACTGATAACTACTTGTATACTCTAGGTGCATATCAACTCACAACGGAGACTGTAGAGATTGAGGAGTAACTCCCAGAGTAACTCCCGGAGTCTGGTCCACTTCCAATACTAGAGAACTCTAAGTTGAATGCGATGCTGTCTGTCACTGTATCCCCGTGTTCGAAGCTTGAGGAACCAGGACAGTCAATTAAAACGTCATTGAAGTCCATCGTTTTGCTGGGCGAAAAGTGTAATTATTCCAAGCTGGAGAAAGAACAGAAGAATACAATATGAATTACATACCTTCACAAGCATATTTTATGTAAAAGATTTACTTTAATTTCTTCGACATTCTACAAATGTTCGTATTCTGAACAGCGTTATATAATATAATAACATTATGTTATGCACATCACAAAGTAAAAAATAAGTTAGTTTTTTTTTTTCTGTTGTGATATATTGGCAAGTTTACGTTCAGTAGTTTTTAATTGCTTTCTGAACGACCGGCAACCATACCATTTCGTAAAAAACCAACGCAAGGCGGTCTGCTGCCAAATCGCCCGCAGATGTGTTTCGGAACGCGCGTTTGAGAGATTACGAACTTCTCCCATAACTTCTTCGCCACAGTGCGGACACATCACAAGTAATTTTTTTTTTAATTTTCACAAGTATTTTATATAGTGTCCTCGGTAGTATAGTGGTAAGTATCCCCGCCTGTCACGCGGGAGACCGGGGTTCCATTCCCCGCCGGGGAGGTCACTTTTGTTTGTGCCAACTTTGGCCTCAATATCTATTTGGAGAAGACTGTAGTTATGTACCAGCCAGCTCCAGGGAATAATCACACTGTGCCGAATATCAAAGTGAATGATCATAGACTAAGTGTTGTGGACAAATTCACCTATCTTGGCAGCACTGTGTCACAAGCTGCCACAATTGATGATGAAGTGAATGCAAGAATCTCCAAGGCCAGCGCGGCCTTTGGCAGACTGTACAAGAATGTATGGGACAGAAATGGAATAAGCCTGCAAATAAAGCTGAAAGTCTATAAAGCAGTTGTATTATCCACACTGCTATATGCTTTTGAAACCTGGACTGTTTATCAGCGACACGCTAGGAAATTAAACCACTTCCACACAGTCTGCCTAAGGAAGCTACTGAAGATTAAACAGCAAGACAAGATCCCAGACACTGAAGTCCTAGAAAGAACGTCCATGCCCAGTATCCACACTATACTAATGAAGAATCAGATTCGCTGGGCTGGTGGTCACTTGACTCGCATGCCAGATCACAGGCTCCCTAAACGAATTTTTTTACGGCGAGTTGCGTTGTGGTAAACACTCCCAAGGCGGCCAGAGGAAACGCTTTAAAGACACTTTGAAAATCTCACTGAATGCTTTTGGAATTCATCATGACACCTGGGAGACTGCAGCCAGAGACCGAAATTCGTGGCGTGCATCATTACGCAAGGGTACAGCCACTTGTGAGGCAACCAGGACTGCAAGAGCTGTGAAGAAAAGACAGAACCAGAAAAACCACTGCAGAAAATCCTCCTCCAGAAACGTCAAGCATTCTTTGTCCACATTGTCAAAGAACATTTCGAACCAAAATAGGCCTTATCAGCCATCTTAGAACTAACGGCTCCATACTTTCAACCCCACTGGATGAAATGAATGATCATCATCATTCTTGATGGACAAACAGAACATTTTATGGAAAAATATTAGTCAATACTGCCAACTGTCATTTACTGCCTATAATATATAGTGCCTTGCAGTGTATGGCAGGGGGTCTTGAGCCTATGGAATTAAAGCTGCCTGGCTACTGCAGTCGCCGCGAACTGTGCAGGTTAGAGTTTTCTTCTTTCCTATTTTTTTTTTTTTTAAAGTAGGTTTTAAAGGCAAGAAAATCGAGTTCATTGCACCTAATTGTATCCCTTAAAGCTCAGTCTCTTTCCGCAGAGCGGTCTATCGTTGGTGTCGAACATCATTCGAACTCCCTGACTCCATGGAAGATCCCAGGGAACGGCACCTGATAACTGAATGTCGCTGTCCGAAAACGAACCTGTGATCTTCAAGCGCGAGGCACGCAACTTACTGCGGAGATCCCCAAATCTGGATTTAAATCAACCAATCAATTAAGAGCTGTTACCGTACGAAATGTTGCTGCACTGAATCCTCAACACTTTCTGTTTTGTAGATATACTTTATTCCGGTTTCATTTCTTCCGTCACCATTATTTAGTTTTCAATCATATCATAGCTTGTATTGACTTCCTCGTTTAGAAATCAATGGCAACCTACTGAACGTAAAATTCTTGATAAATCACAAAGAGCCAATAGGTGATGGGGGTGTTGCAACTTCCTGCAATTCATAATTTAGGATTTTCTAAAAATATAACAATGAAACGGAAATTCATGAATTGCATAAAATTGATTTATTGAAAGGTTAATGCACGCGATAAGAACTATTATTATTAGGTGCACAAGAATGTATACTTAGAAAGACAACATAGGTATGACAAAAATATGGTCAGACCATGGTCAGACAATGTAAGTCGACAGAAGTAAAAACACGATAAACGAATACGAAATCTTTATGAAAACCGATCATTTATTTGTCAGAACAGTTAGTAATCAGAAAGAAATCTAGTGTGATATGGGACAATATTGGTTTTAGTTAAGTTTGAGCATGATGGAAATCTCAGTTTTTGATGATTTATGTTTCTGTATTTTACATTTCGTTAATGTAAAATAACATCCTGAATACCACAACACTAACATCATCCAATGCTTTGCAGGCTGGCGTGGGCGATCATGCCTCTCCACAAATTGCGACCTCCGACGTCATGGGTCAATCAGTGTGTTGACTGCCTTCAGTGCGAAGACACAAGACTGTCAAGAATCCTCTGACGATGTCTTCGTCTATCTCTCTTTCCACAAATGTTTCCGGTTGTCACATGTTCCAGTTTTTATCTTCTCATAATGTGATCAAAAAAGAGGCGAGATAGTTGGTGGGGCGGTTATCTCTATAAAGTACCTCAAAACTCTATGACGTAGCTATCGGTGGGTAAGAGGCGCTACATATAACTTCTTCCCCCACCCCCATACCTCTTGCTGCCTTGCAGGGTTTGTCTTTTTGACAAAGGCTAGTGGAGTCAACTATACACAAACCGGCGGAAGGCTAGGGGAAACCACCGCTGTATTTTCTCCTAGACAATCGTGCCTCAAAGCAAAATTGATAAATAAAGTTAGTTAGTCAGTTAGTCGCGGTTCCATCTTCACGGCAAAGGGTTGCCCCATCATGCTCCATTCCTGTGCCAGTGAGTATCACACAGAATGCTTCTCGCTGTTCCATGTGAAAAGTGGAACAGGCAGGAGTCTAGACAAACTAACAGCCCGCACATGTATACTATGCATAATGCCGCTGCCAGAATACCAACACTAAAGTCAGCATAAACCCTAGTATAGATTTTGAAATCTAAAAACCGTACGTAGTGGCGGGCTGGGTCTAAAATATTGGATGCCAGGACTTAAAGGTTATTAACATGTTTAACATATTGTCCAATGTTTAAAGCGGCCACTTCATTTGGCCCCACGTGCCATAAGGCAACCTATCCCCTGGCCAGTTTGCCACTGTCTGGAAATATACATACACAGAAGGATAGGTCACACGTCATAACAGCTGAAGCTATTAATTGATTCAGTGCCAAACAAAACATAGGTTTGACCAAACATGGTAAACAACCAAATGAACAAGTATAATAATGTAAATTCCCGTTCATTCGGCACTGAAATTGCGGAAGATGTTACGGAACAGAACAAATAACACGGTAACCGTAGGCATGGAGATAATATAATGTCATTCTGTTTAAATGGGAGGTCACATTTGGCAAAATATATCCTTCGGCAATGTATCAGTTAAAGCCATATAAATACCTTAACTGAATTTATGCAGAAATTATTTAGTAATCTGAGAGACTGAGGATTTACACCAGCAGACTGGACAGTACGGTGTCTGGTGAAACTGCGAATGAAATGGGACATGAGGGAGTGTGAAAATTATAGAAGAATGATGTTATTGTGAGTTCCCGGGAAATATTAAGCAGGGTTATTCTGGTGGGCCGTCTCCCTGGTCTAGGGGTACAGGACTTTCTCTGTAATCCCGTATACTCTCGTTAGTAACGTCACATGCGCGAGAATTGGTAGCGGTTCTCTCCGCGTCGGTAACTTACGGAGTATGTGAGCCGGTCGCTCAGAAAGCAATGGCAAATTACTGAGCGTAATCTTGCCAAGAAATCAACAATCAGCTGAAAGATGCTGGTGTTGACAGCGATGCCCTATAAAGGATTTGCGAACAAAACAAAAACAAAAATTCTGGTGGAGATCAATTGCTGCCATTGTCGAACATGTATGGGATGAAAGGACAGGCTGCTATGGGAGATTAATTTATGTCATTGTTGAACAAGTATGGGATGAACAGACAGGCTTCTAGGGGAGATTAATTGATGCCATTATCAAACAAGTATGGGATGAACGAACAGGCTCCTAGGAGAGATTAATTGATGTCATTGACGAACAAGTGTGGGATGAACGGACAAGCTTCTAGGGTAGATTAATTGATGCCATTATCAAACAAGTATGGGATGAACGGACAGGCTTCCGGCCAAACAGATCCTGCACTGACAAGATAGTCACAGTAAGCGTAATATAGAACCAAGTACTGAACTGCTTTTGTCACTTCATGGGGAAAAACTGACAGATACATTTGAAATAAGAACAGGGGCACGACAGGGAAGCGTGTGTCATCACTATTGTTCTTATTTACCATAGACTGGGTTATGAAGACAACAACTACCATCAGAAATGGAATTCAATGGACTCTAACAAAGCAACTTGATGGTTTAGAATTCGCCGACGACATTGCACTCCTCTCTCTCTCTCTCTCTCTCTCTCTCTCTCTCTCTCTCTCTCTCTCTCTCTCTCTCTCTCTCTCTCTCTCTCTCTCACACACACACACACACACACACACACACACACACACACACACGTAATTAGATGTAGGACAAACTAATCACGCTAGAAGAGATGTCACAACAATTAGGTCTCAGATTTCATAGAGGGAAGATAAAGATAATACGATTAAACCAAGTAACTAACAACCCAATCTCCCTTGGTCAAACCTCACTTAAAGAGACGGAAATATACACCTATTTGGTAAGCAATATGGGGAAAAATGGGGGAACAGACAGAGATATTAAAATAAGAATACAAATGACAAGAGGAGTTTTCATAGCACTAGGAAATGTATGGAAGTCAAAGCAAGTTTCACTTACTACCAAACTTAAAATTATTAACGTCAATGTTAAATCAGTACTACTATATGGGTCAGAAATATGGAGAACGATTTAGAATTAGAATTAGAAAACATTCACTGATTGGTTCCTGCGCAGAATAGTGGGTCTAAAATGATATGAGAGAATCACCATTGTAGAGCTCATGGAGAGAACTAACCAAATTTCAGTAAATCAAGAGGATAGAAAAAGACGCTGTCATTAGTCAGGATACACATTGAGAAAAAACTGTCAACAGCAAAATTAGAAAGTATTTCTCTGAAGCTAAAAGGGCAACAGAAATAGATGGAGACATAAAACTACTCGTTGAAGACATTTAGAGACAGGGATGAACAATATAGGGAGGGCGTGGATGGAGCTCAATAAAAGGCAAAGGATAGGAGGACTTGCCGGGAAATGGTTGAGAGCCTGTGTTTCATTGGAGGTAAAAGTTAATAGTGGGAAGATAATATCAGCAGATTGACATATAGCGATATTTCAGTGTGGAAATCTAAAGCTTAAGACGGAATTGTTGGAGACACCTTACAGCCAACCTTTATGGTGGAGACGGCACGTGAGTGAAAAAAAAAAATACAAGATGCGATAACATGAGACAGTATTCACAAGAACATGAAAATATCATACATTTGCACGTAACAACAGTTACAATATTAGACAATGCAATCCAAATGGATATAAAAGTTACTATAGTAATAAGTAATAGAATATTTGTACACGTCCACAAGTTGGAGTCGTGTTTTTCTCTCATAATATTCACACGACAAAGTTAAAAGTTTAATCTACATTTGACTAGACCTTGAATGTGTTCTCAAGGTAGATTCACATGTTATTCCCAATGTGTACCAACACAAGAATGAAAATTAATTAAATTGAAGCCAATTCATTGAAAATATTGACCGCACCACTCACCTTGTTGTCGTTGGGTACCCCTGATAATTTTGAGCCCAGTAGGTTATATTCACACATAGTTCTATTCCAACGGAGATTTCCATTCAGAAACCACGACGCGTAGGTCACCTTGCGCCTAATCAAACACTCTGTAAAAATCCGATTATACATCCTCCCGTAAATATATTCAAACGTAATAAACGGAAATTCCCGAAATATTTCTCAAAAAGTTCCTTTAGAAAATTCAAAACAATGTTTTCCCGTAGTGAATTTGAATAAAAAACAGATCCCCCCCCCCCCACCCCACTCCCAAAGCGCAGCACGTGACTTTCAATTCAAATTACGAGGGTAAGTTAATAAGTAAGTCACAAATGGCTGTAGAAAAATAACTAACTATGATAACAACTTGAAACCAGTTTATTTTTATACATACATTGTCCCTTTATTGTTCAACATAATTTCCACCAACATTGTTGCACTTATAGCATCGTTTTATCAGGCCTCCCAAACCGGCTGCATAGAACTACGTGCTCTGTTTTCTAAACCACGTTTTCACTTCACATTCAACTTCAGCGTCACTCGCGAAATGTCTCCCGCCAAGGTGAGATGTCAGTGGACTTAGCCCCTTGCGACTTCCCGTAAAGCGGTGCATAGCCGGGGGGGGGGGGGGGGAAATGGGGGGGGGGGTATGCGGGCGAGTCAATAAGTAAGTCACATAGTTCTGTGGGATGGCAGGTAAATGAAAACAAGACACACAATCCTACGAAGCCGGTTTGGGAGGACTGATAAAACAATGGGATGTGTGTGTGTGCGCGTGCGCGCGTGTGTGTGTGTGTGCGCGCGCGCACACACACACACACACACACACGCTACCCATCTTTTTGTGGCGACACGTGTGATCGAATATCGCGTGTATGATTATAACAATACAACTAGGCCGAAAATATGACTATGACCCTTTTAGTAGTTGCAATTGAACATTTTTTTTTTTTTCCCATATCCTATTTACAGGACATTGCAGTCAACACCAGCATTTTCCAGCTGCTGTTGGCGTCTTGGCACGTTTTATGTTCAGTAGTTTGCCATTGCTTTCTGAACGACCGGCTCACATACCTTTCTGTAAGAAACCAACGCGACGAGGTCCGCTGCTGAATCTCGCGCAGCTGTGTTTCGTACGTCGGTATACGGGATTACAAACAGCTTCCTTAACACCTTCGCCAGGGAGCGTGCTGCAATTGAACTAGTTCCTGGAAAATATTGTGTTTAATGCTGCATTTCCTTTCCAGGACGTTGCCATCAATCCCAAATCCAGGTTGATTAGCTAGGTGCGTTTGCCATTCTTTTCTGAACGGGAAATTACCGCTGAGTGATATATTTCTCGCATATTTGTTATCTTAGGATTGCAGTCTCTCTCTCTCTCTCTCTCTCTCTCTCTCTCTCTCTCTCTCTCTCTCTCTCTCTCTCTCTCTCTCTCTCTCTCTCTCTCTCTCTCTCTCTCTCTCTCTCTCTCTCTCTCTCTCTCTCATACAAACACATTCGCAGCTATCATAGACTTAATAGTGTCTTATTTGCTTACTAAACTACCCAGCTAAAACTGCCTAATAAATCACAAACAGCCAATAAAATATTGGATAGATTGCACCGTCCTGTCAAGGACATGAAATAAACATGTTTTATTTCCTTATTTTATTGATTTCCAAAGAAGCAAGTCTCGACAGAACAGATTCAGACAATTTAGAACTCTTTACTCCAGATGAAACAACTGATTCACAGGAAATAAATGAACTTCTATTTGCAGACGATCAGTGCCTGCTTTATAGCGACGAGGGCAGACTGCAAAAACATATTAATACTCTGAGTTCAACATGCAGGAGTTACAATATAAGCATAAATACAGCCAAAACCGAAGTAATGCGAGTTAGCAGATCGCCTGGTCCACTAAGTATACAGTTAAATAGCACAACTCTGAAACAAGTTAAAGAATTCAAATATCTTGGAAGTATGATCACAGAATTAGACAGAGAAATTGAAATCAGATGTCGAAAAGCTAGTGCACTTATATATCAACTATCACATTTACTGAAACATCCAAATATACCCATGCCCGCAAAACGACAGATAATAAACAGCATATTCACACCAACCCTTTGCTACCAATCTCAGACCTGGACTTTATCCAAATTACACCTTCGCAAAATCAACACCTGCGAAATGAGATGACTGAGGCGAGCTACCAACTTAACAATCCGAGGCCGAGTAAGAAATGCTATTATCAGACAGACTGGGGGATCAACACCTCGTGCCACATTTATTGAAAGAAGATCAAGTGGTTTGGCCATGTCGTTAGAATGCAACATCAGCAACTACCATCACTGGCCTTACATCAAAGATCATCTGCGACGAGACCACGAGGACGTCCAAAAAGAAAATGGATTGACGACATCAAAGACATTGTACAGCCACACGGAATGACACTATCCAGTACCGCCCACCGGGCGCTGGAATGCAAATTATTCCTCCCCACGACGCTTGACGGCAGAAGTGGAAGATGATGATGATGATGATGATGATGATGATGATGATGATGATGATGATGATGATGATGATGATGATGATGATATTGTCCTATCATACCCGCTTCAAGAGGAACTGGCTTTCGAATACAGTAAAACCAGAATTACACATCAGTCACACAAGGTAATCCCATACATAGCAGTTAACATTCCACAACTCAGAACCACGCAAGGTCTATATTTATTTCTACGTCATTATATTTATAACAATTATAAGTTTAGAACGATGTATGGAATCTAGATCATAGACCTTTATGTTCAATAATTGTTAATCGACTGATTAATTTCTCTTGGGCTGAACAGAAATATTTGCTGACAGTAGTATTATTTATTCGCTGCGTCTCGTCGGGTGCATACCACAGACGCATTTATTGTATGAAATGAATAGATGAATTACATTTTGGTTGAAATACATTACACACAGTCACTCATACCATTCGAATGTTTTGTGTCGTGTATTTCAGCCAAAATATGAATCACCTTTTCTCTTCATACGATAAATAATAATTCTGCAGCATGCACCTGACTAAACAACAAATTAAATCAGCGCAAGAACAAAGTGAAAACTTGCTTGCTTGTGTTCGTTGGCTTGAGCTCCAACGCGAAGTCCTGTATGTCGGATGAAGGCATCCTGTTGTCCAACATCAGTGTGATGTCATACAGGACCTGAGTTTTGCGTGAGTATCCGTTGTCCCATGTCTGGCTTATTGGTGTGCAGACTGGTGGTTCCTCGCCGTACAGGCAGACACTCTCCGACTTCGGAGGAATCGGCGATCCTACTGACTTTAGCCAGGACCCCGAAGGGACCTGTTGCCCAGGACGCTCGACGAGGACGCGTCAATAGGTCTTGGCCAGTATATAACCCGGCCCTGGTGCCTTGGAAACACCTCTGCGTCCCAATGCAACAAAATTAAAAACAACGAGAAACAATAAAGCATGACATCATCATCAAGTACCTTGCCGTCTTGCGTGGGCGACCATTCTTCACCACACCTTGCGATCTCCAAAGGCATGTATCAATTCGTGTTTTTGACTCAGTTCCGTGCCATGACACAAGACTGCTCACGCTGTCTACCTCTATCTCTCGACAAATATTTCCAGTGTGCATTTCTGCACTTGCCGCAAAGTAACATCATTTACTTTATGTGTACATCTAGGCGCAATCTTCTTCTTTGATATCATCATGATTTCGGTATTCTTATTACTCAAGCTAAGGCCTTTTTCTTTTCACTCTCCATAACCACCGTATGCATCACTTTCTATTTGTTCTTCTTTTCGTCCATTGTATTTTTATACCTTTTTGTACACGTTATATTCATAAACAGATGTATGTATTTTAGAGCTGATTTCTTAAATATCCAGGTTTCGCGCGGAAATATACAACCTGTTGGTATTGTGACTTCTATTGTTCTGTCTGTTCCAAACATACATATACATGTCTTAATTGTTTTAGTTTTTGTAGAGCAATGTTTGTTCTTCTTATAATTTCTGTAATCACCTTTCCATCGTCGGTCAGCGGAGAATCTTTTTCGATTCTACCATAACCCCTATCTCGTGCAACCTCAAGGAGAAGTTATATTAGGGTCCACCCCTGGCTCAGATTAATAATCCTGTGACTGAGTCAGTCGCAGATAGCAGCTGCCCACGGTTTTACCTCACAAGCTTATTAATTTGAAGGTGATTATTGTCCATAGAGAGTAATGAATTTATATTATAGAGAGTTATTGTATATTCCAGGTCGAAGGACAGATGTTTGTCGAGAAATTTTCCAGCTTGTGCCGCGCTAGTAAAGCCTTCATAAACCCAAAAACAACAAACAGGCACTGATACAACTGCATACAAACTACAACAGTTTCTTAGCTGATGTTGATCTGCTGTTGAAGTAGGGCAAGCCTTTTAACTCTCATCAGACATGCAATGCAGATCGAACGAGAACACGCTGGCTATGGCTTCGCATGTGAATGCCCTACTTTTCTGGCAGCGGCATTATGCATAGCATATCTTTGCAGGCTGTTGGTTTTCATATGGGGCGGTGAGGAGCATTGTGTGTGATATTAACTGGCACAGGAACGGAGCATAATGGGGCGGCCGTTTCCTGGAAGTTGGAACCGCGACTAACTAACACTCTTGGGGAAGGTAAAAGAAGAGACATGAAGAACAAACTGGTATTTGTTGCATCTAGCTGCATGTGTCAGGAGCAAAGAGTAGACAGTTTGGCCACGTGACCTGCCATTCTACCTTTTCAAAAATGATTCTCCAAAGAACAATTGGAAGCCAGAAGTGAAGAAGCAGCATTGGGGAAACTCCACACTGATTACAATAAAGTAATGGACACAACGTTTATTGTTGTGTAATAAACAAAATGGACATAAAAGAACTTCTACACTGAAACCTTTTACTGAAGACAATGTCTAGACTACAAACACAGCCATTATAGCACCCTTACAACCATTGATGGGATTATGGGATAGAAGATGTATGCAAATAAGGTGCTCCCATGGCACATAATAGTGTTCGGTTGTGATATGTTGAGTGTTAATATCTTCTAGGCCACAATATAAGATGAGGTAGCCAGCCCAATATTTCAGTGCATTTCCTTCAAAGAAAATTTTCTGGTACTCACCATAAGAAGTTGGGTGAAACCCAGAGCGGGTAAGGAAATAACTCAGTCCCGCCTCTAATGGAAATTTAAACGCAGACAACTGTGCACTGTCTACTGCCAAATACTATCACTAGTCTCTGTATTAAATATTATGTATGATGTATATCTTTTTTCCCTATACAGTGAAAATATTTTTAGAAATGTAGAAGATATAAATGGAATCATCACCGGAGGACGAAACATCAATAACATTAGATATGCAGATGATACAGTAGTGATTGCAGACAATGATCAGCATCTGCAACAATTAGTAGATGCGGTTGTTGCACACAGTGAACAACTAAGGTTAGAATTAAATTGTAAAAAGACACAGATTATTGTCGTCACCAGGAATAAAGAAATATCACAATGTAATATACAAGTAAATGGGAATATTCTTCAACAAGTGAATCGGTACAGTTATCTCGGAACAGTCATAACATCTGATGGGAGATGCCTTGAAGAGATTAGAACAAGAATCGCCATGGCGAAAGTAGCCTTTAGCAAGATGAAAAACATACTGACCAATAAAAAGATGTCAATTGAAACGAGAAAAAGAGTGTTGAGGTGCTACATAGAACCTGTTCTTTTTTTGTTCCTGTTTTCCAAGAAGCTTGGACAGTGAGCATGCCAAGACCGGCCACGCGCCACAAAATATAAACAAGTGTGAACGGGAGTTTCCCCATGTGTACACCAACGTGGACAGAGTGGAAACGAGAATACGTCAGAGACAGCAACAAGGATACGCTGTGAAAGTTGTGATTCAGAACGGACGTGTTGGTGTGAGCTCCGGTGAAGGTGACACCTGGATGTGGCGATCTCCTGCATGACGCGGCTTGGAATCAGGAGGAAGGTTTATTGAGGACATTCAACTGAAGAATGAACCATGAACCAGGGAATAGCAAAGCCACCCTAGACATATATTTGCGAGTATTCAAACGACTGCAACTTAGCGGAATGGGAGCTCGAGGATAGGAGTAAATTTAGCGCTAAGAGCCGATTCTGCATCAGGAATCACCTAGCCGACTTCATCCATTTAGAGTCATCACCATGTCTGCGACAGATTAAAGATCTGGAACGGTTAGTCAAGACTTTGAATAATTTTATCATTTTTGTCCAGATGTTATTGTTGTCGAAATAACGGCAGTAACACAGTTTGGCAACTTGTTTATATTTTGTGGCGCGTGGCCGGTCTTGGCAGAGCAGTCAAGCTGAAAAACATCTGTTGGCTGTGGAAATGTGGTTCTGAGGAGAATGCAAAGAATGCCATGGACAGACAGAAAAACCAAAGACCAAGTACTAAAGAAACAAATGAAAATCGTAGAATTGATTAGAGAAATTAGACGTAGACAGTCACAATTTTTGGGCATGTTATGAGAAGAAATGGATTGGAGAACTTGATGACAACTGGCATGATTGAAGGGAACAGAACAAGGGAAAGACCGAAAAGTAAATACCTGGTTGGCTTGCCACATGGCATGGTCGAAACAAGAACACGGAGCTGATCCACGACTCTGGTGATCGAGTGAAATGGCGAGTTATGACCGCCCACGCTTGCCTGCATGGCACATGATGGATGGATGATATGTATATATACTTGCATATGTATGTACATTTTTTTGCATGTATTTATGCATTAGCGAGCATGCCTCATAACATTGTAGTACATATTGTATTTGTATGTGTGTATATATGTTTGTGTATATTTGTGTATTAGAAAACATGCCTCATAACATTGTCCTCTACACTGTCTATTTTCAGAGTTCATACTGATGTTTACCGGCAAACAAATTTAACATGCATAATGCTGAATATATAATTATTGTGTGAAAGATTAATGTTTTAAAGGGCAGAGTATCAGATGGGCATGTAGCGCCCAAATCGTGAACTCTTAGAAAACAAAGTTTTTCATTCGTTAATTTTCTCTTTCTCTTATGATCACACAAACAAGCCTACCACAAGTTACAAAGTTACATTGTTTTGTACTTGTTTCCAATTTACCACTGACACTGTCCCATTCAACTTCAGAAGAGAAGTTATATTAATGCCCATCCCTGGCTCAGATTAATAATCCTGCTACTGAGTCAGCCAAAAACAGGACATCAATTTGAAGGTGATTGTTGTCCAGAGAGGGTAATGGCTGATACCTCTGTTTTGTACTTTGGCTTTTCAACAGCATATTGCAACATCCAGATTACATGTGTTAATTTTCAAAGATGATCTGCTTTGCATTTTGTGTGCTATACCTAGTAATTAGCTTTAGATGTAAGTGAGTATTAAACTGTAACTTGTATTTAACTATTATTGCTGTAATTATTTGTTTGCAAATCCTCTGGAAGATTGTGAGTTTTAACTCTTTAAGTCCACTGCATATGTGTCCTAGTCATCAGAGCCCTACCTCTGAAGTCAGAGTGGGCTCGTCTAAATGGCGAAGGACACCGGTAAAAGGGAAAACAAGCCCACACGCAAAACTCAGTCCTTTACTACTTTAAACAATGTGTAAGGACTACGCTCGAGTTTAAGCGAGCGAACAAAAAGAAGAAGAAGAAGAAGAAGATCAGAGCCCTGAAAGGGGCTAGTATATATTGCAGGTAAGCTGGCATAGGTCTTTCTCTCATTCCAGTATCGAAGTATCATCTCCACAAAGACCTTGGCAGGTTTGCTGTTGAAAAGAAAAAATGTTCCAGTCCAATCTAACCGTCAAGTTTTCGATTGATTATAACTAGAGCCCGTATGGTGTTCCTTTCTCTGCTTGTGTAGATAAGGCTGCGTATTTTCACTTCTTGGAGTCAGTGTTTTCTGTCTGTTAGCGAGTTTCAACTTAGGTGGCTTTTCACATGTCTGGTTAGTCACATACTTGTAAGGCCTGGTGTAGTTATGTTTCTGCCCCGTCTCATGGTGTGTTTTCCTTCAGGTTGTTTTATCAGTTGTCCTTCCTCCCGTCTATTTCCCCATCTTGGTCTGTCTTTGAATCTTCTTGGTCTTCTCTAGTGTCTTGTGTCGTAGACGGCTTGATCTTGGTGGAGAGTAATCTCTTCTCCTGGCCACTGTCCAATCTTGGTCGATGCCCTTTTGGTTTTCTTCCTCCTCTTCTACTTCCTTTTCTGTTGCTTCCTCTTCTGTCTGGGTCTTGATGTCTCCTGTTTCTAATGTCTCATTCTTTGTCTTGAGCCGTTCTATCTGCTCTCTTTCTTCCTGAATCTTTTTAAGAGTCTCGACTTTGACTGCAGCCATGTGAGCCACATTCTGTTCAATCTTCTGCTGCACTGAGCTTCAATTCTACCAGGGTGTGCTGAACGGCTGTTATTTGCGTTTCTTGTCTCTCTTCTACTCCATGATGGCCTTGGCAGGGCTCTCCTTCCACTCTCCTAGCCCAGAAATCAGCAGGGGTCTGCAAGACTGATACTGGAATTTCACATCATGGTCAGGCATATTAGGTTTTAACCATGTCATGCTTCTGCATAGCACAAACGGACGGACTGACTAGAATTGGGCCTGGGTTAGTCATGTTTTGCCTTCACAGATTTAAGTAGTTCATTGTCAGTAGACTCCCCAATGCCTACAGGGATCTGCTGTGATTAAAATAATAAACTACTTTGCTTCACTTGTGAACATTTAAAAAATAAACAGTTTTAAGACAGCAGATTAGACTTATAAATATTCAAATAACGAAGGCATTACCGCAGGTCGAAGTAGGCTTAGACTTCATTTCTCCTACACTATTATTAGCGCCCATGTTTTAAAAGCATTTCTGCTGAAATTAAATCTGTCTCCCGCTGACAAACCACCATTCTACAAGCTCACGTTTAGGAAAAAATTTCAGATGGAGATTGATAACTGTAACTGAAAGTTCCTTGCTTCAGGTCACAATGTAACTGAAAATGCCACCATCTGTCAGCACAAAGATGACAAGTGAACTGGTAGAAATCCTGGAATGGAACACAAGCCATATATTTGTCTTAATCCGGACTTGTGGTCTCAAATACTGCAGCCACTCTAAGAGATAATAGGAAAGTTTCAAATACTGCAGCCACTATAAGAGATAATAGGAAAGACTCAAATACTGCAGCCACTCTAAGCGATGATAGGAAAGTAAAGGACTCCTTTTACAGGCCTTCAGGTGTACTGGGTATATGGTGCTAGCCCCAGAGTTGTATAGAGGGATCGACACTTATGGGGGTCTCAGCATTATGCCAGCCACCTTTATTTCCCATGACCTATTTTAGGCTGGGTCTACCCGGGAGCCAAGGCGAATTTTTTTTGGTCATCCACTTAAAATGTCCTGGCTCTGAATGGATTAGTGTAGTACAGTCTGGAATAGAGGAAGATTACACAACAGCAAATCTAGGATAAAATAAGATGAATAACCATGCTAATATAATAGCTGTCTGAGACAGAAGGAGGTTAAGTAACAGATTTCTAGGATAAAACAAGCAAAATGAATGACTATGAAAGAAGATAAAATAATAAATATCTGGGACAGAAAGAAGTACACGAGGCCACTTTTTTAACAACTAAAATCTCCATGCACACATCTACATATACAAAGAATCACAAATGTCTGATAACAACATGTGTAACATTTTTCACCACTCTACGTTACAATTGAAAATATTTGATTATCACCAGAAGTACTAGAAAATTATTAGCATATAAAACAGACAATTCGGGTATGCTACATGGATACAAATGTTTAATGACATTAATTAAAACAGCAGGTTGACAAGAACAGTCCTAAGTTTATTCATTGATGATAATTGATAAAGTGCCAATAAAACAATACATTTTAACACACTCAATAATTTCATGAAGAAGATGATTGTATGATGGATGCAGGGAATCACAGAGTCCATGGGAATATTGATACATGAAGCCCATAAGCGGGCACTCTCCTGCTGTTTATACTTCACCTCGACACCACAAGGTACAAGAGGAACATGATAAGATGAGATGATTGTATATTACAGCCAGCATGTATTGTGTGTGTATGTGTGCCTTGTGTTGAATCTATGGTGCAGCTTCAGTCAAACTGGTCCTTGTTCTTTAGTAAATATGCAGCCAGGAACTCCACTGGATTAGGTGGTCTACAATGAGAAAGAAGAAAGGGTGGTTTTATAATTTGCAAAACCATTTTCTGTTTTGGTACCAAGTAATATGTTATCATTAGGATCATAAAGTTACAATGAGAAAAAAGAAAGGATGGTTTTATAATTTGCAAAACCATTTTCTGTTTTGGTAACAAGTAATATGTTATCAATAGGATCATAAAGTTACAATGAGGATGAAGAAAGGATGGTTTTATATTTTGCAAAACCATTTTCTGTTTTTGTAACAGGTAATATGTTATCATTAGGATCATAAAGTTACAATGAGAATGAAGAAAGGGTGGTTATAGTTTGCAAAATAATATTCTGTTTTGGTAACAAGTAATATGTTATCATTGGGATCATAAAGTTACAATGAGAATGAAGATCGGGTGGTTATATTTTGCAAAACAATTTTCTGTTTTGGTAACAAGTAATATGTTATCAATAGGATCATAAAGTTACAATGAGAATGAAGAAAGGATGGTTTTATATTTTGCAAAACCATTTTCTGTTTTGGTAACAGGTAATATGTTATCATTAGGATCATAAAGTTACAATGAGAATGAAGAAAGGGTGGTTTTATATTTTGGAAAACCATTTTCTGTTTTGGCAAGAAGTAATATGTTATCATTAGGATCATAAAGTTACAACGAGAATGAAGAAAGGGTGGTTATAGTTTGCAAAATAATATTCTGTTTTGGTAACAAGTAATATGTTATCATTGGGATCATATAAGTTACAATGAGAATGAAGAAAGGGTGGTTTTATTTTGCAAAACAATTTTCTGTTTTGGTAACAAGTAATATGTTATCATTGGGATCATAAAGTTACAATGAGAATGAAGATCGGGTGGTTATATTTTGCAAAACAATTTTCTGTTTTGGTAACAAGTAATATGTTATCAATAGGATCATAAAGTTACAATGAGAATGAAGAAAGGATGGTTTTATATTTTGCAAAACCATTTTCTGTTTTGGTAACAGGTAATATGTTATCATTAGGACCATCAAGTTACAATGAGAATGAAGAAAGGGTGGTTTTATATTTTGCAAAACCATTTTCTGTTTTGGCAAGAAGTAATATGTTATCATTAGGATCATAAAGTTACAACGAGAATGAAGAAAGGGTGGTTATAGTTTGCAAAATAATATTCTGTTTTGGTAACAAGTAATATGTTATCATTGGGATCATATAAGTTACAATGAGAATGAAGAAAGGGTGGTTATATTTTGCAAAACAATTTTCTGTTTTGGTAACAAGTAATATGTTATCATTAGGATCATAAAGTTGCAATGAGAATGAAGAAAGGGTGGTTATATTTTGCAAAACAATTTTCTGTTTAGGTAACAAGTAATATGTTATTATTGGGATCATAAAATTATCACATGTCGTTTAAAGGGTGTTGCAATTAACACCAGCATTTATTGGTGGTTTATGATTTACAAAGCACTCTCAGTTCAATAGTCTGCCATTAATTTCTGAGCAGCCCATGTCACATACCTCTGAAATCAATGCAAAGTGGTTTTATTCCAAATAGCCCATGGCCTATTTTAAACCCTTGACTCAGTATGTTGGGGAATTATGAAACCGCACATATCACTATCCCCTAAGCCAGAGACACGGTTTAACTGGGAGTATAGTTGCTGTAAAACTCCCATTGTGTTTTGTGAATAGAATTAACAGTGTCTGTAAGATCTGTGAGTGTACAATATGGCCATAACATTTATTACAAACATGTCAAAGGACCTCTCTGTTTATGCTGAGAAATGTGCTGTTTGGATTTTGGTACTACATTAATTCTGTCAGTAATAGTGATCTTTTTCATCCAATTTTCCTGGAAGATAAAAGCTAATTTGAATCCCTCGCAACAACACACTTCTATCTGTCCAATCTGCAGATCATGTTCATCTTTGTGAGACTTTTTCTCTTGTTTCATTCTACCTTGTTTGTTTTTCTGTCTTTATTTTGTCTTGGTGGGTGTCCACATTCTATTATGTATGACCCATTAATGAAGATAATCTGTGTTCCATCAAATGAATGTGTGTATGCCACGCAGGGCTGTGGCTAACACACTTGCCTGCTGGCTCGGTGGTCATGCATTCAATCCCCATGGCTAAGAGTAAATGCACCATTTTCCTATTTGTTAACTACCACAGACACTGACTGGTGTGTCACCTGCTAAAGTGAGGGAGAGATTGGCCACATATTCCTCCTTGCTCTCAGGCCTGTACAATGTAATTGGCCTATCATTGACCCATAGCATGAAACTACTTGAGGACAAATTATTATTACAATTTATTATGGACATTGATATTTTTTTAATAAAACTACATGCATTTTCATTTCATCTCGTATTCATCAAGTTGGCGGCTGTCTTATGGTGCTCTCTGGACAACAGGATTGTGAGTGCGGATGTCACAAGCCTAACGATAGATGGTAGAAGCGTCAACAGAGAGAACAAACTGAAGTATCTGGGAATCACGTTTGACAGGAGTCTAGTCCTTCAAGGACCATGTGGAGACGGTTGTGACAAGATCTCAAAAGGGACTCAATGCACTTAAAACTATGGCTGCAATGGACACAGAGCAGAGAATGCTCTACACACTATACCAGCACTTGATCCTCTCAGTGATTAATTATGGACTAGGACTGCTCACTGTCTCAAAGAGTCAGCTGGTGAAACTGGAGCGCAACAGACACTTCTCCTACCTCTCAACACTATGCGGCTCATTCTGGGATGCACTAGAGATACTCTAGTAGTGTGTATGCGTTACATCCTTGGTATGCCGAACTGTTGCTGGTAGGCTCAAGGATGATAAAAGCGAAGGCATACCTCAGAGTAGCTGCAGACACAGATCACTCATTGCATGAGGTGTTGGATGCAGTTAAGGGATCAGAGACTGATAAGAGGGAAATCATAGATGGCTCAGGCGGAGGATACGATCAGACAGGTGTGCATCTAGGAGAACATAAGGCGAGGAGAGGAGTGGGTCAGAGTGCCAGCAGAGTTATAATCACATTGAGCAGGGAGTGGCCAGCAGGGGCCATGGAAGTGGAAATCCAGCAACTAATTCAGGATAATGTTCGCCCAGGTGATGTGACTATCTACACAGATGGTTCGGTGTTGAGAGGTAGGAGAAGTTCCTGGGGATTCTTAGCAAAAGCTAATGGTCGACGTTTGGTGCAGGAGAGCCTGGCATATGATACCACAACATCTAGCTTATGAATGGAGGTGGAGATGGTCAGTGCAGCTTACCGTTGAATGGAGAACACGATACATACACACATCGTGATTATAACTGACTCAGAAAGCATGCTGAGGAGGGTGAGAATAGGCAGGCTTCGTGCAGAGTGGCTTGCTCGCTTCGGAGGTCAAGGGTGGCAAGCATCACCTGGATCTTTTCTCTGGGGCATGCCGGTGTGCTGGGGAATGAACAGGCTGACAGATTGGCTGGCTCTGCAAAACTTGGTGTATTGATGCACGACAAGGCAGACGTGGCTGCAGCCTTGTGGGAGCACGTGTACATCTCGGAGGCGCAAATGGATCACCATAGTCTGGCAAGACTGAGGCAACGAGGAGTGACGAGGGGATCTGGTCGATGTTCAGAGGAAAGGCGAGACAGACATATAATCAGATTGCTACTGAACTATTGGTGTTGGAACTCTTCGCTGGCTGCTGAGGATGAGGACGGACTGCTTATGGGAATGCCCCGAATGCTGTGATGTCAGTTCCTAAATCAATCAATCAATCAATCATTCATCAAGTTGTCCACATACATAAACATGCTTCTTCTTCTCTGTTCACTTCAGACGTCCATTTGAATGAATGCAAAGAAAGCAGCAGTCAACTGAAGCTTTTTGATGTGCGCACAGAGTTTGTCCTCGATGATAAACGTGTAAAATAAACTTTATAATCAGAGCACTAATTCAACATTGTTAAATGTATATTCTTACCTTTCTCTTGCCAAAACTGACATGCCTGCCAAGAGAATAGGCACGACAGTCTGATCCAAGTAGGCTCTGGTTGGAAGTGATTGTAGATCAACTTTGGCTCTTTTACTTGGAATTTCGGATTCTTTTTCGTTGTTAATAATTTTCTGGGGAAAAAAATTGAAAATAAAACAACAATGCTGGACAATGAGAACGCAAATATTTTTTTTGGGTTTAACAAGTTTTTTTCTTCTTTTCAAAACCCGTTTTTAATTCATTCTTTCCCTTCTGTGAATATCTACAAGTATAACGTGGAGCTCATGGACAGAATTAAATAAATCCAAGTGAATCAGGAAGTGAGGAAATGAGGCTGCTGTAGGGCTGGGCAAACATGAGAAAAGCTGATTACAGTATAACTAAACAGTCCTTTGTCTATAACCCACAAGACCAATGAAACAGAGGGAGACCAAAAAGCTCATGGAGAAGAGAATTAGAGGCAGAGATGAATAGTGTGGGGAAGACATGGAGGGAGCAGATAGGTATAACAAGAACAGGATAAGATGGCTTGGCGCCGGTTGGTTGAGGGACCTATGTTCTACCAGGGGATAAAGTGTAGAAGAAGAAGAAGAAAATATGCATTAAAATATCATCATCAAGTGATCTGCCAGCTGGCGTAGGTGTTCATGTCTCTCAACATATCTTGGTCTTTGATGTTCTCGATCAACTCTCTTGATTATATTCCTCCATGCCATCAGTCCATTCAGCATCATTTCTCTTGGTCTACCTCTGCCTCTCTTCTCCTTGATCTTTCCAGCTGTCCCAATGTTCTCCTATGCCTCTCTTCTCATCACATGACCATAGAAAACTGTTTGTCTCTTAGCCTCATTTAGCCTCTTTCAGGTAATCGTTGTTAGTTACTTTGACAGTCCAAGGAATTCGCAACATTCGTCTCATTACACTTCTGTTGCTTCCAAGTTCTTCCTAATTTGTTGATTACATTCCATGATTCACACAGAAAAACAGGTTCTATATAGCATCTTCAGCACTCTCTTTCTTACATTAAATGATAGTGACTTAATGCATAAGATACTTTCCATTTTCTGAAATGCAGCTTTTGCTTGCCCTATTGTCCTTAATCTCTGTTGTGCATCTTGCATCAGATGTTAAGTGCCCTAGGTATTTAAAATTATCCACATGGCTAGAATTTTCCCTTCCATTTTCATTTCAGATTGTAGTGTCACCTTTTTCTATGATATCACCATTGTTAATATTTTCTTGATATTCAAGGAGAATCCTTTCTTTGACTCTCTGTTACTACAATGTCCAACAATTGTTGTAGATATTTTGTATTATCTGCCATCAATTGTGTCATCTGCATAGCGCGTAGATTGTTTATGCAAGGGGCATTCAGAAAGTAATGCACCACATTGTTTTTATCAGCTAATAATGAAGATAGAAGCATGACATTTTGCACACTTTAGATATGCCACATGCCAATTGTGTGCACCAAATTGCAACCCAACTGGCCAAATAATATGGCTGCCCAAAACCATATAAAAGGAGCAGGTTAGCAACTTGCGTTATAAGAAGCGAATTGTGATAGAATTTTTTATTGCAGAGAAGGAAACTCGTAAACATTCACAAGCGTCTATATGATGTGTATGGAAGTTTTGCAGTCAATATGAGTACATCCAGTCGCAGGGTTCAGAGAGTCAAAGAATCAGGAAGTGGAGATATGGAGCAGCTTTCTTGGCCACGCTGTCGACATCCTGCCACAGCCACCAACGCAGAAATGTTGAAATGCGCAGAGGGCATTATTCTTACTGAAAGACGAATCAACAACTGGCCTTACCAGCTGTCAGTCAGCAATGGTAGTGCAAATGCAGTTATTAAGAACTCTTTCTAAGGTTTGCACAAGATGGGTTCCTCAAAGTCTCACAAATGACCACTGATTGCATAGGAAAGCAATTTCTACAGAATTATTAGACATTTCAGTGCTGTTAGAGTGACTCTTTGGATAAGATAATTACAGGTTACAAAACCTGGGCACATCATTTTGAACCTGAGACAAAAAGACAGTAAATGAAGTGGCATCATCCGCAATCACCACGAAGAAAGAAATTCAAGACAACTCTTTCAGCTTGGAAGGTCATGATCACTGTCTTTTAGGACATTTAAGGTGTGATTCTTGTGAATATTATACCAAGAGGAGAGACAATCAATTCACAAGCTTACATTAAGACACTGAAAGAACTCGACATTTTTTGCAGAGTTTGGCTGCACAAGAATCCAGCAGACCTGCTTCTCCTTCACGACAATATGCGCCCTTACACAATTCTGGCACCACGGAAAGCTATCACCAAACAGGGTTGGACTGTACTACCCCATCCACCCTATAGTCCTGATTTGGCACCCTCTGATTTTCATCTATTTAGTCCACTTAAAGATGCACTCCGTAGGACACGGTTTGAAGATGATGAAGGAGTGATTCACGCAGTGAAGAAATGGGTATATGATCAAGAAAAAAAAACTGGTACGGCAAGGAATACATGCACTTGTTTTGCGCTGGCATAAAGCAGTGCAAGTTGATGGGGATTTTATGTTAAATAATATTGATGTTTACATGACATATTCATGTATATTGTGTATACATTTCATGATTTTTTAAGAAACAGTTCCTGAGAAAAACGATGTGGTGCATTAATTTCTGAACGCCCCACATATTATAACCCCCGATTAATATTCCTAGTTTCTCTTTGACCTCTCTCATTATTACTTTGTTATATATAGAGAGAAGAGATCCAGTGACAAAACACATTGTACCTCCTAATGGGAGAGGATGAAAACACACCAGGTGCGGCAAATGCAGCCGGGGGGAAGGGGGGGAGGAGGGGGTGTGCAAGTAGTCACCGGGATACGTGGACAGCTTTGCAGCTAAGCTGAACAGGGCACTCACTTCTCCTGACAGTCAGAAATGGCAGTCAAGGGGAAACCACCACACTATCTTCCCAAGATTTCACGAGTATCCACATTTTAGAGTTAGTGAATGATGTTAATGGCTGCCTTAGGACGTCCTCATCAGGTAGGGAGCCATGAACCACATTAAAATATACAAACTATATATATATATATATATATATATATATATATATATATATATATATATATATATATATATATATATATATATATATATATATATCTCATTCATTGGCACCTTGCCGTCTTGACAGACGATAGTTTGTGCTTTAAAAAGGCATAATAACTTTTACCTATGGCGGTAGCGAATGTGACCGATAAGGCCAATTTGCGCTGTAAATGTCCGTTCACAGTGGGTGCATGTGAACACGTGGTCATTTCCACCATCATGCACCATCTTACATCTCAAACGCTCGGTGTGTGACTTATCTGCAATAATTTTCTCCTTTCTCTTTATTCCATTTCTGATGTTTGCCCTCCATGCAACACGTTCAGCGGCGACTTGCTCCCAGTGTGCATTATCAATGCCTGTATCAATCATGTCCCGCTTACACACATCTTTGTATCGTATTAGAGGCCGAACCCTGAGATCTCTTACCCATCTGTAATTCACAAAAAAGATGTCCTTTGGTATTCTACCATCATCCATCCTCCTAAGATGTCCTATCCATCTAAGTCTACGAAGACTGAGCATGGAATAAACTGTCACACAACCTGATCTTTCCAATACTTCAGTATTTGTGATTTTGTCTTGCCACTTAATACCAAGAATTCTTCGCAGACGCGGCATATGAAAGCTGTTTAAATGTTTATCTTGGTGTGAGTAAGGTGTCCAGGTTTCACTGCCATAAAGCACAGGCTTGATAGACAAGGACTTTTGTTTTTGCAGTAAGCTTCCTGTTCTCCCAGACTTTTTCTTAACCTGTTCATTGTTGTTGCTGCCTTACCCATCCGGATGTTGATTTCCTGATCTAGGGATAATTTGCTATTTACCACTGATCCTAGATATGTAAAATGGTCTACCATCTCTAGTTCGGTATCATCAATAAAGATTGATGGTACCCCATGTGCACTTTGTGACATAATCTGTGTCTTCTTTTTGCTAATTGTTAAACCAAATTCAGAAGCATTGGAGAATACAGATAGTAGACATTGCAATTCTTCCTCAGAGTGGGTAGTAACTGCAGCAGCATCTGCAAAAAGCAACTCTCTGATCAGTAATGTCAGAGCCTAGCAGCAACATCGTTGGGGCGCCCGGCGGACAAGAGTTGTCGCGCTGGCGAGATTCTTACCTGACACGCGACCAGCGCTGACGACAGACGCACGCAAAGCCACGTGACCCCACCAGAGGCAGTGGGCAGTGTGTGTTAATCTCAGACCAAGCTGGGACTGGACATCTGAACGGACGTGTGTGTCGAGAGCAAGGCGTTTTGTGTGAATCTCCGTGGTTGTGAGCTGAACGACTGATATCGTGAGCGTCAGACCTATGAGCTGTATTGTGGTTGTGAGTTGTTATATGTTGTACATTGCTGTAACTATTGTTATGTATTTAACGTGGTAATAAATCCATAGAAATTGTGTTGCTGTGTCTTACGTCGAATCACGTTGTACTTGTACTGTCTCACATGTGTTAGCCAACGAGCCTAAGAGAAGATCCTGACATGTGTGGACGTGGGTTGCTCGTCTTTATTTAAGAACCTAATATATTTGGACGTGGGTTGCTCGTCTTTATTTAAGAACCTAATATATTTAGACGTGTGTTGTTTGTCTTTGTGATTTAAAACTTTAAAACTATAATTCTTGTGCTTGTAAAATTTGTCAAGGTTATAGTGATGTACATGTGATCGAAAAAGTCTCAGTGTGATCCATTACTACATTGTCTAAATATGTTTAAGATCATTAGTAAATGTACAGTACATATTGTTTGATCCTGTAAACGTGTTAAACATTTGTGATTTGTTAAACTTGTCACCGTGTGACCTTGTCAACATTGTGATTTTGCCGCCATTTTGACCTTGTCGCCATCTTGTAAACTTGATGTCTTTGTCCTTACTGAATGTCATCTTGATGTAAGTGATGTGTCATCAATGTTATTGAGTGTTCAAATACAGATAGATTGTTTTTGTGTATTGAGTTTGTGGAACGCAAAGAGTTTTGGAAAGAGTGTAACTTCTGTTGAAAGAAACACTGTTGACGACAAATTTACGACATACAATTATACTCGACGCCATCCAAACCCAATCAACACTTAGTGACTTGCAGGCACACACCAACAAACACACGCTAACTTATTTCTCTCCAAAAACAAAGCAGGTTTTTGCGTACCATCCATAACCCTGCCGTAGAGGTCATTAGTGGTTCCGAAGTACGACCCTACAGTTTTTCTAGCCCGATTGCCCAACCATTCGTCACCATATCCAAGGGCACTTGAGTATATTTTTCTTCACTTTAACTTTACGTATGCATTAGTGGGCACGCATCGTATAGTCAAATCAATTGTAAGTTGTTTTTCTACTAACCATTTACAATATATTGTGTGTGATTGATTTTCATTGACATATTTTCTCCATCATGTCGTCATTATTTGATTTCATCGATATGGGGTTAAAATTAAAGTTGGAAGGTGATGAATTAACTCAATGGAGTGAGAAGAAATACGCAGAATACCTACTTGTTCAGGAAAAAGCTGCCGAACGCGATGAAAGAGCAGCAGAAAGAGCTGCCAAACAAGCAGAAGCAGAAACTGCCTTAAAGCAAGCCGAAGTAGAAATGGCTGCAAAGACAAAGCAAGCTGAGATAGACAGTGAACTTAAGAAAGCAGAAATAGCAGCTCAGAGCAAGAGGGAAGAACTTGAACTACAGTTGAAAATGAAACAACTCGACACTGAGACTGCAATACATAAAGAGTCAAAGAAATCTGAAAGACTGGAAAAAGAAAACCAGTATAAAAAGTACCAAGGTATCGTTCGTAACTATACCTCCGGTGACTGCATAGCAGCCTTCACCCAAAATTTTGAGACTTTAATGGAACATTACCAAGTTCCACTTTCGGAATGGAATATTTTATATATGAGGAGTCTATCTGGGGAACCTCTGAAAGTCATTGAAACCATCCCCAAAGACCTCAGAAAAGAGTACCATTACATTAAATCTAAAATAATGGCACATTTCATGTTAGATGAGGCAGGGTACAGAGAACAGTTCAGTAAACTGAGTCCAAAATCAACTCAAACGTTCTCTGACTACCTCTGTTTAGTCCGAGACATTTTCAGCAAATGGACTTCATCAGCCAAAATTAACAAAAATTATGATAAATTAGAAGATCTCATTATTCGAGATAAAGTAATTTCTTCTATCCCAACATCTTTTTCTAAGTTCTTGCAGGAGAATGAATGCACAAATGTGGAAGAAATGGAAAAACGTGGGTCGGCCTATTATACGGCAAATAAACAGTGTTTTGCCACTGAAGCTACTGACAGTAACTGGGTAGCAGCAGCCAACTATGAGAAAAACTATAGTAGGCAAAAACCAAACAGGCCTACCTCTGAAAAATTTAGACATTGTGTTCATTGTAAAATGTCTCACTATTTGAACGAGATGTGCGATAAGAACCCAGGGTACCCAACATACTTGCAAAATATGGTAAACAGACAAGACAGAGAACGTAAATCGTTCAAAAGTGCACGTAAATGTTTTCTCTGCAAGGCTTACGGTCACCATCGCATGGATTGTAAAGGCAGGCATATGACCAACAAAGCCAATGCCGCATTGTTCGATAGTTCAGCGTCAGAAGACGAAAATACAGAAAAACATCCTGTACATGCAGCACAGGCTTGCGACGTATTTAGTTCCAACACATGCACTGTCTGTAATACCTTCTTTGAAAATGGTATCTTAACATGCGGGCACGCCATCCCTATTGCTAATGAGGAAGGTAACTTAGTAATAGACTCAAAAGGCAAATTAGACATCTATCACGGGTACGTTAATGGCAAGTCTGCTACAGTACTTCGCGACACCGGGAGTACACTTATTGGCCTGAAAACAACATTCATAACACCTACAGACTACACAGGTAGACACATCACATGTAGAACATTTTCAGGCAATATTGAAAAATATCCATTAGCTTGGGCATACATCGAAACACCATTCCTCACCGGAAAAGTAAAGGTCGCAGCACTTACAAACCCAGTGTGCGATATAATCATAGGAAATTTACCGGAGGTGAATGACAAACCTCATAACCATGACACAACATCACTATGTATTAATGATAACACATCACCACCAAATGTCATTGAAAATGTCATATCACCTGTTGAATGTATGTTAGCTAATGCAGCACTAAGTTCTCATCACATCATTGACGATATTATTCCATCATCATCTGATGTCATTGAGTGTGTGAACGCAGTAACAAGAGCTACTGCTAGAGTGCAAGATGATAGTAACCAAACTGAGGCTATTCAAATGCTTAGCCCAGAAGTACCACCTAGTGACTCGATGAAGGAAACATTCATAACAGCTCAAAAAGCTGATCCTTCACTGTCAAAGTATTTTGACCTGATCGGCAAAAAGCCAAGAGTAACGAAAAATGCTAAATGGCATTTTGCTTTATACAATGATATACTCACCAGGTACTACACCAGAGGTGACGTTACAACAAAGCAAACTGTGTTACCAACTACTTATCGTAGGCAAGCTTTACATCTTGCTCACGATATACCTTTTGCAAGTCATATGGCATATGTTAAAACCAGGTCAAGACTATTGACACAGTTTCATTGGCCAAAATTCTGTAATGACATAAAAACTTATTGCAGAAGTTGTGATACATGCCAGAAACTGGTAAAGAAAGGGAAACACCCACAGGCAAAGTTACAAGTCACTGACTTAGCCAGTCGACCTTTTGAAAAATTATCAGTTGACATTGTGGGCCCTCTTAGTCATACAACAACTAGAGGGAATAAATATATTCTAACAATTATTGATCAATGTAGTCGCTGGCCAGAAGCGATTCCGTTAAAGAACATTACTGCCAACGATATCATGGAAGTGTTCTTCCATATTTTTTCCCGAATTGGGTTTCCAAATACCATCCAGTCTGATAGAGGCACACAGTTTATCGCTGCATCCACTCAAGCTTTCACTAAAATGTTAGGAGTGAAGCAAGTCTTCAATAGCCCCTATCATCCTCACTCGAGCGGGATTATAGAAAAGCTTAATGGGGATCTGAAGCACATGCTAGCCAAAGTAACTCAAGATCACCCCAATAACTGGGATGTATACTTACCAGCTGTTCTTTTTGCTTATCGCGAGGTACCACATTCTAGTACCGGTTTCTCTCCTTTTGAACTCATCTATGGTGCCAAACCACGCGGCCCATTAACAATTTATCACCAAATGTTAACTGATTCCACTCCAGTATTGAAACCCATATCATCATTTGTGTATGTAACATCATTGCGTGAAAGGATAATGAAATCATGTGAAATTGCTAAAAGTGCACTAAAACTATCTGGTGCTACTTACAGACAATACGCAGACAAAGGTAACAGGACTATAACATTGACAGCTGGACAGGACGTTCTACTACTACTACCTAGTGACAGACAGCTACTGACAGATTCTTGGCAGGGACCTTTTAAAGTGACAAGACAAATCTCACCTGTTGACTACGAAATCCTGATAAAAGACAAACACAAAATATTTCACATCAATATGCTAAGACCATACTTCAACAGAGACAACGAACAAGACGATACGACAGCTTGCACCGTGATAATAGATCACGAAGATGACGATTCTAGCGACGAGATTCCAACACCTACATTAGACACGACAAACTGCTTGAAGGAGATCAAGATCAATCCAAACCTAAGTCAAGCAGAGACAAACAGGTGCAAACAGTTGATACAAGAGTACAACACCATCTTTTCAGACAACCCAGGACAAACAGAATTAGTACAGCATCACATCACACTCACATCAAACACACCCATAAGATGCAGACCATACACCATACCATTACATTACAAGGAACAACTACATCAGGAAATCATCAACTTAGAAAAAAACAACATCATCAGACGATCCCTATCAGACTTCTCTTCACCTATGGTCATTGTACGGAAAAAGGACAACACAATACGACTTTGCATTGATTACAGAAAACTGAACAAAATAACTGTTTTAGATCTTGAACCAATGGCAAATACGGACGATCTTCTGACAGAACTGACTGACGCGAAGTTCTTCACGACCCTTGACATGGCTAAAGGTTACTGGCAGATTGCTGTACATGAAGACAGCAGACATCTAACAGCTTTCGCCACGCCTTGGGGACTGTACGAATGGTGCAAACTTCCATTTGGGCTAGTCAATGCCCCAGCCACATTTGTACGCATGACACGACTCCTCCTATCTGACATCCCTAATATAGTTTCCTATATTGACGACATCTGTGTCCATACAGAGACAATGACGGAACATATAAAGATACTGGAACAGACACTAGAACGTATCAGACAGCACGGACTGACAGTGAAGCCCTCAAAGGTGAGCCTGGCTTACCAAGAGATATCATTTTTGGGGTACAGAATATCCAATGGCTTTGTCATGACAGACAACAAAATTGTCTCGAAAATTCTAAAACTGTCACTTCCAACAAATAAGAAACAAGTCCGCAGTTTATTGGGACTTATTAATTATTACAGGAACTTCATTCCTGATTTTTCAGAACTGACTGAGGTTTTTTCTAACTTACTAACCAAGAATAAACCCGAAAAAGTTGTAAACGATGAATGCCTACGAAATGCGTTTGATAAAGTTTTGGCACACTTTTCTGATAAGAATGCACCTAATCTCATCCTTAAATTGCCCAACATTCGTTTACCTTTCAGATTGAGAACAGATGCTAGCTCCATTGCGATCGGTGCAGTCCTATTGCAGGAATACAACGACATTCTGCATCCCGTTTGTTTTCTATCAAGAAAACTAAGGCCCCGAGAGCGGTCTTGGTCCATTCCGCAATTAGAGGCATTGGCCTTAGTAGAAAGTGTCACAAAGCTGTCCAAATATCTTCTAGGACGTCATTTTATCATCGAAACTGACAACAGTCCATTAAGGTATATCAATTCTGCAGTACCATCAAATAACATGATTGCTCGCTGGTCCTTGAAGCTTCAGAATTTCAGTTTTGAAGTTCGCCATATTCCCGGCAGAATGAATACAATCGCCGACCTTTTGTCCCGTTGTCCGACAGACCCAGTAAGCAATGTCTGAGTGCACTGTGTAATATTACACTCAGCCCAACACAGCCACCAATGTGTGAAATTTTCCAGTCACCTACTGTGTAAGGTCTATAAATAAAGTTGTGATACGGTTTAGAAACCGACATGTATAATATTCTTATTTTAATCAAATTATGTAATGAGTGTAGTATAATTGTGTAGTGTGTGTTAGAATGAGAACAATATTAATTGTATATAGACACCAACAACAGGGTCACAGACGCTTATCCACTTACCAGAAGCGAACTTTACCATTGTGACATTTGTGGGTGATTTTTTTTTCACCGTGATATTTTAACATGTGCAACTGTGGACTGAACATTGACTCCTACACCACCTTTACAGCGAATGTAATCCAAATTGTTCGACGTGTGAACACATCGGAAATAAGAACATTCCACCATAATCCGTTGTGATACTATAACATCATACACGAACTGTGAGAACATTTTACTATCCGTTCCGAAAGAAAACCGGATCATTTGTGTTCAGAAAATGTAACATCAACCAAATTTTTCGTTTCGTGTGTATTTCCGGTATAATTTAAAAAGTATAGCAAAATTAGCAGACTATGTACAAATTGCCAAAAATTTATGACACTTGTAAAATCTTTTTCAATCTATAAAATATAATATACCAATTGAGTACTTATTTATTTTGATTAGTGTAATCTTAGAATCATATCTTGATTAATGTATTCATATTACCGACTTTTTCTCGTTAATATGAAGAAACGTCAAGCAATGACGCTAAGAAATTAAATAATTATTGTAATGTATGGAATTTCTTAAATGTCAAAATTACTTCCCTTGCATTTGTGAATTACATCAAGGGCCATAATTTGAAACATATTCATTAATGTATATTGTATAGATAGACATTTTGTTGCTCAAATATTTGGCACAGCAGGTAGGCGTCCACCAAGCATGTCATAGAGCTGCCAACATTGCAAACCAACATAAGAGCTCCTGACCAAATAAGGGCAGAGTTTAAGTGTTTAATACGACTAATACAAAGCCGTATTTCAGTCTGGCTAGATGGTTGTTGCAAAACAATCATATTATTACTTTTTTTTCAAATAGCTGCGAGGTAGATGCGTGAAGCTGGAACTACTGATCTGACTGGGTATTATTGCAATGAAGGTAACCAGGCATCAGGGGGATGAAACCTGAATTGTGTTAAAAGTTGTACTTCATTTGTCATTTCAATGCAACTTACATTTTTTTGTATGTATTTCTATGCCTTATATGTATTTTCATGCATAACACTGGGAAAAAGTAGTCTCTGACATGAAATTAACACTACCCCAGTATATACATACATCATGAATGAAAGATGGCATCTTTCATTGAAGTACCCGGGGAGAATGTCAGAGCCTAGCAGCAACATCGTTGGGGCGCCCGGCGGACAAGAGTTGTCGCGCTGGCGAGATTCTTACCTGACACGCGACCAGCGCTGACGACAGACGCACGCAAAGCCACGTGACCCCACCAGAGGCAGTGGGCAGTGTGTGTTAATCTCAGACCAAGCTGGGACTGGACATCTGAACGGACGTGTGTGTCGAGAGCAAGGCGTTTTGTGTGAATCTCCGTGGTTGTGAGCTGAACGACTGATATCGTGAGCGTCAGACCTATGAGCTGTATTGTGGTTGTGAGTTGTTATATGTTGTACATTGCTGTAACTATTGTTATGTATTTAACGTGGTAATAAATCCATAGAAATTGTGTTGCTGTGTCTTACGTCGAATCACGTTGTACTTGTACTGTCTCACATGTGTTAGCCAACGAGCCTAAGAGAAGATCCTGACAAGTACCCTCCTAATTTTGGTCTTGGCCTTAAATCTCTGAGCATTGTAAAGGCTGCCATCTGAGCGTGAGTGAATGTATATACCACCATCCTGATCACGAAAGGCATATTTCAGTAGAAGTGAAAAGTATATTCCAAAGAGGGTGGGAGCTAGTACACAACCTTGCTTAACTCCACTCTTGATTTCAAATTCTTCAGAAGTTGCACCATCAAACTTGATTATACCCTTCATACCTGTGTGGAACGATTCCACAATGGACAGAAGAGTTTGTGGGCAGCCAATCTTCTTTAGTGCCTTGAACAGACCCTCACGACTGACCAAATCAAATGCCTTTGTGAGGTCAAATAAGGCAATAAATAGTGGTTGATTCTGTTCACGGCATTTTTCTTGCATTTGTCGCAATGAGAATATCATATCAATGGTAGACCGGTTCTGTCAAAAGCCACACTGTGATTCGGGGTAGACTTGATCTCCTAGGACTTGAAGTCTGCGCAGAACAATTCTGGCAAATACTTTTCCAACAATACACAGAAGTGAGATACCCCTATAGTTGTTGCAGTCACTCCGATCGCCCTTGTTCTTGTACAGTGTTATGATGCTTGAATCTTTGAAATCCTGTGGGACTTGTCCTTCTCGCCAGCATAGCTCTATTAGCTGGTGGATCTGTAGAGTGAGTGTGTCTTGCCCACTCCTGATTACCTCTATTGGAATCCTATCCTTACATGGAGCCTTGCCGGATGCAAGTTCATTTATAGCACACTTAACTTCTGTTATGGTAGGAAGTGTGTCCAGGTGGTCAAGAGTTGGAAGCCTCTATGGCGTTGAGGGCATCATCCGCTAGTTTGGTAAGGGATGGAGTTATTGCCTCTCCTTAGCACAAAGCCTGGGCTAAAATATAGAGATCATGTGTTGCCCATGCAGCATGATCCCTCTCTTGGCCTGCCTAGTTCACTCCAGAGGAAAGGTAACACCCCTACATCTGGAACAAGACAAGCTGCAGAAGCTGCCGGATCAGCAAAGCAATGCTCTAACTGTCCACCTGTCGGAGCTTTGATCCTAGACCAGCTGCCAACCAAGGCTAAGGGCCTGGTCTGCCCTGCCATGACATTTTGTCTTTAGCTTGCATTTCCTCGCACCAGGGTACGGCTTGTATCCTCCCAATTGCGCTCTTCCGCCCGAAGCCGTTGGCACAATGTGGGGTGTCGGGTTTGGTAAGTGCCGCCCAACATTCGGCACTAACAGAAAGCAGGTAGTACCGTCTACTGTTATACGATAGCTCAGTCATATCTGACTAAGACCTGACACCATATATATATATATATATATATATATATATATATATATATATATATATATATATATATATATATATATATATATATATATTACAAATGGCGACGACGTGACGCGTTTATTCTTCAGAGACGCTGTTTAGTGTTTTATGCTGTTTAGTATTTTCCTGTGGATTATGTGGTGTCATTTTGTATTCGTTTATTGGAAGTGTTCAAAAGAAGCCACGGTAGGCAGGTGGTGGATGAAACTTTGAGGGCAGCCGACAGATATTTGTTGGTTACGGTCTCAAGTTTCACGACGGCAGGCAGAGGATCTCTTTTGAGAGACAATGGTTGTGGTCATCTGGCCAATATGGTCAATGCCATAGAGGAAAGCAACGGCAAACTACCTCTTTAAAAGTGCCTAGTACATTATGATTTACCTAAAGACAGATCATCGCAAGACAAGGACAGAGACATTAAAATTAGCAACATGGAATGTTAGCACCTTAAACGATGACGACAAATTAGAGAACATAAAACAAGAACTGGAAAGAGAAAAAAAATTAATATTTTAGGAATGTGCAAAACGAGATGGATAGGAGGAGGCATCAAGATAGATGAAGATTTTAAGATTATTTATTCTGGAGGTGAAGATCGACAAAGGGGAGTGGCAATTATTTTGGACCGGAAAACATCAAAATCTGTTCAAGGATACTGGGCCGTGTCGGACAGAGTTCTACTAGTTAAATTAAGTGGTAGACCTTTTAACATAAATGTTATTCAAGTATATGCCCCATCAGGAGAATCCAGTGAAGATAGTGTAGAGGAATTTTATAATGACATAGAGTCTGCCTTAAAGAAATGTAAAAATTCAGAAATAAACATCATATTAGGGGACTTCAATGCAAAAGTAGGAAATCAAGGTGATAGATACACAGTAGGAAACTATGATTTAGGAAAGAGAAATGAAAAAGGATACAGACTAGTAGAGTGGGCAAAAGAACAGGAAATTATTGTAGGAAACACCTGGTTTAAGCAACACCCTAGAAGATTATGGACATGGAGGAGTCCTGATAACAGGATTAGAAACCAGATTGACTATATTCTGATTAGCAGAAGATTTAGAAATGGGTTAACAATAGCAAAAACAGTTCCCAGTGCTGATTGTTATAGTGACCACAGATTACTTACAGGAACATTGAGGATAAAGTTGAAGGAAGTCAAGTATATAACAGGAAACACTAAATATGATTTGTGTACATCTTCGGTCACGTGATGAGAAGAGAGGCATTGGAGAATATCGTAACAACTGGAAAGATCGAGGGGAAGAGAGGCAGAGGCAGACCAAGAGAAATAATGCTGGATGGATTGAGACGGTGGCATGTAGGAATATCAGCAGCAGAGATCTGTGGAGAGCCATGAACGCCTACGCCAGCTGGCACGGCACTTGATGATGATGATGTACATTGAGTAATGACAAGGAAATACAAAACAAATTCAACATTGAAGTACAGAACAGATTTGATATATTGTCTGATCTAGAGATCTTATTCCAGGATGTGGATGATCAATGGGAAATGTTGAAGAATTCAGTCAGTTTGGCTGCAGAATCAACTATTCCAAAATTAAAGAAGGTGGGTCGTAAGAAATGGATGACTGAAAATTTTTTTACAACTAATGGAAACAATAAGACTCAACAAAAATAATTCTGCCAAATATAAAGAAATCCACAGACAAGTCAGAATATTATGTTAGGAGGCAAAAGAAGCATGGCTTCAGGAAAAGTGCTTAGAAATTGAAAAACAACACAACAGTCAAAATACCAAATTAGTGCACAAAAGAATTCAGGAACTTACTAATAAAAGAGCAAGTACATCAACAGGCTGTCTAAAAACTAAAGATGGCAAAATCATAATAGAAAAAGATCAGATTCTACATGTATGGACAGATTATGTGAAAAACCTTTATGAGGATAACAGAGAGGAACAGTATGATATTAGATTTAATAATGAAGGACCACCAATTTTGAAGATAGAGGTTCGAAATATTCTTAAGCATATGAAAGCTGGCAAGGACCCCCAGGTGCAGATAACATCACAACAGAAATGATTAAAGCTTTAGAAGAATATGGACTAGATCAAGTCACCAGACTGCTGAACACATTATATGATACTGGAGATATACCTTCTGAATTATGTAACTCTGTATTTATTGCAATTCCAAAGAAATCAGGAGCCTTGGAATGTGATCAACATAGAACAATTAGTATAATGAGTCACATCACAAAGATTTTGCTACGAATTATCATGCAAAGAGTGAGGAAGAAATTACAACCTGAAATAGGGGAAGAACAATGTGGGTTTGTAGAAGGAAAGGGTACAGTAAATGCTGTGTATATGCTGCGAACAGTTATTGAACGTGCTATAGAAGTAAACAAGGATATACATCTTTGCTTTATTGACTACACAAAAGCTTTTGATAGAGTTAGACATGTCAACACGGTGGATATGCTTGCAGATCTACAAATTGATGGGAAAGACATTAGACTTATAAAAAACATATATTGGAAACAACAAGCTGCCATAAGGATTGATAATGAAGTGGGACAATATCAGCCTATTAAGAGAGGTGTTAGGCAGGGATGTGTAATGTCTCCAGATCTTTTTTCCCTGTACAGTGAAAATATTTTCAGAAATGTAGAAGATATAAATGGAATCAGCATTGGAGGACGAAACATCAATAACATTAGATATGCAGTTGATACAGTATTGATTGCAGACAATGCGCAGGATCTGCAACAATTAGTAGATGCGGTTGTTGTACACAGTGAGCAACTGGGGTTAGAATTAAATTGTAAAAAGACACAGGTTATGGTCGTCACTAGGAAGAACGAAGTACCACAATGTAATATACAAGTAAATGGGAATATTCTTCAACAAGTGAATCGATACAATTATCTCGGAACAGTCATAACATCTGATGGGAGATGCCTTGAAGAGATTAGAACAAGAATCGCCATGGCGAAAGTAGCCTTTAGCAAGATGAAAACATTCTGACCAATAAAAAGATGTCAATTGAAACGAGAAAAAGAGTGTTGAGGGGATACATAGAGCCTGTTGTATGGATGTGAAACTTGGACAATGTGCAGTCAAGCTGAAAAACATCTGATGGCTGCAGAAATGTGGTTTCTGAGGAAAATGCAAAGAATACCATGGACAGATAGAAAAACCAATGACCAAGTACTACAGGAGACAAATGAAACTCATAAATTGATTAGAGAAATTAGACGTAGACAGTCAAAATTGGACATGTTATGAGAAGAAATGGATTGGAGAACTTAGTGATAACTGGCAAGATTGAAGGGAACAGACCAAGAGGAAGACCGAGAGGAAAATACCTGGATGGCTTGGCCACGTGGCATGAACGAGACAGGAACACTGAGCTGATCCATGACTCTGGTGATCGAGTGAAATGGCGAGTCATGACCGCCCACGCTTTCCAGCATGGCACATGATTGATTGATTGATATTAGAAATGTAAAAAGAGTAATAAAATAAAGGTGATAAATAAAATAAAATAAAACATAGTGCAAAATTTTGGTTACAATCAACCCTTGTCAGGGACAGCACCAATACTACATATAATACAGAAAGAAATTATCCACACTAAAGATAATGACTAATCCTGAAGTGGTACAGAAACAGGTTGCAACTTCTCATTTTAGTGAATATGTGCGGCAGTCTAACGGTTTAGGTGAAACTAGGTATCTTAATGTCAAAACATGGGAGCAGAACTAAATATGAGCAATATAATAAAGAGAGAAGAAAAGAGAGAAAAATTCAGTCGCCTGAATGTCATGGTGTCAGAAAATTTTATCTGGCGCCTGAATTTTCGACCGTTTTCTTAGCCAGTATTTACACCAAAAAAAAACATGCCTCGCCTGAGAATAAGAAACTGGCTCCTTAATTATGTTTAGTGTTTTCTACCTCTGGTCAAGGGTTTATACAATGAAATCAAAGTTAATAGGTCATTTACATGCACTTATGCAACGCAAGTTCACATTACCTGTATACTGTCAGGAACATCTTGTGACTCTCCCCCATCATTCAATTGAAGATCAATAGATATAGGTCGTGAACCAGAATCTGAAATTACCACACACATACACACAAAATTCAAACCATGGCTTTAATGTAATTTGGAAAAATACACTTTTCACTTTCATATTTCAGATGACAATTTATAACATTAAGTAATCAAAATATGAATGTGTGTCTGCAGTTTAGATTAATGGTAAGCCATACAGCAAAAGAACTATTTCTGTTTTGTTTCTGTCAAGTTTTCAATCTATCTCCTTTTTTAGGTTTATTATACTTGTCAACAATAGAGTGTATATTCTAAAACGCATATTCTTAAACATCTGGTGTGGATCGGTGGAAGTTTTTTTTTCCCCCCAGTAACACTTCCTGTTGAAGGCGTACGTACCCTCGCCTGCTTCTGATTTAATGTATTTGAAAACAACAGGTCACAGATCAAGGGAATCAACTCTAATAAATGCTACTGTCTGTCTGCTAGGCTGCATGAGTTTTTTGCCTAAAGCTTTCGTCTCTGTGAACTTATTTGAAATATCTGGCATATAGTGGGCTAATTTTTCTTATAACTCCTTTGTTTTAAACAATTGTTGACTTTTTGATGCATTTGTGAATTCTACATTTATTGTTACATATTTTTGAAGAGTTTCAACAATTAATGTTTCTTACTTGTTTCAGAAAATAATAAACAATTTTAGCACAAAAATGAGATATCAATATTTCATAACGCAAAATTCACAATAGTGGATCTATGCAGCTTGCATTGCATGGTATAGCAGAGTGGACTCGTATTTATTTTATATTTATAACTGCCAATTTAACTACTAAAATTAAAATGAAGACAAGTTTCACTTGTGGCAGTAATTTATCTGTGTACACTGTACTTGTATAATTTGTCACCCTTTGACATGACTGAAAATAATTTTGAAAGCTAGTTTTCAGACCAATCTGTAAACCTGTTAGCGTAAGGAGTACTTTCTTTTTTATTAGCAGTGCAGCAGTATATCATCATCATCATCATCATCATCAAGTGTCGTGCCGACTGGCGTATGCGTTCATGACTCTCCATAGATCTCTGTCCTTGGTTTTCTGGATCAACTATGTCGTTGATATTCCTCCATGCCATCGTCACAATCCATCCAGCATCATTTCTCATTGTCTGCCTCTGTCTCTCTTCCCCTCGAACTTTCCAGTTGTCATGATGTTCTCCAGCGCCTCTCGTCTCATCACATGACCCAAAAAAAGATGTTTGTCTCTTTCTTATTGTTGTATATAATGTTCTAGTTTCGCCAGCCTCTTTAAGGCATTCATCGTTAGTTACTTTGGCAGTCCAAGGAATTCGCAACATTCGTTTACTGACACTGAAGTGTGTTTAGTCATGAAAAATTGGGAAGATAATGTGGTGGTTTCCCCTTGCCTTCCACATCCACATGGAGTTCTGTTACCTCAGCCTTTGACAGCCCAATCCGACTGTCAGCACAAGTGGGTGCCCTTCTCTGCCCAGCTGCAGAGCTGTCCAATTATCTTGTTACATAATCCTTTTTTTTGCATCTGGTTGAAGTATAATTTGACATCGGCTTGAAGATTATATGAATTTCATCTTATTATGATCTGTTATAGCAGACTGGTTGTTTACAATTGTTCGTGTTGGTCGGAGTCCTTGATTTGATCATCACAAAAGTCCACATAATACTATTAATACAGCTGACCTTCCGGATGTGTATTATCCATAAATACAACCAAAACAATGATGTCACCGCCGATGCTATAAACACAACCAAAATAATGACGTCATCGCCAGTGCACAAAAGCTTTAGTCACTGAGTTAGAGAGTACTCTAGAAGTAAAGTTAATTATACATAATGACGTATTTACAAGAACCGTTGGTATAAAAACCAAACTATTCAACGAAGAAGCACATGATTGAAATAATTGCCTCCACGATTCTGTTCTTCTGTACAAGCAGTATATAATTATTTAAATTTAAATTACAAACTTATTTACTTACATTATTGCATTATGTTTAAACAACAAAAGAAAGCTGTCGCAATGCAATGGGTAATCACGACAATGAGTACATTTTCATGAATTGTTCTTTGACTTATGACAAATATTTCACATGAAATTTAATTAATATAAATGGGCGGCTATTTTTAATCATTAATTAGGTCACAGCACATTGCATCGAAACAGGAATGTGGCTGTGCCTTTCCTTTTACCAGTCTGCATACTAAAATATATATCTTGCCAGGTTTGTTTGCCAATAATTAGCAATACACATGATATTTAATGAATAATAGATAATATGTCAAGTAGGCCTCACCACCCCGGGCGCAATGATACATGGTACTACGTTGTTCGTTTAAAAATAAACAAGCCACAGTAATAGAAGGCATAATTTCTCAGCTCCCAATTTACTGGACTGCGATCAGAACTGCCTCATTTGCTCAGATTCCTGTGCACTTCCTGATTGTAGATCACGGCACAAATTATTAATAACTCCACTTACAACTGACACACAGTCTACATCAAAATACTGTTGGATTTGTCTTGTCAAGCTGTATCCAACTGTTATGGTTTCATAAGTAAAAGCTCAATTTTTAACTATTGTCAAAAAGTGATATTATTTCTTAACATAAATAATGAATTGTGGCATTATGATGCTAAAGAAAGGCAAAACTGGGACAGGGGGGAGTCTCAGTAGCGAAGTGGTAAAGCCGTTGGAATCGGGCTCTGAAGGTTGTGGGTTCGATTCTGGGCAGCGTCCTTTGGTTCACGAGTTAAATTTTTCGGAGACTCCTGTGGGTCATCGCTAGAGCTATGGAGGTCGTGCTTGGTGCGACACTTTCCGCGTTATGGAAAGAGACCGAGCCATATGGGATAAAACCCGGTGCAATGAAATCGACCCTGTCAAATTTTAAGCGACTTTTTTTTATAAAACTGGGACTGGACGAAGAAGATGATGAAGTGTAGCGGTAGTAGTTACCATTCACTCACTATTTTCTACTAAAGATTAGTTTTACATTTAATGTGGTTCCTCGTATTATTAATTTGTGATGATTAATATAATAACTGTTGGCTCATTCATTGTCATTGTTTCTTCAAATTCTTGTTTCAGATGTTTTCATTTCTTATTCTTATTCTTGTTGATTCTAAATCTAAGTCCACTGGGTTAAAGTTAAAATACTGTGGTGGGTGGCTAACTGTGGCATTGGAGGAGAACATCGTGACAACTGGAAAGATCGAGGGGAAGAGAGGCAGAGGCAGACCAAGAGAAATGATGCTGGATGGATTGAGACGGTGGCACGGAGGAATATCAGCAGCAGAGTTGATCCAGAAAACCAAAAGACCGAGATCTGTGGAGAGCCATGATAACATTAGTCATTATGATTCCATGAACGCCTACGCCAGTTGGCAGGGCACTTGATGATGATGAACTGTGGCATGGTGATAACTATAAATGCATTTATTGCAACAAAAAGGCATATTTTAAAATAAAAACTTACATAATTTACACCAATAAATTGTACACACTTCTAAAACATTGTGTGTAGTTAAGAAAACAAAACTAAGAATGAAATTACCGTCCGCCATTGCTCTCGTTTCCAAGGAAAGTTCAAAAATGATTGTCTCCCATTGCATGTACATGACACTTTCGTTTTCGCACTTTTCCCATCGCAACTCTATAATTTATAGTCATTCCAATGATAAAAAGCAGTGGAGTTGGATATAAGAAAGAGAGTGCTGAAGTTCTATATAGAATGCTGGTTGGCTGTGAATCTTGGAATGTAAATGAACAATTTACGAAGAGACTGGAAGCGACCGAAATGTTATTTCGTCTTTGGTTATAGTCATTACCTCTGTTTTACTGATGCTAATTTTTTATGTTATGTTCCTTACCCACTTCATTTAGACCATTCATGTGGTCTTGTAATAGTACTTCTGATTTTGCTTTCTGCTATTAGTGCTTGATCGTCTGCGGGAGATATATATCTGCGGGCGATTTCGCAGCAGACCGCCTTGCGTTGGGTTTTTACGAAATGGTATGGATGCCGGTCGTTCAGAAAGCAATGGCAAACTACTGAACGTAAACTTGCCAAGAGATCACGAACAGCACAACAATATGCATTCGTTGACTGTGACGTCCTTTTTAGGATATGCAACTAAAAAGAGAAACGGGGCATTGGAGAACGTCGTGACAACTGGAAAAATCGAGGGGAAGAGAGGCAGAGGCAGACCAAGAGAAATGATGCTGGATGGATTGCGACGGTGGCATGGAGGAATATCAACAGCGGAGTTAATCCAGAACACCAAAGACCGAGATCTGTGGAGAGTCATGAACGTCCTACGCCAGCCGGCATGGCACTCGATGATGATGATGATGATGATGATGATGATGATGATGATGATGATGATGATGATGATGATGATGGAGTTAGTTAAACTGATAGAGGTTTACCCTGATAAAGTCACGATGGCAATCGGACAAGGGTTCAACGTCAATGTTCGCTGTCAGCTAACAGAATAAAACTCTGGCCACCTATTATTTCATGAATTAAAGACTACAAAATGTGATGAAACTATTACTATTACATCACAGACACATATCAATCACTTCAGGTTTCTGCTTCGGGACAAGTTATTACAATAGAGAGTGATACAACCAGATCCACAATCGAGTGCATTCGGAATAAAGATATTGGACTTACCTAACCACACACCCAACATGCTGTGTTGCCATTTTGACGCTTTTCGCAACAAATTTAGTGCTTTTTCAAGTAATTTAGTGCTAAAATGTGGCATTTAGCGCGGCCGCGCGAATTTGGTGCTTCACAATTTGTTTTTGGTACTTTTTGGTGCCTTTTTTGGGGTTGGTAAAAATTACTTTAAACATCATTGGAACACTAGAAAGCCGAATTTGAACTGAAGCAAGGGAGTAAAACAGTCTTATTACAGCGCAATATTCAAGTAATTTAACTCCCGTTAATACGATTTAGTTGAAGTGAGTGCGCAGGCAATATGCAATGCGTTAATAGATTGTTTAAACAAGAGTGGACTTGAATTGCAAAGACTAGTTGCACTCGGCACTGACAATGCATATGTCATGACAGGTGTAAGCAATGGAGTGTATACAAAATTAAAATCCGAAGTTCCTCATCTGGTACTTCATTCCCCTCAGCTGGTAGTGTCACAGGCTGCAGCTGCTTGTCTGCCCAGGAACATAGAGTTCATGATTAGAGAACCATATAACTGGTTTTCTCACTCAAGTCTTCGTCAAGCAAAGTACAGGGAGCTTTTTGCTTCAATAAATGATGGACAACATCCGCTGAAGGTTGTTCAATTAAGCCAGACGCGATGGATGTCCATTCAGTCTGCCATTGTCACAATATTGCAGAAGTGGGTCGAGCTCAGAACTCATTTTGATATAGCAAGACTCAACGAGCGCTGTCAGCAGAACTTCTAAATTATATACTTAGCGACATGAAAAACTATGTGTATCTCATATTTCTCAAGCATATTCTCGGAGAAGTTCAAAGTGTGAATAAGAAATTCGAAGCAGATATACAGGATCCAACAAAACTACTCAGTGATCTTGTCCAACTCACTGATTCTATCAGTTCAAAGATAGAATAGATACGGCATGCATTCAAGAGACACACCTCAACGTCAATCGCAAATTCTCAGTCAGATGATATCAGGCCAAACGTTTCGACCGCGAAGGACTAAAAGGAGGAGTTCTACTACTTACACGAAATACAATACCTTGCAGCGAAGTATCTGTGATCTCTGACAACCAAACAGAAATTATAGATGTTGATATAATGATAAAGGACGTGAAAATAAGAATTTACAATCTGTATAGCCCAGCAGATAAGGACCTTAAACTCTCAAACATGAAAATAACTGACACAAACTGCATTGTTGTCGGAGACTTTAAAAGCCATTCGGAAATATGGGGATACCCAGATACTGACAAAAGAGGAGATGAAGTGGAGGACTGGGAAATAGACTCAAATCTCCATCTACTCAACAAAGCGGATGACACACCGAGCATCTACTCCAGAAGATGGTTTACCACTTCTACTCCAGACTTAGCTTTCTGCACAAGAGACACCCTCCACAAAATCGATCGCCATGTGCTAGACCAATTAGCAGGTAGTGACCACAGACCAATCAAGCTTGTAATGAATATGGAGTAGGTTCCACGGGAGCAAAAGCCTTTGCCCCGCTGGAATTACAAACGAGCAGATTGGGACAGAATTACCATACTAACAGACAAATATTGTGAAAACATAAATACACGATATGGCAACATGAAGCAAGTGGTGGAAAGTCTAACCAGAGCAATAATACAGTCGGCCAATGAGTCTATTCCAAGAGGAGCGAGGAAAAATTACAAACCATACTGGACTGAAGAACTACAAATTTTGGAGGACAAAGTTGAAGATGCCAGGAAGACAGCAGAGAGAGAACAAACAACTGAGGCGAACATCTCTATCAAAGCCATCTCAGCAAAATATAAAAGAACAGCAAATCGAACAACAAGAGAATGTTGGAGGGAAAAAAACAGAAAACCTGAACTTTTACAAGGATGGAAACAAATTATGGAAGCTAGTGAAAGCCATGAACAATGGAGGACCTAGAAACAAACAATTAACAATTAAACAAGGAAATGCCTTGCTTACAGGTGAAAAGGTTGCAAATGCACAGATGGAACACTATGCCAGTGCAAACCACATTGATATTACAATCGAACAGAAGAAAGCAATCAAAGATAAATAGACACAGCATAGTAATACAGAGACAGCAGCTGAATATATGATGGCAAATCTAACAATGGAAGAAATGGAACAGGCAATGAATACCTTTTTAAAAAAATCACCAGGAAAGGATGGAATCACAAATTAAATGCTAATAGGACTAGGCACTATGACAAAAAAGAAACTATTAGCAGTCCTAAATTACAGCTGGAAGAGATGAATAGTCCCACAGGCATGGAAGGAAGCTATACTAATAACAGTCCCAAAGAAAGGAAAAGACCTGGAATAACCAAATGGCTATCGACCTATCAGTCTATTTAGCTGTGTAGGAAAATTAATGGAACACATTATCAATGAAAGGCTAACATGGTATCTGGAAGAAAACCAACTCTTAACACCACACCAAGCAGGATTCAGAAAGTACAGATCCACTGAGGATCAAATAACCTATATAGCTCAGGAAATAGAGGATGCCTTCCAAGAGAAAAAGCACACAATAGCGGTCTGGATAGATTTAGAAAAAACATTTGATAAAGTATGGAAGAAAGGACTGAAAGTAAAACTGCAAAAAATGCATGTTTGTGGGAAAATGTATAAATGGATCAGCCACTACCTTGAGAACAGAACTGCCGGGACAAAAGTGCAAGGACAAACCATCAAAATGATGCTGTTGGAGCAAAGTGTCCCCCAAGGAGAAGTTCTTTCACCAACATTATTCCTAGCATATATAAATGACACCACGGAAAATTTTCCAGCCAGAGTACACACATCCTCTATTGCAGATGACCTAGCCATATGGACATCTGAAGAATATATTAGTACAGCTAACAGCAGAATACAGCAAGCCTTATTAGCGCTAGAGGACTGGTCAAAATCATGGCTAGTGAAGATAAGTGAGGAGAAAACAACATGCACAGTGTTCTCCCTCTCAAATAAAACTCAGCAACCTAAGCTGGTATTAAATTGAAAAATTTTGCGCCATGTAGAAAATCCACACTATCTACGAGTCACCTTTGATCGTCGCCTGGCATGGAAGACGCAGGTTGAGAAAAATCGAACAAGAGCAAGGCAAAGAATGGCAATCATGTAAAAGCTTGCTGGTACAACGTGGGGAGCAGATGAGAAAGTTCTCAAGAAGTTATATACTGGACGGGTGAGGCCAGTACTGGAATATGGCATTGCAGCTTGGGCAACAGCAGCCAAGTCAAACTTTAACAAAATAAGTAGAGTCCAAAATCAAGGAATGCGAATCATAACTGGAAGCCTGAAGACAACGCCTATTAATGAACTAGAAAAGATCACTTGTTTACAACCAATGCAGAATAGAAGAGATAGTAGAGCCCAGCAACAAGCAGAACAATTTAGAAGATTGACAGACCATCCTATGTATAACAGGTTTAATGATTTTGTAAAGGGAAATCTGAAGCGTAGCAACTTTGTAAAAACTGCAAAACGAAAGATTAGGGCAGATCCTATACTTAATATGTCAACAGTCAAACCCATTTACAATGCACACAAGTTCCCAGATTGAAGACAGCAGCAACTGCCTGAGATGATAGAAAATATTCCTGGTTTTGAGAAAAAGAACACTCAGAATGAAACCGAAAGAAGAAAAATACTCCTAAACTACATAAAAGAACATTACCCAAGCAGCCATTGGACCCATGCATATACAGATGGATCCACCAAAAATTCAATATTAAATGGAGGAGGAGGAATTCTCCTAAATTTAAAAAAAATGGGGTGGAAAAAAAACACAGTCAGTGGCAACAGGAACATTTTCCAGTTACTCAATGCTGAGAGTCAGGCTTTGAAAATTGCAGCAGAAATGCTCTTGATGGAGGAAAATAAAGAGAAGCTGTCAGCAACCTACTTGCGACAGGCATACACGGATTCTCTTCTTTTGCACTAAACGAAAGTGATAACTCGTCTCGTTTGCAAAAGGATACATTTTTATTCGGAGCAGATTATACAAAGGCTCCACGAGCGGAATACCACAACGGTATTAAACATCTTATAATGTGATGATGATAAGATGGGATGAGAGGATGATATAACTATTATAATCACTGAAGCTAAGCTAGACTATTATACTATTGTACTGTCCTTTATAACTACAAAGACTTCCTAGCGAAATACACGTCTGATTCCGACGCCGTCTCGGTCCTGTCTGAGCTCGCTGAGCGTGGCGTGTTCAGCCACTAGCAATTCAGCTCAGCGTGCAATGTTTGGTTTACGTGCTGGGCCTTGGGCTGTGTTGAGCACAGTTACCTGGTCCTCACCTCGTGAGCTAGGTTTCCCCGGTTCTTGGGTAACACCAGCTCAACTGCACTGGTTGCCCTTCTTAGTTGACACAAGTGTGTCCCGTTATAGCTATTTATAGCGTTGGTGTCTCTCCTGTCTGGTCTCCTGTCCTATTACGTCACCTGTCCCCTAATAAGCTCTGTTTAGCTCTCTCAGAGCTTAGAGCTTCCTCTCAAGTCTTTGACAGGCTCTCGTTCCTCCCCTGTTGTGTTACAAACTTTTAAGTTGTGGGGGTAACACAAGTAATGTTACAAAAATTGGCTGTCTAATTTTGTCGAAGACTTGATGAGTTTTCTACTTTCTTATGGGGATAGGACAAGATCTCTCATTTCCTTCGTCACACTCTTGTATTTCTTCACTTGGCTAATTGAGTAGCTGATTCCACTAGTACAGTTGGCTTTAAACCGTCATCATATTTACGAGAATTGTATGATCCGGAACCATGCCATATGGCCTGTCCTCCGATTGTCCAAAATTAACAACCCCAACAACTTGCCTCTATCAAGAGTGCAAAACATGGACAATAAAATGTTCATGCTCTCATATAATAATTGCCCCAACTCGTATGCGTGTTCTATGTGCAACTCTTCACCTTTTAGCTTCCGCTTGTGAAAGAATCTTTAAGTGTTACATTAAGGTATTTTTAGAGATATTATTGTGTCCCCTGTTGAAATAGTTATGGTTCTTTGAAAGTAATGGTGTATGCAAGATTATATGTTTGTTTTTCTGGTTGGTTGTGTGTTCTCTAATAAACTACAATGTACTTAACTAACTGACATGTGTATGCGTTTCTAATTTACGTGTGTGTATTATTTCGAGCGCCGTAAAGCGGTTTACTGTAGTCACAACTGAGTGTGTTATGCTAATTTATGTCTACAGTGCCGTTTTAAGATGCTCAAAATACGTTCCCTATGTTTAACACTAAAGTATGGCTACTACATACTTATAAAAATAGACAACACATTGGTTACACAGATTGACACAGACAAGTCAAAATAAGTCGTTTTAAGCGGTGAAAAAAATTACCGCTACATCTCTCTCACTCTCCTAATTTAATTTATTTCTCTCTATCATTCACGCATCTTTCGTTCTCCTTTCTCTATCATTCACGCATCTTTCGTTCAACTTTCATTCACAATTGGTTTTAAAATATTGGGTCGTCATTACAATCTGGTTCAAAAATAATGCATGGATGAACCAAAATTATATACATTAAATGTTCTGGCTGAATTTACAAGCGTATTCGAGCCAAATGACTGTGCCGTCTTTATGCACTCGTCAATTATTTATACAAATATACATGATTGAAACGGATTAGTTACTCCAATCCTATTGTAAACACTGTTCTAACTAAACTATTATGAGTTGGTGCACTGCTCTAAATTTATCTAAGGGAAATAATCTAACTAATTAATTTAATTTAAGAAAAGTGGGTTATTTACCTTAAAGTGTTTTAGTAACTAAAATGATCTAAATTATTAAATGATGGTGTTAATTTGTAAGTGATGTTTTAACTAACTTATCTAACTAAATGAGTTTAAATGGTGATAAATTAAAGTACTATGATGTCGATGTTAACTTAACTAGGTTCTTACTTAACTATAGGTAAATTACAGGTATGAAATGTCCTAAATAAAGTTATATGGTAAGTCTTAAATAAATAATTCTAATATTTCTACAAAATATGAAGTTACACGCGACTGTTTATAAAAACATGTTATATACATATCACAAATCAATATTAACTAACTACACTAACTAATTTACATCCAGGAGTGATGTTCGAGCCGTGTTCTCTGTAGAATGTCCTCGAAAACAACGTTCAGGTAGACAAAGTCTGATTTATGCTCATGTCCTGGTTAATGTTCATACTACTGGTTGGTGTAGGTTCAACTCTCAAATTTCGATCCACTTAAGGGTTATATAAGTGGTAGTGGTGTAGACAATTCACAAATGCGTCTGTTCATTCCACTAATGCTGACAAAGTTTATATTACATAAATGTAAGCGACTGGCGATGGTAACGAGCTTCACTGTTCACAATCACCACATAGGACACTAAGTAATTACAGTGTCAATGTTTCTGGTGATGTACGGTCGCTCTCTTCTCCTATTTCAGGTATTTCAATACGAGAAGGTCTACTCAATGTATCAGCTAAAGAGTTTAAACTGCCCTTCAAATGCTTAATAGTAAAGGCATAATTTTGCAAAATCAAGGACCATCTGTAAATTCTGTTGTTCCGATGAACCCCTGTTTGCATTACCGTAAGAGGCGAATTATCGGTTTCGATAACAAACTCTGTACCCGCCAGGAATCGATGAAGTTTTCTGATACAATATATCACGCTTAACGCTTCCAATTCAGATGCTGAGCATCTTGCTTCAGCCGGGCTGATCTTACGACTCACGTAGCTTATTGGGTGAAACTTGCCTTCATAAAATTGGCCTAGGACTCCAGATATGGAAATGGAACTTCCGTCTGTACGGAGGAAATACGTAAGATTGACGTTAGGCAAACGCAATATAGGTGGAACGCTAAATAAATGTTTCAGTTTTGATAACGCACCAATTAACTTTGCATCCATCACATCAAGTTTTACAGATGCTTTTAATACATTGGAAAAAAACACTAGTGATTTCAGCCAAATTTGGTATAAATTTGCTGTAATAATTGACCAGACCAAGTAAGCTACGGACCTGTTTCTTGGTCGTAGGCATAGTTAGATTGAGAATCTTGGTCACTATTTTATCATCAGTTCTTAGTTGGCCTCTGGTGATTGTATGGCCTAAAAAATCAATTTCTTCCATTCCCAACTCCACTTTGGTGGGTTTCACTGTAAGACCAAATAATCGCAATCTATCAAAGACATGTCGCAGTTACAGTAGGTGTGTTGTCCAGTCTGCTGTATGGATGCAAATGTCATCAATATAAGTCGACTGTATTGGTCACTCCGTGGAGAAGATCCCTAGTTAGTCGGACAAAAGTGGCTGGTGCATTACGAAGACCGAAAGGAAGAAAGCGCCACTCGTACAGGCCTAAAGGAGTAGAGAAAGCTGTTAAAGGAATAGAGTCTACTTTCATCGGGACTTGCCAGTAACCTTTCGTGAGATCTAGTTTCGAAAAGATACGAGATGTTGACATGTCAAGGATTAGGTCGTCACAAGATGGAATAGGCTCTGCGTCAATCTTGGTCACGTTGTTTAAGCGCCGATAATCGACGCAGAGACGAATAGTCGAGTCCTTCTTTCTGACTAAGACTATAGGAAAAGAATATTCTGACTGAGATTTCTGAATTATTCCACTCGACTCAAGATTTAACAATTCCTTGTCGAGATTTTCCCGGTATCTCAATGGGATGGAATAAGGTCGACATTTGATAGGTGTGCTATCAGTCAGAATTATAGAGTGTTCTATTCTGTCAGTCTTACCTGGGATGTCAGAGAAAATGTCTTTGTACTCAGTTACTAATTCTAACAGTTGTTGTCGTTCGTCGTCTGTCAGTTTGGGTTCTATCCGTATGCTATCAATTGTCCCTGTCGTGTCGACTGTCGGGACTGGTAGTTCTATTCCGTCGTCATCCGTCTGATTAAGTACTGTTGTTGTACTAGCTGTGTGGACTGTTTGCTGGCTAGGTGTGTTTGCGATGTCGTCATGATCTGTCGCCCTACCTAGTGTAGTTGTGTTGTGTACGTCTGTCGTCCGGTTAACTGGTGTAGGTGCACTCTGTTCGTCTGTCGGTAGTTCTTGTCGTGAGAAATAGGGTTTCAGCATGTTGATATGAAATATCTTTAATTTTCCCTTTATCGATATTTCATAGTCGACATCTGATATTTGTCGTTCGACTTTGAATGGCCCTTGCCATGATGTTAGTAACAAATTACGTTTATCTGGTAGTAAAAGTAGCACCTTTTGATTGGGTTCAAGGTGTAGGGTTCTAGCCCCCTTGTTTGCATATTCGCGGTACATCTGACCTTTTCTCTCCAAAGATGCTTTAGCTATTTGGCACGCCTTCATTATTCTATTGCGTGTTTCCGTTACCATCTCATATGGTGTTACTGCTGTTGGATTCTCTACTGAGCTAGTGATCAGCTGATGGTAGATTGTTAGGGGTCCACGAGGGTTCGCCCCATAAACTAGTTCGAAAGGTGAGAAACCCGTACTTGTGTGCGGAATTTCTCGATGGCCAAATAGCACTGCTGGTAGGAGTGTGTCCCAATCAGATGGGTTCTCAGCTGTTACTTTCGCCAGCATATGCTTTAGATCCCCGTTAATTTTCTCTATAATCCCATTACTCGCAGGGTGATACGGTGTACAAAAATGCTGTTCTATCCCTAGCAATTTTGTTAGGGCTTGCATCGCAGCCGAAATAAATTGGGTTCCTCGGTCGCTCAAAATGGTACGAGGAAAGCCAAATCTACAAAATAGATGTAAAAACACATTTGCTACATCTTTGGAGGTGATGTATTTTAGTGGTACCGCTTCGATCCACCTTGTACAGAGATCCACGAGAGTTAGTATAAAACGGTTTCCTTTGCTCGACACCTGATTCAGGGGTCCAACAATATCTACCGCTACACTTTCAAATGGTCTAGAAGCCAAAATAGAACGCTGGACCTCGGCTGTTGCATGCTTCCCCTTTCTTACTAAATGTTGACAAATAGTACATGATCGACAGAACAATTTAATGTCGCTACAAATTTAGGCCAGTAAAAATGTGCCAAAATTCTGGCTCTCGTTTTATCATAGGCTAAATGTCCAGCAAACGGTGACTCATGTGCAATGTGTAGCACATTTTGTCGGTGTTTTACAGGTAACACCGTTTGCTGAATCTCATGGTTATTTGATGTGTAATAACGCATGAGGATTCCGTTATGTACTTTAAAATACCACGATGCATTCTTAGTAACTTTCGCTCGCTCACCTAACAGTTTAAAATAAGGTGTGATAGTTTGATCGTTGCGTTGTGCTTCGATGAATTCTTGTCGAGTAGCACTGTTACTTGCACCTGTGGGTGTTAACAACTGTAACATTTCGTTTTGTAGGTCAGTGTAATGTGTTTCAGTATCTGACCGCGTTACAGCATTAGCCGTGTTTGTTTCTTTCCAGGCTAATATCTCTTCATCAGTACACTGTTTTAACGATGGTAAACATCCCAAAATCAATTCAGTACAGGGATTTTTGAGGATCGCGCACGTAAATGTGCCGGCAAGGAACGGGGTGTTTATGCGTACTTTCGCCAGTGGGTATTTCTCTATGTTTCCAGAGAAAGTGCGGCATTTTACAAACTCACCCGTATAGTCTTCTGGCTTAACTAGGTCTCTTTTGACCCCAAGTAGAGTGCTTCCACTATCCAGCAAACAATGGCATGGTTTTTCATTGACCAGTGCATCGTAGAACTGTAACTTGCCTCTGGAGGCTAACGCTGCATTGGCATCTTCGTTGGAACATGGTACCAAGTGCCCACATTTCAATTTGCCATCTTTATGAAACTGGTGACACGTGTCACACTTATTAAAGTCTAATATATCAGTAGCTGCACTCACACTCTCACATTCACTAGTTGGTAATACATTTTCAAGTTCAGAGTCAATCACACTATCATCGTCAGATGACGTATCGATGAGCAAGGCATTGTTTGCCTTCATTCGTTGCCTACCCAAACATTTAGAACTATAATGGCCATAACTTGAACAAAAGAAGCATTTAACAGCACGTTTATAAGAGTTTCGCTTGTCTTGCTGCTTTTTTATCATCATTTCTAGATGAGCAGGATAAGAGGGGCTCTTATCACAAATGGAGTACTGCGGATGGAACAATTTGCAGTATCCACATTGTGGTGGCTTCTGATATGGTTTATTTTTATTTTGATAGTCTTTCTGCTTGTAAAGCCTGCTTGGTATGTTTTTGACAAAATCAGTAATCTCAGTGTCATGTACTGATGTTTTAAATACGTCCCTGTTGGCCGAAAAATAAGCAGAACCTCGTTTTTCGAGCTGTTCGATAGATTCAATGTCTGCTTGTTGCAGGAACTTGGCAAAGGAGGTAGGAACGGTGGATATGACCTTATCCATCACCATCAAGTCCTGTAATTTATCAAAGTTCTTACCAACTTTCGCTGCCCTCAGCCATTTCTTGAATATACTCTGAACGTTTGAAACGTAATCTAAGAACGTTTCTGTTGGCTTGGGCTTTATCTGTGAATACTGGATCCGATATCCAGGAGCATCGAGTAAAAAATGCTGCATAATTCTATCATGAATGTACTGATAGTTACCTCTTAGTTCTGATGGTATAGATTCTATGACCTTTAATGGCTCCCCACTGAGGTTTCTCATGTAGATCATTGCCCAATCATCTAATGGTATTTTCTGAGTTCTCAGTTGAAATTCTACATTCTCAGTCCAAGCTGATATTGAATCGCCTTGACTGTATGGCTTGATCAGCCCTTTATATTTGGAGAATTTATTTTTTTCTTCTTGCCTTTTCAACTTCGTAGAGGCTATCTGGGTGTTAGAGTCAATCTCCATTTCTTTCATCTTTAACTTCGTTTGTGACTCTACCTCTATCTGTTTCTGCTTGGTAGCATCGTCCATCTCTATCTGCTTATGTCTCATTTCTAATTCCTTCTGTTTTATTTCCAATTCCTTCTGTTTAGTGGATTCCTCTAACTCCTTCATCTCTTTTTGATGTTGTCTTTCTAGTGCTCTTTGGTCTCTCTCTCTAGAGCAGCCTTTCTCTCGATATCTTCTCTGTATCTTTCGTTTGCACATTTCTCTAGTTTGTCTCCAGTATACTCTAGTATTTTACCAGCTTGAATGAAATCATTTAATGATGACATTATGAGGCTTTATGTTATTGGACAATTGATAGCAAAATATTTTCAAAATACAATTTCACAATTCTCGTATGTTAAGTATTTACAAGATTTGCTGAAAAAGAGTGCGAAAGTTAAGGGTGCATATCAAAATTAGAGAAAAATATACTCATCTAATCTTATAGCAAAATATGGCCCTTGGGATGTTTCGCCGCTGTCCTTCCGTACAAACTACTGATCGCCTCGCTTTTATACTGATGTTTCTGTTTATTAGAACATCAAAATTTTAGCAACATGCATGGAATGTGTCATACATGTGGTTAATTGAGATAACAATGTTTCAACGAATGGCAAAGTTCAAATGTGGCATAAATGATAATAATTAATGTAGATGATATGATTGTATGATAGTCTGAATGAACGTCAATGAATGTCAATGTCGTCTTGTCTTCCCTTTTCTCGTTTCTGACTGGGCTGCGCTTTACGATTCTAGCTTAACCTCTAATTGTTGTGCGAAAAAAAATTTGTTTTTGCACAAATACTAACGTGATTGTGATAGATGTTGACATTCTGATAGTATCGAACACATGATGATTAACCTTTCAATTTGTACACAATCAGTTTATGTTTCACACAATTTCATTTAAATAATTTACATAAATCATATGCTAATGATACCTTTCATCACACAATACATTGCTATTTTTATCACTGCTACGTTCAATTAAATAGCACAACTTTAGCGGTGGTTCAAGCCCCACGAGAAATGATCACGTGGTATCTTGGCTAATAGCAATGAGTGGTGGTTGAAACAAAACAGCAATGGTATTCTAACAAATGCTATCCAAAATGAGCCAAAATGGTGGCTAATGGTAGTGAGCGGTAGTTCAGGGGTCTTATTACACCAAATGGTATCTTATTGGTAGTGAGCGGTTGTTCAGGTAATTCTGACACCAAATGTATGGTATCTTGGTGTCAGATCGTGTCCTGGTGTCAGCTTGTTTCTAACTGGTAATGAGCGGTGATTCAAGCACTTCTGACACCAAATAGTATCCTGCCTGTCAGCAACCTACTTGCGACAGGCATACACGGATTCTCTTCTTTTGCACTAAACGAAAGTGACAACTCGTCTCGTTTGCAAAAGGATACATGTTTATTCGGAGCAGATTATACAAAGGCTCCACGAGCGGAATACCACAACGGTATTAAACATCTTATAATGTGATGATGATAAGATGGGATGAGAGGATGATATAACTATTATAATCACTGAAGCTAAGCTAGACTATTATACTATTGTACTGTCCTTTATAACTACAAAGTCTTCCTAGTGGAATACACGTCTGATTCCGACGCCGTCTCGGTCCTGTCTGAGCTCGCTGAGCGTGGCGTGTTCAGCCACTAGTAATTCAGCTCAGCGTGCCATGTTTGGTTTACGTGCTGGGCCCTGGGCTGTGTTGAGCACAGTTACCTGGTCCTCACCTCGTGAGCTAGGTTTCCCCGGTTCTTGGGTAACACCAGCTCAACCGCACTGGTTGCCCTTCTTATTGACACAAGTGTGTCCCGTTATGGCTATTTATAGCGATGGTGTCTCTCCTGTCTGGTCTCCTGTCCTATTACGTCACCTGTCCCCTAATAAGCTCTGTTTTAGCTCTCTCAGAGCTTAGAGCTTCCTCTCAAGTCTTTGACAGAAGCTATCTTCACAGGTGCAATGTCAGCTGTCTCAATACTGAAAAGGAAAAACAGCACAGAACTAGCTGACCTAAGAACAGCACTCCATGGTCTATGCCAGAAATCCAAAAAAGTTGTAATACAGTGGATCCCATCACATTGCAGTATACCTGAAAATGAAGAGGCTGACATACTAGCAAAAGAGGGCGGACGACTACCACAGCATGACGTAGAAATAACCTATAATGAGGCAAAGAGGTTTATAAAAAGCACTTATAGAACCAAATGGGAATCAGAGCATCCAGGTCACCGGAAGGATGATGCATATTACAAACTCGACCGAAGAGAACAAGTAGCAATCTTTAGACTCCGCACAGGACATAACAGGCTGAAATACCACTTGTTCAATAAACTAAAGATAGGAGATACCGATGAATGTAATTGTGGACCTGGTAAAATGACAGCTAAACATTTGCTGCAGGAGTGCCCAATATATGCAGAACAGAGAAAGATATTTTGGCCCACACCTGCTTCATTTGAGGACAAGCTCTATGGAGATATCAACAAGCTAAAGTTGACTGCAGCTTACTTTAACTACATTCAGGTTGGCATCTAAAGGTGCATGAAGAAGTATTTAGACTGCCACACTCCATACCACAGGTATGTCGGTTACAAAAGCGTCCCAGAGGCATGAAATGGAATATTGCTGGATAGCAAATCCATTACATGGTAAGTCCGAATCGAAAGCTCACTGTGTGGGCTTAATAAAAGGTGGAAAAAGTGTCCTAGTGGCATGAAATGGAATATAGTTTGGATAGCAAATCCATTACGAGGAAAGTCCGAATCGAAATCTCACTGTGTGGATGTCATCTGCAGACTGCATCCTTCTGGTTTCCGGAAGAACAGCCTATGATGAATGGAAGGCCCAATATACGGAAGTGAGGCTAAGCAGCCATGTGCAGGACGTGACGATTCCTTGGGTGAGCCCAGTACCAGAGCGCTGTGTGTCGGCTCTGCAAGTATGAAAGCCGCCTTGGATGGCGGGGAATGCCCATGGTCTGCCCTTGCCTTCCCTTGAGGCTGACCAGGATGTCTTTGGCTGTTCTATATGGGCTAGCTTGGATGGGGGATAACACCACAACAGTGAGAGTCAAAGTCCTAAGAAACCCCCGGGAAGGTTAAACCGGTCAACAAATGCCCGCAGAAGTCGGATGTGTCAGCCTAACGGCGCAAGAACGCAGCTCTGCTGTAAACAGGCACAACGCAATCACGTCCGAAAAAATAACCCCGATGAACGAAGAAGATGATTGCAATCTGCTTGTTAAAGTAGAGTTAAAACTCAAGCGATACATTATATCTTATAAACATGAAAAAAGAGAGAAAAAACTATAAAGCATACAAATATAAGAATAAAATAGAAGAAAGGAATAATACATAAACAAAGCCAGAGCTACTAAAATCGGAGCCTGGGGGAGGGGGGGGGGTAACAGGAAATCAATCAATAAAGAAGGCAGAAAGCGGATAAAAACAGATAACAGATCATATTTAGAGGACTTAGCTGGAAAGGCAGAAGAGCCCCAGCGAACGGAAACTTCAAAGAGCTTTTCAGCGCACACGAGAAATAACAAGAAAAGATAATCAACCAAGTGAACTTATCAAAAATAATAATGGGAAAGGCTCACCAACATCAAAGACCAGATAAATAGATGGGTCTAATGATGGATCTAATGATGGGTCCAATGCTTTGAGGGACTCCTGGTTACCAGTCCCAAAGATCCCCCCTTCCCTCCCAGCTGCAGACAATGGAACTGAATAACTGGATATGAACTGTTAGACAGCATATGCCGTTGTCAGTTTATGTGGAATTATTAACTGAGTGCCGAAGAATAATATTTCGCCTAATGAGATCTCCCACTTTTTCATAAGGACGATATATCGCCATGTTAGGACCATCGTATTATTATTATTATTATTATTATTATATATTATATATATATATATATATATATATATATATATATATATATATATATATATATATATATATATATATATATATATATATATATATATATATATATATATATATATCCATCCATCATGTGCCATGCCGGTAAGCGTGGGCGGTCATGTTCTGCCATCTCACTCGATCACCAGAGTCGTGGATCAGCTCCGTGTTTCTGTCTCGACCATGCCACAAGGCCAAGCCATCCAGGTACTTGCTTCTAGGTCTTCCCCTTGGTCTGTTCCCCTCGATCTTACCAGTTGTCACCAAATTCTCCAATCCATTTCTTCTCATAACATGCCCAAAAATTTTTTTACTGTCTACGTCTAATTTCTCTAATCAATTTACGATCTTCATTTGTTTCTTGAAGGACTTGTTCATTGGTCTTTCTGGCCGTCCATGGTATTCTTTGCATTTTCCTCAGAAACCACATCTCTACAGCCATCAGATGTTTTTCAGGACGTGACGATTCCTTGGGTGAGCCCAGTATCAGAGCGCTGTGTATCGCCTCTGCAAGTATGGAAGCCTCCTTGGATGGCGGGGAATGCCCATGGTCTGCCCTTGCCTTCCCTTGAGGGCTGACCACCACGTAATGGATTTGCTATCCAAGCAATATTCCATTTCATGCCTCTGGGATGCTTTTATAAGCGACATACCTGTGGTATGGAGTGTGGCAGTCTAAATAATTCTTCATGTACCTTTAGATGTCAATCTGAATGTAGTTAAAGTAGGCTGCAATCACTATATATATATATATATATATATATATATATATATATATATATATATATATATATATATATATATATATATATATATATATATATATATATATATATATATATATATATATATATATTTAGTATAATCCTCATTTTCAATGCTCAGTGAAAGGAAATTTGCTTTATAATACTTTTTCATTTGATTGTGTACCATGTTTGGTTCAAACCTACTTTTTGTGTGGTAGTGAATAAGTTAAGCAAGATCATTCTGTGGAGATTAAAAGATACAGTTGTCAATTGTCGAACAACTAATGGATGAACGGGCAGGCTTCCGACCAGACAGATAACCACGTATAACATATACTAATAGTGCAAAGCATTAGAATGCTGCCACCACTTTGCACTGGGTGTGTGGACTATAAAGAGACCTCGGGAGCATAGATATGAAATCTCTTTGAAAATTGATAAGGTACAACATGGTCCCACGGAAGATCATTAACTTAATAAAGGTAACATACAGATACGTGAAATTCAAGTTTATAATAGGGACAACTAAACGATACGATTGAGATAAAACAGGATGGCGATAGGGATGTATTTTTTCATATATATTGTTCTTACTGACTATGGACTGGATTACGAAAGAACCAGAAGCAGAAATAAAAAATTATATATAATGAACTCTTGACATGGTAGCTTGATTCTCTGGGCCTCGCGACAATATTGCCCTGCTATAGAATGCACGAAATCAGAAGCAAGATAAATTAACTGAGTAAGTGCCATGGGATGATTAATCGTCTTAAGCGAGTTCTCGTATCTGCCATGGGCTTATATATCGCCAAAATGTTGTCCTTGCATTATAATGCAACATGTATGCTACAATATTAAATACATTTAACGTCATAACTGTGACACATCCCTAATTCCCATTTGCTGTCATTCATTTTTGTTGGGTTATAACCTACTTTTGCAAGAATCTTTTAAACGCACCTAAAGAGAGGTCACAACAATTGGGTCCAAAAATACACAAAAGGAAGCCATATACAATGAGAATAAATCAAGCAAATGATAGCGCGATATCAACTGGCTGAAACCTTACTCAAAAGATGGAATCATACACATACTTAGGCAGCAATATATTCATTCATTCATTCATTCATTCATTCATTCATTCACTCATTCAGTAGCATGTCCTTTGCAGAACCTCGCTCCCATTACAACCTTCCGGAAAACTTCTCGATCATAAGCAAGAAGTCCCGCGTCTGATAGACCCATCTGGAGATCATCTGTCACATCCTGCACCAATCCTCTCTTTGGCCTTCCTCTTCCTCAAATATAATCAAATATGGAAAAACAGAGTATCATCATGTGCCTTGCCAGCTGGCTTAGACGTTTATGTCTTTCCACAGATCTCGGTCCATGTGATTTTGTATCAACTCTGCTGTTGATATTCCTCCAAGCCTCATTCTCAGTCCATCCAGAATCATTTGTTTTGTCCCCCTCTGCCTCTTGTCACACTGATCTTTCCAGATGACACGATATTATCCAATGCCAGTCTTCTCATCATACGACCAAATAGACTCTGCCACTTGCAACCGTGAAGCACCAATGTAAGGGAATTTACCCGACAAGAATGCCGAGAATTTACCAAACAGAGCATCTGTTCGGGAATCTGTTCGACAGGAGCAATCCTATTTGTGCAATAGAAACTGCGGGAGACCGATAATGACCTTCGACGTACCGACCTGTGCAAGATGCATGCTGGAATAGACACAAAGCAAACAATGATGGACGAAGACGAAGCTGCAAAGTGACAATGGGTTGTATGTCTAAAATAAATCTGAAGTCACCATAAAGAACCCAATCCTAAAATAACAATTTATAATAAGGTAAAAGTCCTCCCCCAATCCTAAAATAATGAATGATAAAAGTAAATGCACGGAGAATAGGCTGATGATTCATTTCACACATTTGAATGCTATTAATAGGAGGGCACCATGGTCGAATGGATAAGAAAACGCGTTCTTAAACATCCGGTGTGATGATGGGGGGGGGGGGGGGGGGGGGTAGCGGGTTCCACTTAATATCGATCAGTTGGACTAAAATGTTGACTTATCTTCCTTGACTTGGGGACGTAAATTACAAGTACCCATGAAGCCGGAGTGGATCCGCCTGATGGCGAGGGACACTGCTAACAGGGAAAGCTAATCCACACGCAAAATTCAGTCCAGTACTACTAGAAGTAGTGTATTTATAACACTTGAGTTCAAAGCAAGAGATCACCCGGAAAATGGTTAATTGTTAAAAAATTAGCACTTCAGATATCGTTGATAATATCTAATTTTGTATGATTATATCTTATGCGTGGGTAATCTGGGTCATATTTACTGTTAATAAATCCTACGTAGTTGCGTTCAGTTGTAACCCATACCTTAGCGCATTATTTCATATCTTAAAGGCATATGCGTTTAATGCCTGGACAGATACATCTCTTAACTCAACAACAAGCATGATTAAGAAAGCACATATCTACTTAAGATCAAATAACCTATCTGCACATATCTACTTAAGATCAAATATCCTATTTAGACCAGGAAGTATATAACGGCTTTCGAAAGAAAAAGCATAAAAGGCAGCTTAAGTAGATTCAGCATTATCATGTGCTGATAAGTGGGTGCTCATGTTTCACCATCTCACACGATCACCAGAATTGTGGATAAGCTCTGTTTTCCTATCTCGATTATGCCATATGGCAAAACCACAGGTAGACTTCTCAATGATGGGAAATGCAACATCGAAGCAACCTTCGTCCTACACTGGATAAGGAAATCAGGGGAATTATCCCCAAAGATGGAAATAACAAATCCAGCAGACTTTACAAATGAAGATAAATATAGCCATCTAACAGGACGGGCCCTGATCAGCGTCGGTCCATTGTTACGACCTTACTCGAAACATGAAAAATTAAATCAAGAAGCAACATCACTGCACTCGGGACATTCCCATTCGTGCTCCGTTGGAACAACGTGGGAAAATTCCAACGAAAATCCCAAATAAATGATCGAAAGCAGCGGGAAACAAACAATGAACACGCCAGATTTGGCGGGCCCTTTTCAGGACCAGCCGTTATCGGGAAATTATAAAAGAAGGCTAAATAGGGAAGAAGGGGAAAAAAGGGGGGGGGGGGGCGGAACATTTCAAAAGAAACGACAACTTTAGCAAATCCTTATTAGGACTCCCCGATCCGGAAGGTCATGAATATCCAGGAAGAAATCGAATACAAGACTTGTGGAAACAACCAATAAAAAACAGAAAAACAAAAAAACGAGAAAAGGAAAGGAAAGGCAGAACCAGCGCACGTAACATTCACACGACTTGGAACGAATCAACGACAGAATTACATTTAAGGGTACAAACTGGGTAAGCAATTGCATTCGACCCTTCCAAACAATCGTCTTACCACGCAGCAATTGTATGTTTCGTATTACGCTTGTTGGGAACCACTGTAGTGCTGTGGCTATCGCACTTGTCTGCCTACCGGAAGTCATGAGTTAGAGTCATTTCAGAGAGGATTCCATTTTTTTTTTTAAATTGACCCAGGCTCCAAGGTCGATCCAGCTTAAAATGGGTAGCAGGAAACGCCAAAACAATGTTTTCCCGCAGTGAATTTGAATATCGAAGACACAAACAATAGATTGCACGATTTATTGCCTGGGATATTTCGCTGAATCTCGTCAGGTACATACTGTAGAAATCGCACAACATAAAGTGAAATAATTAGACACATCAGTATGAATGATGCACAAACTTACACACGCATTCTTGTGTGTGTGTGTGTGTGTGTGTGTGTGTGTGTGTGTGTGGGTGGGTGGGTGGGTGGGTGCATGTGCAACCTTTCTTCATAAGTGATAGTTTATAAATTTGTGATTAAATATAAACTAAGGAAGGTATCTGTGCCTACGTGTGTTAATGTTGGAAACGCTAGCATCCATCTTGCATTTTTTAAGCCTGTCTTAAAACATGGTATTTTAGGAAAATAAGAATTTCTGAACCACCGATTTTGTGAAGCTGTAGACCAAAGTTCAAAATTTCCTGGAAACAATCCGAAACCATTTCTGGAGCCAGGAAAAAGTGACCGGACCACTACGGAACATAGTTGCCATTCTAGATATTTTATATCCAGATCTAGAGGTTTTTGCCGGCATCTGGATACCGTTTTCTGACATTTGGATGCTGGATGCAATTCTAGATACTTTTCATTTGGAGTCGGATATTTTGAATACTTTCTAGATTTTACTTTTCTTTCGGTGTCATTTACCCATTTTATGTTTGGTCTGGACGCACGTAAATTATGGTAACATGCCTCATCAGAATGTTTACTAATGAATTTGCAATTCCTTATTGCTGAAACACATAACTGGTTCTCCAAATCATCTGTCAGACAACAGCAATAACAATTTATATAAAGCATTAAATGATAGTTCCCCACCACTGAAAATTCTGTCATATTGCAAAACTAGATGGTTATCAATTCAACCAGCTGTTGAAGTAACTGTGAACCAATGGTTGGAGTTGAAGACGCACTTCGAAATAACAAGACAAAGTGAAAAATGCTACACAGCTGAAATACTATATGGAATGTGCAGTGATAAAAAAAATTTGGCATTCCTTCTCTTTTTACAACCCATTTTAAGTGAAGTGCAAAAAGTTAATAAACTATTTGAATCTCAAAATGTTGATAAAGTTAAATTACTTGACGACCTCATTTTGCTATTTCACTCAATTGCACTATAGAGAGCTATTTGGCTCCTAAACCATACCTAGGATACCAAATCGAATCAAAAATTGATGGTTTAAAAACAAAAGGACTGTTAACAGAAAATGAAGAGAACAACTTAAGAAAGCGCTGTCAAGATTTTCTTGTCTCATTATTCAATCAACTGAAGCAGAGACTTCCTAAAAATTTAGATGTATTGAAAAATGTTTCATTTTTTTATTAACAACATATCTCAGCCAGTAAAGGACATAACTAAATATTGTCAAGTTATTACATTTTTAAGGGCTACTGATAATAGTGTGGCGGAAGCTGAATATTAGTTAACCAAAATAAATTTGGTTGATGGACAAACAAAACAGAAACTGAAGCTTTTTGGAGTGAAGTAAGACAATTTAAAGATGCCTCAGGAAACAGTCCATTCTGTAAGCTCTTTGAATATGCGATGTCTGCCATGATACTACCCCATTCAAATGCTGATGCGGAAAGAGTTTTCAGTACTGTGAATTATACAAAATGTAAACTAAGAAACAGGATGAAATTTGACCTCTTAAATGCTATCTTGACAATAAGATTTGGCCCGATGAGAGCAGGAAAATGCTGTTCAACTTATCAGCTCCCTGATCGTGTATTAAAAGAAATTGGAACAGCTAAAGCATACCAGAGTAATTTTGAATCTGAAGCTTCAACTTCATCATCCACTTTAAGTGCATCTTGTGAGAGTGCATCTTCAGTGAAGATGAGGACATGATTCTATAGGTAAGTCACATCAATTTTTTTTTAAATGTTGCATATCCGTTACAGGACGTTGCAGTCAACATCAGAATTTTTCAGCTGCTGTTGATGTACTAGGCAAGATTATGCTCAGTAGTTTGCGATTGCTTTCTGAGCGACCGGTTCACATACCCCTTAAATTACTTGCGCGAATCGAACCGCTGCCGGTTCGGGTGAGGCTGCGTTACTCACGAGAATATACGGGATTACGGCGACAGCCGTAAACCCTTCGCCAGGGAAACCGACAGTCACATCAATACATATGTAATTTCTTACTTTCTCAATCTGGATATTTTTCCTAGATACTTTCCCACGAAATCTAGATATTTATGGATGTTGTTTGGGCCATTTCTAGATACTTTTGGTCAAAAAAAAGTGGCAACCCTGCTACGGAACTACGACACCGGATCCAAAAACATGCCAGTTAAATTGTCTGTTTGTGGCTGTTTACATTATGTCCGCTTGTTTAGAGTTGATATATTCAGGCACGTTCTCCATGGATTGTTTGTCTGCGTCTTGATTGTTGGTGGAAGGTTGGTAGGGTTACCTTTGTACCTGAATACTGTTTATGCAAAAAGGTACGTTCCATTCTAACAGCAGCCGAATTACTTGTGACAATCTATTGTAACAATTTGACTGCTGTTTAGAACCGTGTGTTGTTTGGTAACCATGACTGTCTATACGTCTGGCACGAAGATGAAACTAATCTTTGCCAGCCGAGACCGCTTCAGAGGCAGCAACCATTCTCTTCGGATCGACCCCTCCTCTATCCTCTTGATCATGTTCATTGAGTCGCTAAGGAAACAAGCCCTAGTGAATGTCTGTGTCTCGAGCCATGTTATTGCTTTACTTACTTGCCATGACTTCCATGGTCAGGCTACTTGTGGTTTCAGTGAAAGCACCAGAGTCCTCCTTCACAATTCTCCCTCCGGCCCGAGCTGTAAAGGCCCATGAGCTTCTCACATGTCGGAAGACCGACCCATATGTGTAGATGACCGCGTCACCGTTTAGCGAATTCTCGAAAATCAACGCTTGTACTTCAGCCTCAACAGCAGCCGGATTTTCTTGTCTGAATTTTCTATCTAGTTGGATGCAAACTGAAAAGGATGTGCAGAAGTCTGTTGGCACTTGCACCCACTCCTCGCCAGGTTCTAAGTCCTCAAGTGAACACACCTGTTGAAGAATGTCTTCGGCTTGACCCATCCACGACCGTCCTCTTTTTAACCTGCTGCCCTTCACCTTCCTAATTTCACTATGCAGTGGATGTTGTGTGTTTGCGTTAATTCTGAGGTAGGCGTGTGCCCTGCAAACTTGTATTCTCTCTTCAATGGTTGGAAAATCAAGAAGATAGCGCATCGCCCTGCATGCTGTATCTCTTGTACATCCAAGAATAATGCGCATAGCTTCATTCTGTATCCTTTCCATCCTTTCTATCTGCTATGGCTGAGAGTCAGGATTGCCATTGCATACTCCAAAACAGACATGACCAACCCCTCGTACAGAAGACATAGATGGCGCTGCTCACAGTTTGCTGCCGCCATCACCCGCATCGCTGCCAAACCCCGCTTGGCCTTTGTTATCACCTGGTCTATGTGCACATTATAAGCAAGGCTTCGATCAAACCGTATCCCCAGGTAATTCATTGCCTGCGTTCTTTCCACCGTCTCTGAACACAGCATTACAGTTGGTGTTGGATTGTTGACAATATGATTATTCAACGAGAACCAAGTCACTGTTGCCTTTGTTGGGTTGACCATTGCCCCAGCTTCATCACACCAAGTACTTATGCGATTGAGTTCGGTTTGTAGTTTCACAGCAACCTCCTCTCTATCCTTACCCTGACGATACACTAAAACATCATCGGCATATGACAATGTCCTGCCAGGTCCAGAAATCTGCTCACTGGCGATTCTCACTGTGTAGGCGTTGAACAGTACCGGAGATAATGGTGATCCCTGTGGTAGGCCAGGATATATTGTTGTTGGTTCCGAAGTCCAACTGCCACATCTAAAAACTACTTTCCGTTGGAAGAGGTGATGTTGACTACCAAGTCAATGTAGGGGCAAAGAAAAAGTTTTCCCGTATAAACATGCTCAAACTGTACATTGACAGTGGACATTGACAAAACAACAACAGCAAAACAATGACTCTTGACAAAACAACAACAGCAAAACAAAGACAACCCAGAGTCGCAGCAGCTTGCCGGGTAATCAACGAACAACAAAACGACACTGTGACTGAACAGATACCGACACCGACTATTAGGGACACTAGTAGTTGGAAAAACTGTCAAAATCAACAAAAACTTGTCAAAACAAGATATAAATAAATTAAAAGTATCTTTACGGAAATTTAGTGAGATATTATCAGATAAACCAGGGAGAACAACTCTGATACAACATAAAATCACATTACTTTCAGACATACCAGTTAAATTCAAACCTTATCCAATCTCAGGGCATTATTTGGATAAAGTAACCACTGAAGTATCTGCACTGGATCAGTGTGGGATAATCAGATAATCCACATCCAATTATTGTTCCCTTTGATGATAATCAAAAAGAAAAATAACACTAAGGATTTGCATTGACTATAGAAAGATCAACGCAATAACCTTGTTAGAAACTGAACCCACGCCCAATATAGATGATCTCATTGATGGCATGGCAAAATCAACCCCCCCCCCCCCCCCAATAGACTTCACAAAGGGATATTTGCAAATCCGAATGGTTAAAGAATCAATGCATATCACAGCTTTTGCAACACCAATAGGCTTCTATGAATGGGCCTACATGCCTTTTGGGCTCCAAAATGCTCCAAGCACATTCATGCGAATGATGCACAACTTATTGCAAGGCATCAAAAATGTAACCACGTATATGGATGACATATGCATCCATACCACCACCACTGATAACCACACTGAAATCCTGGAACAGGTATTCCAGAGAATACAGCAACACGGTTTAAAAGCCAAACCAAGCAAAATTGAAATAGGTTACAGTGAAGTTAAATTCCTAGGTCATCGAATTTCAAACGGATTTCGGAAAACTGACCCAAGTTTGGTCACCAAAATTCTAAATATTAAAGCCCCAACAACAAAGAAGGAAGTCAGGAGCGTGTTGGGACTGATAAATTATTACCATATGTTCATCCCAAACTTCGCTGACATGACAGCTGCCTTCTCAGAATTATTTTTAAAAAAAGGACAACCTACAAAAATCAAATGGACTGATAAACATAACGAACTTCTTGAACAGTTTAAAAAACTATTCAGCAATCAACCTATCCTAAAGTTACCTGACATAACAAAAGATTTCATATTTCAGACTTACGCAAGCTCTTATGCAATCTTAGCTATCTTACTTCAACATCACGATGGCCGACTACATCCTGTCCTCTACTTCAGTAAAAAGCTATCAGACACTCAAAGAAAATACGTTATAACAGAACTTGAAGTTCTTGCTCTTATAGAAAGCATCAACCAATTTTCTAAATACATACTCGGAAAGAAATTCTTAGTTCTTTCTGACAACACACCTTTAAAAGTCTTCAAGGAAGGACATCCTAACAATTCAAGAATACACAGATGGTCTCTTCTATTACAGGACTCCGACTTTGACATCTGTCATATTCCAGGAAAAGACAACAACTTGGCAGATTTATTAAGAGACTGTAGCTGACATTACTCAATAACTGTAGGACTGGAATAATTTGTGTGCATAATTGTCAAAATGGAGTTATAATGTGCTCCGAATATTATTTCAAATTTCTGAATTACCGAACAAAATGTTTGTAAATCATAACAATCAATTTGACGATTTAGTTTCTTTACTTAATTTATTCAGTTATTTCAGATATGTACATATTTTTCCTATTAATAAATTCCCAGATTGTGTAAATGACGAGAATAAGAACGTGAGTGCCATGAGTGCCATAAAACCTACATACCAGGCGGAAGTATGTGTCGTGTAAAGCTTATTTAAAGGGCCTGTAGACCAAACGAAGAGGTATGAAGATCAGCAGACCCAGGACATGGACGTAACAGGAATTCTGTGGAACTGCTACAGCAAACAGTGCCAGCAACAGGCACAGTGAAGTTAGCTTAAAAATTTCATTTACATCCAATAATAAAACTACATCATACATCATATATGTCAAACTATCCATCACCATGATCACACCACCATACCATGGAAACTTATAAGTATTTTATAAAACACTATTCATTATTCCTAATATAGTATCATTTCATCAAGTAGATGATTATAACATCAAAATATATCATATGAATTTCATAAATCTATCACTCATTTATCATCTGAGTATCATAGTATGCAAGTTAATGAGATCGAATAAGATAATAATAATCATCTAAGATGACATGCAGATTCAGCAGATTTTTTTCTTCTGTTGTAAGATTCATTTTTTTAATTCAAAGAGTCATTAGATATAAACAAAACACCAACAACTCAATAAACTGCTTTATTCAAAAATAACAAACACACAGAACATCACAGTGTGAAAATAATCAAAACACAAAACATAACAATGATATCAGAGCCCAATCACTGATTCAGAATGGAATGAAAGAGTGAGTGTGACAATTGACGTCATAATAATGATACAAACTCAGCATCACATTTATGACAAAGATGATGCTGCAACAAATTTTGGTTTTCAAATGATTAATCTTACTCATTCATATATTTGTTACTATTAATTAGAATTCTTTTCTAAACCACGTTGAAAGACTTTACCATAATATATTGTGTTGTAAATAAGACAAGATATACTGACTAAATGTTGGAATTTATTGCCAAGACCTACATATGGAACACACAAGAGTGCAGAAGAGCATGACAAAAATAAGATAAACAGGGAAGAGAGACACAATTTATACATGTGTCACGAATCCGAACAGCTTATCCAGAGTATAAGAAAGAGAAAAAATAAAATGATGAAATACTACATTGCACAAGAAGTACCAATAATAATAAATGAAACTCATAAACGGTCAA
>JACEFZ010004117.1:255000-523015 GCA_014155875.1 Cepaea nemoralis
CATTTACTGGTTGTTTGTCATTTTCTAGGCACTTTTAGACGTTCAGTAGTACGTCTTTCTCCGTAATCCCATATATTCTCGTGAGTAACGTAACCTGCGCGAGAATCGGTAGCGGTTCTCGCCGCGTTGGAAACTTAGGGGTGTGTGAGCCGTTCGGTCAGAAAGCAATGGCAAACTACTGAGCGTAATCTTGCCTAGTACTTCAACAGCAGCTGAAAAATGCTGATGTTGACTGCAACGTCTTGTTTGGGTTATGCATACAAAAAAAAAAGAAGTTTGTAATTGCTTTCTGAACGGTCAACGAGCATCTCTCTCTCTCTCTCTCTCTCTCTCTCTCTCTCTCTCTCTCTCTCTCTCTCTCTCTCTCTCTCTCTCTCTCTCTCTCTCTCTCTCTCTCTCTAAAAGTTAGTTGCATATCCTTTACATGACGTTGCAGTCAACCCCAGCATCATTGGCTGGTAGTGATCTCTTGGCAAGTTTACGTTCAGTAGTTTGCCATTGCTTTCTGAATGACCGGTATTCATATCATTTTCATAAAAACCAGCGCTAGGTGGTCTGCTGCCAAATTGCCCGCAGCTGTGTTTCGAACTGCGTCCGTAACCCATTTGCCACAGAGATGTCGCATATTAGTGTGAAAATCAACGCAAGGTGATCTACCCCCCAAATAGGGCTGACTTTGAACCCGTTTTGTTAGAAATGTGAAACGGCATTCACAGTCAACAGATACCAAGACTTTCTTTCACCAGGATACTTTTACATAGAAAATAAAACGCCCGATCGTTCCTTTCATTCAATTGATTTTCTCGTTACTTGTGTTGAGAGTTATGAGCAACTCATCTGACATTCACAAACACAAAGCCCACAGTAAATAAATCCTGGGTTTACACCGGTTCACTGCCGGTTATGAACTACACACTGTATTCGCAGTATTTACATGTCTATATTACATGCTGCTACACTGTAATTTTATATCTTTAAGGGTGAGAACCCAGGTTTGGGGCTGTTCTTTCCATTCATAAAACGCTAGGTTAGTTTCTTGACAGCGAACTTTTACTGAACGGTTTGTTTCGTTATGCTCTGTTATACTTTTAAAGACATTCACCTTATATTCATGTTTTTATTATTCCTCCCAATGCGGTGTTACGAATGTCGAAGATGGGCAGACCTAGAAACACATCATGTTATAAGAGATGCATAAGAACCAAGACTGGGAAAACAAGAAGAGATAGACAACTGAGAAACTAAGAACAAGTGTAGGGATAACACCTCTTGCTGACTTCATAGAACACCAAAGAATTAAATGGTTCGGACGTTTAGTTCGAAAAGAAACGAGATCAACCAGCGGCTAGAGCGTTCAAAGTGCAATCAAGGCGAAAGGACAGCATAGAAATAACTGAATAGATGGAGTAAAACAGACATTGAAGAAATCAAATGTAGCGTTAGTACAAGCAACAAGACAAGTGGAACAAAGAAAATTACACCTTTCTCATCGTAGCTGCGGTGCTTCACGGCAAACACACACACACACACACACTCACACACATGCACACATACACACCCACACACACATACACTCACACTAGGGGTTTCAAATGTTCAAATGAAAACTTTAATATTTTTTTTTTTTGGGGGGGGGGGGGAGGGGGTGGGGATGAATATACTGCGTTCAATGCAAGTCCTCCAGCGCCGATAAAATGCTTGGATTCCTGTAGAAAAGTCGACTCTGAGAACACTATTCGATGTGCCTGACCCGGTCGTGAACCGTCTGTCACTGAAGTCACACAGTTTTGTAAATTCCTTCTACACTCATACACTTGTTGGACTGGCAGACAAACATGCATCACCATACTGGACCTTCATTTGCCGCTGAATTTATACAGGTTTCATCCCTTCACAGATCAAAAAAAAAAAAAAAAAATTAATAACATAACTCTGCTCCTCTTTGTTTCATGTCAAAAGTGGGGTGGCCATCTTTAAACTGCCCTTGTGACGTCACCGTGATCATCTGCACGAACTGTTTTGTGTCGTGGTATCTGCCGAAATTTCAATGCTCAGTGAACGGAAATTTAATTTGGTCCAAATATACTTTTTGTTTGGCACTGAGTCATTCAAACATGGTACAATAAATATTAGAACGTAAATGTCAATTCACTGTGCATTTAAATTGCGGAAGATATCACGAAACAAAACACATAACACGATGACGCTAGTATGACGATATATCGTTCTTCTGTCCAAACGGGAGGTCACATATTGCAATATAATAACCTTCGGCATTGAATCAGTTAATTTCCAAGATACTTCTTTGCTGTTTGAGTTAAGTGTAACTGATAAAATGCCATAGAATAATTGATCGTCTTAAGCGACTTCTCGTATCTGCCATGGATTTATATACAGTTGTTTTCCTTATGCAACGACCTTTAATTTGTAGTATAATACAACATGTCTACTAACATATTAACGACTTTTAAGACATAGCTGTGACACACCACTATTTCCCATTTTCCGCTACCAATGTTTGTTTGGCACTGAATCAGTTAAAGGGTTTTTAGTTGTTAATTTGACTTAAGTACAAGTCCTTTTTGGCTAAGATCAAAGTGTAGTATATCTGCACTTGATCTTGCCAGCGCCACAAGCAGGGCGGTCTACCAAATGACACACATGGACGTGGGAACCCGAAGGGGCGGGTCTAGCCGCTTGGGGAACCGCGAATCCATATAAAAATAATAATAAGCACTACTAGTGAACTCAGCTCCATCCATCCATCATGTGCCATGCCGGTATGCGTGGGCGGTCATGTTCTGCCATCTCACTCGATCACCAGAGTCGTGGATCAGCTCCGTGTTTCTGTCTCCACCATGCCACAAGGCCAAGCCATCCAGGTACTTACTTCTAGGTCTTCCCCTTGGTCTGTTCCCCTCGATCTTACCAGTTGTCACCAAGTTCTCCAAATCATTTCTTCTCATAACATGCCCAAAAAATTGTGACTCTCTGCGTCTAATGTCTCTAATCAGCTTACGATCTTAGCTCACAAGTCCTGTAATCACGGCTAGACACCGTGACACTGCTGTGTCCACTTCGCGATCAACCCCAACGCTATGTTGAATTTTCTAGGCAAGGTTACGTTTAGTAGTTTGCCCTTACTTTCTGAACGAGAAGTTAACCCTAGAGTTCCTAATTTTTAAAAAGAAATCCGTTGCTCCACACCAGCGATGCGTGCCCCGTGTACATGCCTCAGCGGCTGACCCTACACCTCTAAGGCACTCCACCCCCATGGTGGAAATGCTAGATACGAGTGCCACAGAAGCAGATCTACAGTCGAACTTTAAGATCTCGGAAAACACATAGTTCTTGAGAAGATGATTGCATGGCACATAATAATGATGTTAGCATATTCACAGTTTAGATTATATATTTAAACAGGGACGCAGAGGTGTTTCCAAGGCACCAGGGCCGGGTTATATACTGGCCAAGACCTATTGACGCGTCCACGTCGAGCGTCCTGGGCAACAGGTCCCTTCGGGGTCCTGGCTAAAGTCAATAGGATCGCCGATTCCTCCGAAGTCGGAGAGTGTCTGCCTGTACGGCGAGGAACCACCAGTCTGCACACCAATAAGCCAGACATGGGACCTATTGACGCGTCCACGTCGAGCGTCCTGGGCAACAGGTCCCTTCGGGGTCCTGGCTAAAGTCAATAGGATCGCCGATTCCTCCGAAGTCGGAGAGTGTCTGCCTGTACGGCGAGGAACCACCAGTCTGCACACCAATAAGCCAGACATGGGACAACGGATACTCACGCAAAACTCAGGTCCTGTATGACATCACACTGATGTTGGACAACAGGATGCCTTCATCCGACATACAGGACTTCGCGTTGGAGCTCAAGCCAACGAACACAAGCAAGCAAGCAAGCATATTTAAACAAATTAATGCCTGGTCAAGTATATTAATTAATTTAAGCAGACAAAGCAATATTCTAGTATGATTAGAATTTCTATCCCTATGTGCTAGGAATGTCTTTTCATTAACATTAACCGCCCTTGTCTGTTATCCGTTAGGAACTGCAACTGAACTAAAAACCTGAATAGTTATCTATTCTTTGTAAAGACGCCATTACGTCGAAGTAATGGTGTTAATTAGATACTACATTTCTATTGACAATGCTGTTATTGTTTCCGAACGCGGAGTAATATGCTATTCTTAAGATGTGTGTAGAGCCATTTCTGATGTGTGGAGGTGGATCATGGGCAATGAAGAGATTAGTGAGATATTTTAATACATATCCAGACTGTAAAAGGCGTTGTGTTTGTACTTTATACATTGTTCAACGTCTTTTGACAAAGTGAAGCATCAAAACCTCTTCGACGTTTTGCAAGTAGTGAGTGCAGATTAGCAAGATCTTATGATTACGAAACAAAAAGCTGCGGACAGACATGAACACCTACGCCACACGCCATGGACTATATGAAGAATAATAATTAGGGCTTAACAACCAAACAGGTCTACGGTATCCTCCACGGGCACAGAAGGTACCAGTTCGAATTTCAGCAACAGGCTGGACATTTTTCCTTAAACCCCCCCCCCCCCCCCCCACCCCGATCTCTTGGGTATTGAAATAGGATATCTAGCCTACAAGGATAAGGACGAATAACAGGAGGTCTAGCATATAAGTTGTGCACGATAAAAATTCCAGGTTATTTGAAAATCTTAAAATAGCCCTGGCACAACTGAAAGGAGAGAAAACCTACACAAGGGTAGCTAGAACCCGTTACGTTTGTTGGAATCTGTCTAGAGGTAGCAAGACAAATGCATGCCGAAGTCGCGGACACGCTGACCTTTGAGGTGCGTAACCAAGTGCCACACCCCCATCCCCCACCCCCAAATCCCCACAAATAAGAAGAGGAAGCGGAAGAATCAAACAGGTCGATCGTTTTGAATAGCTAGCCTACACAATGACATCTGACAGAGGATGTGACACAGAGACATACTCAACGTCTTAAACAAGAATGACTAAAGAGTTGTGACAAAGAAATATAATCACCATCATCAAATGGCTTGTCCAATGGCATAGGCGATCATGCTTCCCCACGCTTTGCGACCTCAAATAAATAACTCACTTAGACATCTTAAGGCGCATTGAGTTATTGTGAGAGACCCACATTTTTTAGACCAACTGGCACTCAGTAGTGGGTGTGGTCGGTATCAGTCAAGCCGACTTAACTTCCCAAGACATTTCCTGGTACCTATTTTAGGCTTAAATGAGTTGGGAGCCCGGGGCAAGTCTCAAAATCTGTCTCGATGCGGATTCGATTACATGACCACTGGGCCGGCAGGCGAGCTTCTAGTCACTACTCTCTCTCTCTCTCTCTCTCTCTCTCTCTCTCTCTCTCTCTCTCTCTCTCTCACACACACACACACACACACATACACACACGCACACACACACAGTCCTGAACCAGACACCCGCCACGGGTCTGTCATACCAGAGGCCCACTGAATGCAGGGAGGTACACTTGGCCAGACTTCTCCTGCCAAGTCCACTCAACATAATATGGAAACCTGGGAAATAACGGCGGTCAGCGTGGTATTTATCACAGCACCCGTTGTACTAAACGTAAACTTGCCAAGAGATCACAACGGCAAAACATGCTGGTGTTGACTGTGATGTCCTAGAAAGGATATGTAACTGTCTGTTTAATCCGGGGGGGGGGGGGGGGGGGGTGGGGGGGGGGGGGGTGCGTGCATGCGTGCGTGTGTGTGTGTTTTTTTTTTCCTGTTTCTTTATATATTGTTTTTGTTTCGTTTTTGTTCTTCCGTCTATAAATACTTTAATCGAAACGTTCGCTATTCTGTCATATTAGGGACGTTCATTTGAAACCCGTTCCAATGGCTTTTGAACAAAAGCATGAAAGAAACATTAACAGGTGTGGTAGAATTAAACAAAGCATTCATTTTGAATGAATTATGCACCATCGGTTGGTCATAAGAAGTCGCTGTAGGCATTCGGGCAAGCATATCAATGCTTAGGTAGGCGGTGAATGCCGTCCGCAAAAAAAGGATTGTGGTTGCTCACTGAACAAAGTGTTTACTGCGTTCATTTCTGCATCTGTGTGAAATCGTTGCTCCTTGAAAGCTTTTTTTAGAGGTCCGAACAAATGAAAATCACATGCTGACAAATCAGGACTAAAGGCTGGCTGTTGCAGAATTTCCCACTTCTTCCTTGCTAATGCTTCCTGCACAATCTTTGCGACATGCGGACGAGCAACAAAATCACACCGCGAGAAAGCATGCCGGTCGTTTATTCTTGATGGCCTTTTGCAGCTTGTCTAGTGTTTGCAAGTAGTGGGTAGAGTTGATGTTGACACCAGGTTCTTTAAAGTCTGCAAACAATAGCCCTTCATGGTCGAAAACTGCGCTCAGCATAGCCTTACCAGCGGAAATCTGTAACTTGAATTATTTGGCTTTTGATGATCCAGCATGCTTCCATTGCATGCGCTCTTTTTTGCTGCTCGGCTCAAAGTGGTGACACCATGATTCATCGCCTGCCACTATGCGGAAGAGAAATTCATAACTCTCCATTTTTTAACACCGCAAGTGGTTCAAACACCATCTCATGCGTTCCTCTATTTGGTGGTCGGTCAACATCCGTAGTACCCACTGTGAACACCTTCCGATATTGCAGTTTCTTACAAACGACCTTTTGAATTGTCCCAATAGACACATAAAATTCTTTCACTAGCGAACGTATGCTTCATCTGTACTGCTGAATCAATTTTAGCAATGTTTTTTTTTTTTTTTCCTTTTGCAACAATATGCGCTTGGCCCGGCCGTCGAAGATCTGTCGTGAACTGACGTCCTTTCCGAAACATTCGTGTCCAGTCTGTCAATATTGTCTTCGACACAAATTTGTTACCGTACGCTGCCTGCATTCTTCGATGAATGTCCACTGGTCGACATCCTTCAAATGAAAGAAACCGAATCACCGCTCTTTGAGCTTCTTTGGACGGATTTTGGATCAACCCGGCTATTTTCTCAACGGTCACAAACAGAACCTACGCATCATGGGACGATAAGCACGTGCTATTTTATTCATTGGTCAGTACTTATCACATGACTATGACATGATCATGTTCATTGTACGCAATTATGCGCGGTGCGGCACGAACGGATTTCAAATGAACGCTCCTTATATTCTGTGTTCTTATTTGTTTGTCGTACATGGTTGTGGGCCTATACTCCAAGAGGTCTTACCTTGACATACATGGTTGTGGGCTTATACTTCATTAGCTGGTCATGTTGTTGTTTGTCCATCAAGAATGATGATGACCATTCACTTCATCCAGTGGGGTTGAAAGTATGGAGCCGTGAGTTCTAAGATGGCTGATAAGGCCTATTTTGACTCGAAATGTTCGTTGACAATGTGGACAAAGAATTCTTGACATTTCTGGAGGAAGATTTCTTGCAGTGGATTTTCTGTTGTGCCTTTTCTTCACAGCTCTTGCAGTCCTGGTTGCCTCACACGTAACTGCACCCTTGCGTAATGATGCATGCCACGAATTCCGGTCTCTGGCTGCAGTCTTCATAATGAATTCCAAAAGCATTGTGAAGAATGACTTGCGCGATGAATTGGATTAAAGTGAGGAAGAGTTGCGCAATTCGTCGACTTCACTCTCTCGCCTAAGTCCATCTGAGTCCAGTGGCAAGAGAAGTCAAGACGACTGGAGAAGAATAAAGGTGCAGTGGATGACCAGGGCGCTCTACGTGCCTTGTCGTGCTCATTACGTTCCACAACGCTTTGCAGGTAAACGCCGTCTTGCCCGTTGAATCAGGAATGATTTCTTCCGCGCAGTCTGCCGAATCCTGTCTTCACATGCTGGGTAGGCATACCCTAGTTCACCGCTTGGTTTGTCACCAAATCGGATACCCGCGCCTGGTTTAGCCAGCCTCTCACAGCTGTTGCCCAGGGGGGTGGCCGCTGTAGCTAGTCATACATGGTCGTGGGAATATATTTAATTAGGAGTCTAAGCTTGTCATACATTGTTGTGGGCCTATATTCAATTAGGAGTCTTAGCTTGTCATATATCGTCGTGGACCTATGTTCAATTAGGAGTCTAAGCTAGTCATACATAGTCGTGGGCCTATATTCAATTAGGAGTCTAAGCTAGTCATACATGGTCGTGGACCTATATTCAATTAGGAGTCTAAGCTAGTCATATATGGTCGTGGGCCTATATATATTCAATTAGGAGTCTTAGTGGACCTATATTCAATTAGGAGTCTAAGCTTGTCATACATGGTCGTGGGCCTATATTCAATTAGGAGTCTAAGCTAGTCATACATGGTCGTGGGCCTATATTCAATTAGGAGTCTAAGCTTGTCATATATGGTCGTGGGCCTATATTCAATTAGGAGTCTAAGCTAGTCATACATGGTCGCGGGCCTATATTCAATTAGGAGTCTTAGCTAGTCATATATGGTCGTGGGCCTATATTCAATTAGGAGTCTAAGCTAGTCATACATGGTCGTGAGCCTATATTTAATTATGAGTTTTCGCTTGGTCATACATGGTCGTGGGCCTATATTCAATGAGGAATCTAAGGTTGTCATACATGGTTGAGGGTCTGTACTCCATTAGCTGTCTTAGCTTATTATCTTGACTGTTTACCAGCGACAAGCCAGGAAATTAAACCACTACCACACAGTCTGGCTTAGGAAAGTTTTGAAGAATAAATGGCAAGACAAGATCCCAGACACTAACGTTTTGGAAAGAGCGTCCATGCCCAGTATCAACACTGTTGTTAAAGTTAGGTGCATATCCTTTACAGAATGTCACAGTCAATCCCAGCATCTTTATGCTGTTTGTGATGTCTTGGTAAGTTTACGTTCAATAATTTGCCATTGCTTTCTGAACGGCCAGCACCCATCTATTTCGTAAAATAACCAACGCAAGACGGTCTGCTGCCAAATCGCCCACAGCTGTGTGTAGACCACGATATGCGGGATTATGAACTCCGTCCGTAAACCCTTCGCCACGGAGCAGGAACACTTTACTGGGCTGGTCTACTTGACTCGTATGCCAGATCGCAGGCTCCTAAGCGAATCTTTTACGGCGAGCTGCGCTGTGGTAAACTCTTCCAAGGCGGCCAGAGGAAACTCTTTAAAGACACTGAAGATCTCAATAAAAGCTTCTGGAATTCATCACGACACTTGGGAGACTGCTGCCAAAGACCGACATTCGTGGCGTACATTATTACGCAAGGGTATAGTCACTTGTGAAGCAGACCAGACTGTGAGAGCTGCGGGGAAAAAAAGGATGGACAAAAATTAAAAAAAAACAAAAACAAAACAAAAAACAAACAAACACTGCACGAGATACTCCCACTGGAATGTCAAGCATTCTTTGCCCACATTGCCAAAGAACATTTCAAGCCAAAATAAGTCTTAACAGCCATCTTAGAACTCACGGCTCCATACTCTCAACCCCACTGGATGACACGAAGGGTAATCATCATTCTTGATGGACAAACACCACATGGTTGTGGGCCTATACTCTTACTCTATTGGGCGTCTTAAACGCATAAGAGGAAACAAACAAGAATACCAAATATCCCTCACAGCGTGAGAAGCGGTTCTTTAATTTACTGTTTACAGCATTTGAAATACCTGACGCTATATAACCAGCTGTACAGTTGGGGATTAGGAGAGGGTGAAATTGCGTTTTACATTTCCCCTTCACAACGAATGACGAGTTCGAAATCAACCGCATGCGATTTGGGCAATACTGCTTTGCGTTGATTGCAATGGTATGATCCGTCGGTCGTTCAGAAAGCAATCGCAAACTACTGAACTAACTAGTAAATCTCAAACAGCCTATGCATACTGGGGTTATCTGCAACGTCGTATAAAAGTACATAGTACATGCAATTAACTATTTTCACCATAGAAGGATTTAACAAGATGTGATTTGCTTTAATTATTAAACTATATAACAAATCCAGGTACACAGTCTCACAAGTAGACCAAGAGGATGGACTTGTGTAACACAACATGTGGGGATTGTAAGTAGATAAAATGGTTTTCAAGAAACATATTTTGTTCAACTCCGACACCAATTAAGGCAATATGTAAAAATATAACCGACATTTCATAGAGGTCACGGAAGATAATTAGCACAGTTAGTTGTATCCATACAAGCTGTGTCACAAATAGGTATAGTCGACAGGAGGTGGAGTGCGAGAGGTGGGAGGCGGGGCTTAAACTGAAATATCATGTAACGAACAGTATTACTTATATACAAATATTGTAGAAGAACATGTATTTGGCAATCTGAATATCAGCCTCATTTAAAGTTTTCCCAATACAGTTTTTGTGTATGGTATTTTACGACAATAACTTTTACGATAACGGGACATTCGGAATTAACGTAATGGGAAAGATACACCTAGATCGGTTATACTCGTGAATGCACGAAACGAGCGAAGGACACAGTTGTCAAAGTTACTTTCAATAAAAGCACAACTGCGTGATATGTTTCAATAAACTCATAGGATGTTTAGGAGATGTAGCGGTGCACGCGGCTGCATACAGATTCGGAATGGAAAAGTTGGATATGTGTTCCAGTTCTGAATCTGATTGTCAACAGAGCCGAGTCGGGGGTTAAAGGTGGTACTCGCAGCTGCGTCAAGTCTCGGGCTACCACCAACAACCAACATGATCGACTAGAACTCAAGACACGCTCTCGTGTGTCGATAAGGTTAGGCCTGGCTTGGCAGTTCAATATCTGTGATTGTTGTTGTTGTTTGCTAGGACTCGGCAAGGATTCTTCTGTCAAGGAAAGTAGTGCCGTGCTATCTGTGTTGTGTTGCACGAGTGTCAAATTGTCGCCTGCGAGTAGTAAAATAAAATGGAACCAGAGACTTCTTTCAGCACTTTATCTCTCGGCCGAGGACGGATGGGATTTTTCATGCAAATCGGCTTAATGAGGGAACCAGTTTATGTTGATACAGAGTTAAATATGTCATTGCTACATGAGCTCGTCTGCGCCTTTGTTGACCGAAAGGTAAGTGGATTTTGATAAGTCGACCATTTAAATCCGATTAACTTCTCATATTTGCCATTTGCCCACCACTGCTGTCAACTTACGATATTATTAGCCACGCCCATTTGCTTGCTAATAGTATAGTTTGAATGAAAAGGTTATCATGCCTACATTGTTACAAGCTTACCGCGAATTTGACTGTAGTGTAGTGACTAGTGTTTAATAGGTAGCCCCTTGTAAACAGTTTTAACGTTTTTTTCCCCGTTTTTTTTTCATTTCGTATAAAATTGTTTTCTTGCTTCACTTTTAGTTAAGTGATTTTGTAGTATTGTTTCTGTGCTTAGTTTTCTTCTTGGTCGCAGCATGTACAGATTTCAGTGTAATGTAATTAAAACAATATATATACTGACAACTTACTTACCAACAGTGATAAGCTGTCAACCCTTAATTACTTCACTATATTAACTTTTTCTTCTCCAAGCAGTAATTACTTCAAGTCCATTTTACCTCAGAATGCAGTTGTTACCTAAAGTGATTAATGAAGCAGGTAAAAAATAACACTTATGAATGAAAGTGAGTAACACTTGAGATAGAGTGGGTTAATTTAACAACTGGGTGGAACGGGTTAGAAAACAGTAAGTTCTTCAGGTCAAGCATAGTTAAAACATGTACCAGGAACTGTTCTGGGAAGTAAAAGCAGCCGGTTTGATATTGACCACATTACCCATTGAATGCTGATTGTTCTATAAAATGTATGGCTAGCACCAAATATACAATAGGACTCAAGGCATGGATGAGGGTCCTTGACTTATATATATATATATATAATACATAAATTTTTCCAGAAATTGTGGGCATGTGTTATGTCTCAACATAGTTTTCCTGCCTGACAACACACTTGGTCCACCTGTCCACTAGCTTGTGGATTCTTTTTCTTCAGCATTCTGAGCCATTGAGGTTCTTTTCTGCAGATACAAGCCGTCTCCATTCGTCTCTCTGGTTGACCTTCTCTTGCCAGTCGCTGATTCCAGGTGCTTGTAGGTCTGCTTGTGGATGCTTTCTAGAATAACATTTGTTTTATATGGCTAGCCAGTTTTGCACCACTCCATTACCTTGTTATCACCTGCAAACCTCTGACCCAGTAAATATACTTTCAAGGGTCCAAACAAGTGAAAGGCCGAAAGAACCATGTTTGGACTGTACATTGGATGTTTCAAGACCTCAAATTTAAGAATATGTAGTGCATCAAGTGTATGCACAACTATATGTAGGCGACATTGTTGTGCAGCAACAATAATCCTTTTGAGACAAGTCCCTGGCGTCTTCCATTTTGTAATCTTTCTACCCATTCATACACTCTCCCCTGACTGAAATAACTGCCTCCATACTGAACCATCATTCTTCTGTAAATTTCACAAGGTTTCACACCCTTTGGCTACTAAACATAATGCGTCTTGTTCTTCCACGGTGTAAGATGATAGTGGGACAACAATGTTGTATTCACTGTTGCGTATGTGCAAACTGCTCAATCCTCACTACTCTACTTGGGATATTGCTTAAGAATCAGTTTGTGGTGAAATGGTCAAGCCGTTTAACTCGGGCTCCGTAGGTTGTGGGTTAGATTCCAGGCCGCATCCTTCGGTTCACGAGTTAAATTTTTCGGAGACTCCTGTGGGTCGTCGCTAGAGCTACAGAGTTTGTGCTTTGTGCGACGCTTTCCAAGCTGCGGAAAGAGACTGAACCATATGGGATAAAACCCGGTGCAATGAAGTCAACCCTGTCGACTTTTAAGCGACTTTTTTGACTTTAAGCAGTTCGTATCCTGAAATAAGATTTTATGTTGTCCATAGTGCTCCATGCACTGTATATTTTACAACCATCTGTAACATTTTGTAATAATATTTTCAGTGCTTAGTTTTCACCAGTTGGAATCTCAGTATATTTCTATACAAGATTAAGAACCTATTGCCAGTAAGACACTGTCCGATTTGTTACAGTACATGTTGTTAAGTTGGATTACAGATATACAGTTTGAGAGACATTTGAATGCCACAACCCGCATGGGTCTATCTCTCTCCTTCTTTCCCCCTGGTGATAAAGAAGATAAGCTGAAACATTCATGCAGAGGGTGACAGCTTCTGACAATCAGAAAACTCCAGTTATGTGAGATCCACAGTGAAGTATACACTAGTTGGTTCACACTTTTTTAAAATAAGAATCAGGTAAAACAGTAAGGCTTATGCCATGGAAGGTCTGTCATAGGCTTCCCAGTTGTTAGGACTTCATATAAACACAGTCGTTGTGTGATGGGTAACGGGTAACTAGTTCCCATACTCTCAATTTGTCCTCCTCAGAAAAGTCTCTGGTCGCTTAAGTCGACAGGGTCGACTTCACTGCACCGGGTTTTTTCCCATATGGCTCAGTCTCTTTCCGCAGCATGGAAAGCGTTGCACAAAGCACAAACTCTATAGCTCCAGCGATGACTCTCAAAAGTCTCTGAAAAAAATGCACTCGTGAACCGAAGGACGCGGCCCAGAATCAAATTCACAACCTTCAGAGCCTGAGTCAGACAGCTTGACCATTTTGCTATGGAGACTCCCTAAAATCTATATGAAGCTCTTTTCATGAAGTTATTTTACAGCACGTAATCTTGCCAAAAACATCAACAGCAGCTGAAAAATGCTAGTGTTGACTGCAACGTCCTGAAAAAAAAAATTTGTATTATATCAAAACATTGTTTTATTTAGTTGTTTATTATTGTTTATATTTTGAATTAGACATACATATTTATTCATTCAGTAGCATGTCCTTTGCAGAACCCTGCTCTCATCCAGAAAACTTCTTGATCATATGCAAGATGTCACGCTTCCGATACACCCATCTGGAGATCATCTGCCACATATTGCACCCATCTTCTCTTTGGCCTTCCTCTTCCTCTCTTCCTAGGCATATATCCCTCAATATTGTTCTCTCCAAACTTTCATGACATTTCAAGTGATACAAATATTTCAATTTTCTTTGTTTTATCGTCTTTAGTAGCCAACTTTCTTCAATAATCCGCTCTTGGCATAAGGATGCATTTGTTATTTTCTATATCCAAGATATTCTTAGAATCCGTCTGTAACATTTATATTCAAAAGTATTTATGCACTGTTAAGCTTGGTTAGTAAGTGTCCAGGTGTCACAGGCGTATGTTACAATGTGAGAGATGCATGCTTTTAAAAATCAAATTACATATGGACACCAAAATTTTTAAAGTGCTTAGGGTCCTTAAAAAAAATCTTATTCTGACATGATATGACAAAGTACATATGTCAGAAGTGATAATAAGTTTATTATTCAGCAGTTACTTCTTTGTCTCTCCCCATGTGCTCTAGTGTCATGTAGAGAGTTCTCAGGACAGGCTGTTATGCCATATAAAATGTAACAAGTACATAGCCAACTGTCCTAGAAAACAACAAACACACATAAAACACATGTGTTGCAGCAACTATCTTTCTTATTGTACACACCTAGGGATGTATTGGTTTATGGTCGGTAACAGGTCAGTAAAGAACCTTTTTACACATCGTAAGGCACATTGGACGTAATGTGCTAGACCCATATTTTTTAAGGCCAATCAGCACCCTGCAGGCGATGTGGTCGATATCATTCAGGCTATCTTTAATTCCTAAGACATTTCATGGTATCCATTTTAGTCTGGGTCGACCTAGGAGCAAAGGTCAATTTAAAAAATCCTCCGCAATGTGGATTCAAGCCCAAAAACACAGGGCAGGCAGGCAACTACCTAGTCACTACTGTAATGTGGTTCCTGGGTATATGGTGCTAGGTCTATATTTTTAATTGATAAATCATCCCTGGTAACGTTTTCTACCCAGCTATGCACTGCTTTACGGGATGAACATTTGTTAGCATAAACAGGAAACTCACCTTGGCGGGAGGGATTTCGCAAATGACTCCGAAGTTGAATGTTAAGTGAAAACGTGGTTTAGAAAACAGAGCATGCAGTTCTATGCAGCCGGTATGTTGCAGGTTCCTGTCTCGGAATATATCTGTTTAAACAGGAAAGAGATGGGCCACGGTAGCACAGTGACTAGCACACTTGCCTGTTGCAGGTTCCTGCTTGGGGATATGTTTGTTTAAACAGGAAAGAGATGGGCCACAGTAGCACAGTGACTAGCAAACTTGCCTGTTGCAGGTTCCTGCTTGGGGATATGTTTGTTTAAACAGGAAAGAGATGGGCCACAGTAGCACAGTGACCAGCACTAGGGATATGTTTGTTTAAACAGGAAAGAGATGGGCCACAGTAGCACAGTGACCAGCACTAGGGATATGTTTGTTTAAACAGGAAAGAGATGGGCCACAGTAGCACAGTGACCAGCACTAGGGATATGTTTGTTTAAACAGGAAAGAGGTGGGCCACATTAGCACAGTGACTAGCACTAGGGATATGTTTGTTTAAACAGGAAAGAGGTGGGCCACAGTAGCACAGTGATTAGCACTAGGGATATGTTTGTTTAAACAGGAAAGAGGCGGGCCACAGTAGCACAGTGACTAGCACACTTGTACGAGGGTAAGTTAATAAGTAAGTCACAAATGGTTGTAGAGAAATAACTAAAGATGATAACAACTTGAAACCAGTTTATTTTTAAACATACATTGTCCCTTTATTTCTCAACATAATTTCCACCAACATTGATGCACTTATCCCATCATTTTATCAGTCCTCCTAAAACGGCTGCATAGAACTGCGTGCTTTGTTTTAATTGACCTACCATCCCCCAGAACTGTGTGGCTTACTTACTGACTTACCCTCGTACCGTTTTCTACCCAGCTATGCACTGCTTTACGGGATAAACATTTGTCAGCATAAACAGGAAACCCACCTTGGCGGGAGAGATTTCGCGAATGACTCCGAAGTTGAATGTGAAGTGAAAACGTGGTTTGGAAAACAAAGCACGCAGTTCTATGCAGCCGGTTTGGGAGGACTGATAAAATGATGGGATAAGTGCATCAATGTTGGTGGAAATTATGTTGAGAAATAAAGGGACAGTGTATGTTTAAAAATAAACTGGTTTCAAGTTGTTATCATCTTTAGTTATTTCTCTGCAGTCATTTGTGACTTACTTATTAACTTACCCTCGTACAAGTGTACTAGTCACTGTGCTACTGTGGCCCATCTCTTTCCTGTTTAAACAAACATATCCCTAGTGCTAGTCACTGTGCTACTGTGGCCCACCCCTTTCCTGTTAAACAAATATATCCCTAGTGCTAGTCACTGTGCTACTGTGGCCCACCCCTTTCCTGTTAAACAAACATATCCCTAGTGCTAGTCACTGTGCTACTGTGGCCCACCCCTTTCCTGTTAAACAGATATATCCCTAGTGCGAGTCACTGTGCTACTGTGGCCCACCTCTTTCCTGTTTAAACAAACATATCCCTAGTGCTAGTCACTGTGCTACTGTGGCCCACCCCTTTCCTGTTAAACAAATATATCCCTAGTGCTAGTCACTGTGCTACTGTGGCCCACCCCTTTCCTGTTAAACAAACATATCCCTAGTGCTAGTCACTGTGCTACTGTGGCCCACCTCTTTACTGTTTAAACAAACATATCCCTAGTGCTAGTCACTCTGCTACTGTGGCCCATGTCTTTCCTGTTTAAACAAACATATCCCTAGTGCTAGTCACTGTGCTACTGTGGCCCATGTCTTTCCTGTTTAAACAAACATATCCCTAGTGCTAGTCACTGTGCTACTGTGGCCCACCTCTTTACTGTTTAAACAAACATATCCCTAGTGCTAGTCACTGTGCTACTGTGGCCCATGTCTTTCCTGTTTAAACAAACATATCCCTAGTGCTAGTCACTCTGCTACTGTGGCCCATGTCTTTCCTGTTTAAACAAACATATCCCTAGTGCTAGTCACTCTGCTACTGTGGCCCATGTCTTTCCTGTTTAAACAAACATATCCCTAGTGCTAGTCACTGTGCTACTATGAACTGCCTCTTTCCTGTTTAAACAAACATATCTCTAGTGCTAGTCACTGTGCTACTGTGGCCCACCTCTTTCCTCTTTAAACAAACATATTCCTAGTGCTAGTCACTGTGCTACTGTGGCCCACCTCTTTCCTGCTTAAACAAACATATCCAGAAGAAGGAACCTGCTACAGATCTGTAATGTGATAAGATCATCACATTTTGTAGGTTTGAATACATGGAAGAATAGGTGGCCAGTCTTTTCCTCTGCTGATGATTGAATGCGTTGAATCCTTGTCCGACCGTTGAATCCTTGTCCGACCGTGCTCATAACGTTATCAGTGTAGCTGCGATCAACTACGCTGGAATGTTCACCTGATTTCCTGTTTTGTGCAACATTATTTCTTGTAATCAACAATTTGTGAACAAAGACGTAATTAGTTTGTGGTGAATATTTGGATGAAATAGGGGCTATTAATAGGCTGACTAGGGAACCCACCTAGAGTGCAAACTGCAGGTAGTGAAGTACTGGTCTTTCAGACATGAGGTGGGAACAGTGAATATGAGAGTGCAAGGAATAACATAAAGGCCCGCTTTATAAGGACATGATCACAAATAACAGAGGTGATGATGTGATGATAGTCTTCATGGGTAGATAATAATAAAGATCATAATTGTCTAACTGCCGGTCTCCCTGGCGTAGGAGTTAAGGACGTTGTTCGTAATCCCATATACTCTCGTACGAAACACAGCTGCGCAAGATTTGGCAGTGGATCTTGTCGTGTTGGTTGCTTACGGAGTTATGTGAGCCGGTCGTTCAGAAATCAATGGCAAACTACTGAACGTAAAACTTGCCAAGACATCAACGGCAGCTGAAAAATGCTGGTGTTGGCTGCAATGTCCTGTTAAGGATATGAACAAAAAGTAATAATAATTTTTCTAAATATATTAAGGCAAAAAATGTGAGTTGTGGTAGCACAATGGCTGGCACTCACCTGCTGGCCCAGTGGTCCTGGTTCTATTCTCCTCACATTTAGAAATTTTTGTAGAGCACATGTCTCTGTATAAAAAAAAAATGTAAATGTCTATTCACTGAGCATTAAAATTGTGGAAGATACACAAAACAAAACAACATAGTGACTCTGATATGGTGATATATAGCCCTTCCGTCCAAATGGGAGGTCACATTTGACGATATATTATCCTTCAGCACTGAATCAGTTAAGGCAGTCGTCTTGATGCTGACAACTCTGACCACATCATCATCATCATGTGCCATGCTGATAGGCGTGGGCAGTCATAGTTCACCATCTTGCACAATCACCTGAGTGTTGGATCAGGTCTGCATTCTTGTGCCTACTATGCTATGCAGACAAACCTTATGGGTAGTTCTCTTTCTCTTTCCCTTGCTGTTTTCCCATAAACTTTGCGAGTTGTCACTAAATTCTCAAGTTTCTTTCTCCTAATAGTTGTCTACATGTTATTTCTGTAATAAATTTATGGTTTCATTTCTATCTGGAAGCACTGTCTCATCTGTACTAATTACTGATCACAACACCCAAGTGCCAGTTGGTATACTAATATGGGCAAGCATCATATATTATGTAGCACGGCTTGAATACAAGAACTTTAAATAAGACATAATAATGTTGAACATGTCAGATTAAAAAAAAGAAAAGAATATACCATAAAAAAGATGAAATCAAATGAAAATGAAGGTAGTGTTTCCCTCCTTTTGCAAGCGACCAGCCCAGGCATCATCAGAGTCAGTACAGTCTGTCATGCTAAACTTTTTGCCAGAGAAATGTTTTTTCATTTGCTCGCTTTGAACTCAAGTGTAGTCCACACTGGACATGTGGGCCAGCTTTCCCTATTACCAGTGTCCCCTGCCATCAAGTGAACCCACTCCGACTCCTAAGGTACTTGTAATTTACATCCTAAAGTCAAGGACAAGAAGTCAGCATTTAGGTTCTAATTGATTGGTGTAAGGAGAGAACTCACTACACCGCCATCAACGCATCAGAAGTTTTGAAGAGCAAGTGTTTGTAGCCTTTCTGCCACAGGACTTCCATCCAGAAAACATAAAAACAATTTATTTTAATATGCTGTGCATTGTCTGCATAAATATATTCTCTTGTATTTTTGGATTCTTACTATAACGTCCTTCCTCTGTGGTGAAGGGGTTACGGATACAGTTCATAATTCCGCATACCACGTTTGAATACTGATGGGAGAACACGAATGGGAGAGCAATGATGGGAGAACACATGGGAAAACACTGATGGGAGAACACTTCTTCTTCAGCGTTCCGAGCCATTGAGGTTCTTTGCTGCAGATACAATCCGTCTCCATTCGTCTCTGGTTGACCTTCTCTTGCCAGTCATTGATTCCAAGTGCTTGTAGGTCTGTATATATATATTATGTCTCCACCGTCTTCTTGGTCTACTGAACGTAAACTTTCCCAGGAATCACGAACAACCAAAAAATGCTGGGGTTGACTGCTATGTCCTGTAAAGAATATGCAACTAACTTTTAACTATAACCTCTTACCCTCTTGTGCATGTTTTCTTTCCTTCTAATTCTTCTTTTCAGCTGTCTTTATTAGGCAGTTTTAGTAAATGTAATGCCATGTCAGGACATTTATTTACAACTTGCTAACTACAGTAACAAAGTAAGGATGTTGTTTGTTTAGTTCACTTTTATGAAATGTTATGCTTGTATTAGGACTGTCCTAGAAGATCAAGGAAACAAAAACTGTTGTTATATCATAGAAACAGATATCACCAAATGTGATATAACAATAGAACAAAAAATGCTTAACTATGTTAGTACATTCAGATACTTAGGGGCAATTATAAGATCAGATGGAAGATGCATAATAAAGATTAAAAACAGAAAAAGCCAAGTGAAAGCAGCATTTGAGAAAATGAAAAGCATCTTATGCAATACGTCACTATCATCTTGTGCCTAAAAGAGGTCACTGAAATGTTATAATTATATACAACCTGTTCTGTTGTATGGCAGTGAATTATGGAGTGTGAATGAACAAATTAGGAAGAGCTTAGAGGTATTCTAGATCTGGTTTCTGAGACGTATGTTGCGAATACCTTGAACTGCCAAAATAACTCACAACAAATGCCTGCAAAAGGCTAAAGAAAGCAGAAAATTATGGACAGATATAAGAAGGAGATAAACAATATTCTTTGGTCATATAATGAGGAGAGAGGCATTGGAAAACATTGTGACAACTGGATATATAAACAGGACTGGAAGCAGGGGCAGACTGAGAGAAATGGTGCTGAATGGGCTGGAATGGTGGCATAGAGGAATATCAAATAAAATTGATTCAGAGCACCAAAGATTGGGATCTGTCGATATGCATGAACCTCTACACCAATTGACAGGGCACATGATGGTGGCAATGATATTTGTATAATGCATGCAGATCAGTAGCAGCATAGTAGACAGAGTGTTTGCCAGCCCAAACTGTGATGTTTGGTTCATTCTTCACCTGCCAGCCGCAGGAATAAATTTTGTTCACTATACGTGCAAATCTGGAGCTGGCACACTTTATAAAATGTATATTTTCATAATTGTCATGTAAGAAGAGGCAGTGTGGAAGGAAATATGCCACATGATCTTATTGTAAGTTATTTAGATAGTTAATTCACAGGTATTCCTTATTACACATTGAACTATTAGTCCACAAATGCTAGGATCCCCCCCACCCCTATCTAGTCTCCATCAGTGTATACCCACTGATGACACCAGTTCTTTGTTGGTTGACAATCCTTCTTTGACTTCCCACATGGCGCCCTAGTCTAGCTTGACTTTGTTTGACATGCGATTCTTGCAGTCTGATAAAGCTGCAAAATCACACCCATCCCTTGAGTTATTTACTCATTTTGACTCCCTGAGGGGATTCAGGGTGTTCCTTGGCCCATTGCTCTTCCATTCCCAAAGCAGCCATATGCCATAATCTGGTATATATGAATGTCTAACGCTTCAAACTTGTACACCAGTATTTACCTTGGAATTACATTCACCTTATGAATGGCACCTTGCCATCTTGACAGATGGTACTTTGTGAAATGGAGTTATACCTCTCCATAGCACAAATTTTGGGCTAAATTTAGAGACCATGTGTGCCCTTGCAGTATGGTCCCTCTCTCGGCCTGCCCAGTTTACTCCAAAGGACGGGTAACACCAATATGTTTGGAACAAGACAAGCTGCAGAAGCTGCTGGATCAGTAAAGCAATGCTCTATCTGCTTGTCCTAGACCAGTTGTCGACCAAGACTTAGGGCCTGGTATTCTCTGTCATGAAATTTAGTCTTTAGGTTGCATTTCCTCACACTAGAGTCAGGCTTGTACTGTTCCAGTTGCACCCCTCCGCCTGATATATCTTATAAGATATATGAGTGCAAGAAATATGAACTGCAAAGGTTAAAAACAACTTAATATATAACTCAACAGCAGTAAGTCTATAACAATGGGAAATTATGGATTGATGACCTTAGAGAAATGCAAGGAAAGATTAAGAATTACATCACAAAAACAATTCATTTATATGGCATTATCGCAAAGTAAAGATAATAACTGAAATAATTTTTGAAGACCTGTAAATATATTGACAGTATTGAAGACGGATACAACAATATGAATACTTTAGTTGTCTTAAATACATGGCTTTATCTCTCTCTCTCTCTCTCTCTCACACACACACCCACACCACACATGCGCACACACACCACACATGCACACACCGAGTACGAGACAAAAGTAAGAAACACAAATATTCATTGTATGAAATAGCAATAGACACTCATCATCATTATATTCCATGCCAATAAGCATGGATGGTCATATTAATTTAACTTCACATTCTAAGACAGAAGAGCAATGACTATGAATTAAACTATTAATTTAATTTCACACTCTTATATAGATAAGAAGAAGAAAAAAATAACGATTTTAAAATATTAATTTAATTTCACATTCTAAGACAGAAGAGCATAGACTATGAATTAAAACATTAATTTAATTTCACACTCTTAAATAGATAAGAAGAAGAAAAAAAATAACGAATTAAAATATTAATTTAATTTCACATTATAAGACAGAAGAGCAAAGACTATGAATTAAAATATGAATTTAATTTCACACTCTTAGATAGATAAGAATTAAAATTTAAAAAAAAACCGAATTAAAATATTAATTTAAATTCACACTCTAAGATTGATCAGAGATAACTATGAATTAAAATATGAATTTAACTTCACACTCTAAAATAAAGGAGTACACACTGAATTGAAATAAAAATATCCGCAGCCACTTTAAATTACTCGTTAATGATTTTGACTGCAGTGTTGAAACATTTCACCATACACTGTTTATTAACCTACCAGCACCGTGAACTATGGTTCAGTGTCACATAGGTAGCATTATTTCACTTTGAGCAAACCGGATAGTCCTTGGGTTCACTCCCTCGGAGGCACAGGATTACACTGTGTGCAATCCGGATAGCCCTAGAGTTAAATTTTCAGTAGTAGCAGAGTTCAATAGCCAGTAGTAGCAGGATTACACTTTGTGCGTTCCTACAGCTCTAGAGTTTAGTGGCCAGTAGTAGCAGGATTAAAATTTGAGCTATCCGTATATAGCTCTAGAGCTCAGTGGCCAGCAATAGCAGGATTACACTTTGTGCTTTCCTATAGCTCTAGAACTCAGTGGCCAGTAGTAGCAAGATTACACTTTGTGCGTTCCTATAGCTCTAGAGTTCAATAGCCAGTAGTAGCAGGATTACACTTTGTGCTTTCCTATAGCCCTAGAACTCAGTGGCCAGTAGTAGCAGGATTACACTTTGTGCTTTCCTATAGCCCTAGAACTCAGTGGCCAGTAGTAGCAGGATTACACTTTGTGCTTTCCTATAGCCCTAGAACTCAGTGGCCAGTAGTAGTAAGATTACACTTTGTGCGTTCCTATAGCTCTAGAGTTCAATAGCCAGTAGTAGCAGGATTACACTTTGTGCTTTCCTATAGCCCTAGAACTCAGTGGCCAGTAGTAGCAGGATTACACTATGTGCTTTCCTATAGCCCTAGAACTCAGTGGCCAGTAGTAGCAGGATTACACTTTGTGCTTTCCTATAGCTCTAGAGCTCAGTGGCCAGTAGTAGCAGGATTACACTTTGTGCTTTCCTATAGCCCTAGAACTCAGTGGCCAGTAGTAGCAGGATTACACTTTGTGCTTTCCTATAGCCCTAGAACTCAGTGGCCAGTAGTAGCAGGATTACACTTTGTGCTTTCCTATAGCCCTAGAACTCAGTGGCCAGTAGTAGCAGGATTACACTTTGTGCGTTCCTATAGCTCTAGAGTTCAGTGGCCAGTAGTAGCAGGATTACACTTTGTGCTTTCCTATAGCCCTAGAACTCAGGGGCCAGTAGTAGCAGGATTACACTTTGTGCTTTCCTAGAACTCAGTGGCCAGTAGTAGAAAGATTACACTTTGTGCTTTCCTATAGCCCTAGAACTCAGTGGCCAGTAGTAGCAGGATTACACTTTGTGCTTTCCTAGAGCTCAGTGGCCAGCAGTAGCAGGATTACACTTTGTGCTTTCCTATAGCCCTAGAACTCAGTGGCCAGTAGTAGCAGGATTACACTTTGTGCTTTCCTATAGCCCTAGAACTCAGTGGCCAGTAGTAGCAGGATTACACTTTGTGCGTTCCTATAGCTCTAGAGTTCAATGGCCAGTAGTAGCAGGATTACAATTTGTGCTTTCCTATAGCTCTAGAGTTCAGTGGCCAGTAGTAGCAGGATTACAATTTGTGCGTTCCTATAGCCCTATAGTTCAATAGCCAGTAGTAGCAGGATTACACTTTGTGCTTTCCTACAGCTCTAGAGTTTAGTAGCCAGTAGTAGCAGGATTACAACTTGTGCTTTCCTATAGCTCTAGAGTTCAATAGCCAGTAGTAGCAGGATTACACTTTGTGCTTTCCTACAGCTCTAGAGTTTAGTGGCCAGTAGTCGCAGGATTACACTTTGTGCTTTCCTATAGCTCTAGAGCTCAGTGGCCAGCAGTAGCAGGATTACACTTTGTGCTTTCCTATAGCCCTAGAACTCAGTGGCCAGTAGTAGCAGGATTACAATTTGTGCGTTCCTATAGATCTAGAGTTCAATAGCCAGTAGTAGCAGGATTACACTTTGTGCGTTCCTACAGCTCTAGAGTTTCAGTAGGCCAGTAGTAGCAGGATTACACTGTGTGCGTTCCTATAGCCCTATAGTTCAATAGCCAGTAGTAGCAGGATTACACTTTGTGCGTTCCTACAGCTCTAGAGTTTAGTGGCCAGTAGTAGCAGGATTACAATTTGTGCGTTACTATAGCCCTAGAGTTCAGTGGCCAGTAGTAGCAGGATTACAATGTGTGCTTTCTTATAGCTCTAGAGTTCAATAGCCAGTAGTAGCAGGAGTACACTCTGTGCTTTCCTATAACCCTAGAGTTCGGTGGCCAGTAGTAGCAGGATTACAATTTGTGCTTTCCTATAGCCCTAGAGCTCAGTGGCCAGTAGTAGCAGGATTACACTTTGTGCGTTCCTATAGCTCTAGAGTTCAGTGGCCAGTAGTAGCAGGATTACACTGTGAGCGTTCCTATAGCCTTTGTAGCGGGCGCCTTGGTGTAACATTCTTGGTGTAACATTCTTGGTGTAACATTCTTGGTGTAACAGGACGTTATGCTGACAATAGTATGATAGTGGTGGGACAAAGCTCTGGTCGTCAGGGCGGGAAAGACCTGGCCGCGTATTTTTTCGGCCTACACAACTGTTCAGGTCCTAGCATTCACATACCCACAACAAGTTCCCGCTATGGACATTTAAAAAAAAATGTAATCTGTTGTGTCGATCTACCCGAAATCTTCAACCCGATACCAGACATGTTCTGAAAGGAATGTGTCGGGCTAAGGAGGTCCTACTTGATAATGCCCTACCTGGTGTACGGTAGGACCTAATACTGTACATCCGTGGTGCAGTGGTTACGGTGTGATTACCTCTATCTTGTAATGTTTTAACAGTCTACTTATATTTGGTAGTTTCCTTGTGTTTATATGTTTTGCAATCACACCCCTTCATTACCTTCCTGTAGTCGTTGTGTGGAATCTCGGAGAGAGAGAGAGGGAGGGAGAGAGAGAGAGAGAGAGAGAGAGAGAGAGAGAGAGAGAGAGACAGACAGACAGAGAGAGAGGTGAAAGGGAGGGTAGGTTAGTGATCGATAACTTGAAGGATAAAAAGTTAAATTAAAGTTAGTTGCATCGCCTATACAGGACGTCGCAGTCAACTCCGGCAATTGTTTGTGATTTACTAGTTAATTGTTATGTTCTTGTAGTATGCCATTGCCTGCTCCGTGGCGAAGGGTTTCGGACGCGGTTCGTGACCCCACATACCGCGTTCGAAGCGCAGCTGAGGGTGATTTGGCAGCGGACCGCCTTGCGTTGTTTTGTTAAAAATGAAAATGGTATAAGTGCCCGTCGTTTAGAAAGAAATGGCAAACTACTGAACGTAAACTTGCCAAGAGATCACAAACAGCCAACAAATGCTGGAGTTAATTGCTACGCCTTGTAAAAGATATGCAACTAACTAGTTTGCCATTGCTTTTTGAACGACCAACGCTCATCCATCCAAATCAGCGCAAGATGGTCTGCTTACAAATCGTCTGCAGCTGATTTTGAACCCTCGCCACGATATATCGGGGAATTGTGAGACGCGTTCACTGGCCCTACGCCATAGCGTCGGTAAAGAGTTAAATAGACATGATTTTGTTTTAAGTTTATAAGCTTGAAACATGTAGCCAGGTGAAGTTTATGAACTCTCAACGTGTATTGAGGGGAAGTTGTGAACACGGAATACGTGCCGATGTGCTGTTTATGAACACAGAATGAGTATCACGGAATACGTGCCGATGTAATGTTTAGTTTAGTCGACGGATCAACATAACGGCACACGGGTTTAACCCATAAGTGCTCCGTTCTACTCTTAACTCAAGCCTGATTCCGGAGAATCTCAGCTCAGTGCACGAACTCCGTAGCACCGGAGAGGATCATGAAATACTTTGGGTAGATTTTTAACTCGAAAATTTGCCCGGGCAGCATTAAGCTACTCTTTTTCGATTTCCAACTGCCAAGGGATTTGTTACGTGCGCAATAATACGTACGGGCGTCCGATCTCACTACCCAGAGATCAGGGGCAATTTTTTTTACTAGAATTTCACGTGAAAAAATCCCGGCCCTCACCGGGACTTAAACCCGGGATTTCCAGCACTCGAGGCGGACACCATACCTCGAGACCACTCAACCCCCCCCCCCCCCCCCCCCCCAATGTTTATCAACCCTATATGTGTGTGATAAAGTGCGTGAAGATGTGATGCTTGTGAACACGGAATGCATGCCTATGTGATGGTGATGTTTGTGAACACGAAACACGTGTCGAGGTGAAGTTTATGAACACAGAATGTTTGTCGAGATATATTTATGAATAGGAAACGTCTTTTTAGCTGACGTGTATGAATAAGAAACCTGTGTCGAGTGATGTTTATGAACACGGGATGTGTGTCTAGGGATGTTTATGAAAGCAAGTCGTGTGTCGAGTGATGTTTCTGAACTCGGGTCGTGTATCATGTTGACGTTTAAGAACACGAAAAGTGTCTCGATGTTAATTTATGAACACAAAGATGCACGATGTTTTGTGTGAAGAAGTAACGTTAACTATCGTACAACTAGGAAAACGTAGCGAATACACGGAAATAAATGCTCATAGTCAGATGATCACATATAACAAGAGTTGTCATGGCAGCCACCAATTCTTCATTAGCAAACAAAATCAAATACAGACAAAGCGGATATTAGATCAAGAGCTGCATATTTGTTGCAAGACCAGCCTAAAAGACTAGTCCAGTGCACTAAAAAAAAAGAAAAACATGTGTATGGGCTACGCTTAAGTTCCAAAACAAAAAACATAAACGGGATGGTGTGGCTGCGATAGTCGTGGTGTCAAGTGGGCGACGTGTGAGCTTTGTGAACGTATGACTTAAGCTTAAGCATATCCTTCTTGGTAATTACTGCTTCCTGGGTGTTCATCGTTTTGACTTGATGCACTTATCATCACACATCGATATCTACGTTTGAGTCATGACCATCTGTGGATCCTTATCTAACTTATAAGCTCATGAATGATGCATTATTCTCTTTAACAACGAAGTCCTTACACCAGGGAATTACATACAAGACATGGTTTTTGGTGTAGCCTGAGAGATAAATTTGCGCACATTATCAGCATGCATATAAGTAGAGGAAAAGTAGAGATTAGATAATACACTAGACACTATACACATTGGAAGTTACAGTGACTTCTCCTCCCTCTTCTTCTTTTCCTCCTCCTCCTCCTCCTTGGGTGGTTGGGGGATGTGTGGGTGCGAGTAGTTAAGGGATGGGTACGTTAGTGAGGAGATGTGTGGGGGGATGTGTGTGGGGATGAGTGTATGGGTGGGAGATGTGTGTGTGTGGGTGGGGTATGTGCGGGTGGTGGGATGTGTGGGTGGGAGGTGTGTGTTTGTAGATGGGGGATGTGTTGGTGGGTGGGGATTTGTGTGGGGGATATGTGTATGGTGGGGAGATGTGTGGGTGGGGGTTATGTGTGTGAGTTGAGGATTATGTGTGTGAGTTGAGGATGTGTGGTTTGGGGATGGGTGATTGGGGTTTGGTGGAGGATGTGTGGGTGAGTGTATAGGTTGGGGAATGGATGGGGGATGTGTGTGTGGGTGCGGGAGTGTGGGTGGGTGGGGGGAAATGTGTGTGTGGGGGATGTGTGTAAGTGGGGACATGTGGGTGGGTATGGAATGTGTGTGTGGGTAGGTGCGGAATGTGTGGGGGATCGGTGGATGGGTGGGGACATATGTGTGCATGGAGGTGTGTGTGTGTGTGGTTGGGTGGGGGATGTGTGGGTGAATGGGGGATGTGTGGATGGGTGGGGGTTGTGTTTCATAACATGGAATATGCATTGTTTATGTCTACAACATTCATTTGACAATGTTTTTTCTTGTGTGAATGTATTATGCACTATTGATGAACGAAAGATGAGTGATTGGAAGGGCCGAATGTTAGACAGGCCTGCGTGCCCAATTTGTTACCCTATGCAAATAAAGTCCGTTCAATCGTTCGTTCGGTCGTTCGTTCGTTCGTTCTTTCGTTCGTTCGTTCGTTCGTTCGTTCGTTCTTCTTCTTCTTCTTCTTCTTCTTCTTCTTCTTCTTCTTCTTCTTCTTCTTCTTCTTCTTCTTCTTCTTCTTCTTCTTCTTCTTCTTCTTCTTCTTCTTCTTCTTCTTCAGCTTCATCATCACCAGTCACCACCATTATTATCACGAGCATCATCGTTCGTTTGAAATAATTTGTCTGTATCTGCTATGTTGTTTGTCTCCTATATAGACTTTACTGTTTGTTGTTGTTTTTTTACACTTAATGATCCTTAAAATGTTGCTTCCTCAGCTGTTTCTCTAAGCTAGCAAGTTTGCATGTATGTGTCGTTGTTGCTATAGTTACCACACGGGCATTTGAGCCTGCCGACAAACTCTGGCAGCTTTCGCTGAAGGAACAAGTGTGCTTCAATATACGGCCAAATAGACACCCTTATACGTGTCTTCAATATACGGCCAAATAGACACCCTTATACGTGTCTTCAATATACGGCCAAATAGACACCCTTATACGTGTCTTCAATATACGGCCAAATAGACACCCTTATACGTGTCTTCAATATACGGCCAAATAGACACCCTTATACGTGTCTTCATTAGCCAGGTCTACTATTCAGCTGAGCTCTCAGCTCTGATCATGGACAGTATACGTATCTAGCCATTGAAAAGAGCGCCATAGGTTTCGGAAATGTGTATTACCCAAGTATCACCAGCACGTGTCCTGTCCTTTGCAGGACGTTGCTCTCTTCACAGTCCGTCGAATAATTTCTTGATCTTTGGCTAGCTCCGCTGCCTATGCATTTTCCTGCCCAATGTGTCTTTAGTGGCATGTGTCCTTCGTCACAGCTTGTGACTTCCCTTCCTTCAGACTTATTGCTGATCGTATTTCTTCGCAGAAAGGTTCTGGTTCCTTCTCATCGCTTTCGTGTGTATTATTTGGGTTCTTTGAAACATCTTCGTATATGTCCTCACAGTATTCCTTACATCATTCTATTATATTTTTCATTCTGTTGAAGTATTGTCATTCTCGTTTATTACATGCACTGATGATCTGAGAAAAAGAACATTAGCACAAGTAAAACAGAGGAAATGACTGTAACTAAAGAAGAAAAACCAACACAGATTCACCTAAACGAACATCCCTTGAAACAAGTAAAGAGTTTCAAGTACCTAGGAAGTATAATATCATCAAATGGCAAACCAGAAGACGAGATCGAAAATAGATGCAATAAGGCAAAGCAACTCATTGGACAAATGTCACCAATACTAAAGAACAAACATGTATAAATAACTACTAAGAAAGCACTTTACAACACACTCTTCCTACCAACTTTATGCTACTAATGCCTAACCTGGACAATGACAGAAAAAGAGAAAAGAAAAATCACAACAGAAATGAGATTCCTGAGAAGAATACTCAACGTATCGAGAAGAGATAAGATCAGAAATGAAGAAAAAGGACTAAAGTGGAGGTTATAGCTGCACTAGATTTTATTAGAAGGCAGCAAGTCAAATGGTTTGGCCATGCAAGTAGATTACCAACAGTATAATACCACAACAAACCATGATGTACAGACAGAGGGAAGCAGAGGAAGAGGTCGACCACGTAAACGATGGACGCAGGGAATAACATTAGAGTCCATGGGAATATCGATACATGAAGCTCATAAGCGGGCACTTCCCCGGTGTTTATACTTCACCTCGACACCGCAAGGTACAACAGGAACATGATGAGATGAGATGATGATCTGAATTCGCTAATTAATGTTCTGACGCAGTCAGCTGCAGCATTTTTGCTGTTTGTGATTTCGAAAGTTTACGTTCAGTAGTTTGCCATTGATTTCTGAACGACCCGCACACATACCATTGTATGAAAACCAATACTAGGCAGTCTGCTGTCAAATCGCCCGCAGCTGTGTTTCGAACGCGGTATTAGGGATTGCGACTTGCCTTCTCAACCTCTTCGACATTACAAACTGTTTCTTGTCTTTTCTGATCGCGCTTCCGATTTTTCTCCCGTAGTTTTCGTACAAGAGACTATTTATTTCAATCCTTGTTTGCTTTTTTCTTTTCTTTTTTTTACTTTCATTAGCCTGAATATTGTGTATATCTGCTTCCTGTACCTGTAGGAACCATGTTTTGTTCTGATGAGTGTCTTTCTGTTGTCTGGCCCACCCGTATACAGTAAGCGGTACAAACCTGCTTTCTGTTAGTGCTGAATTTTGGGCGGCGCTCACCAAACCGGATAACCCATAGTGGGCTAAAGGCCTCGGACGGAGGGGCAGTTGGGAGGGTACAGGCCTTATCCTGGTGCGAGAAAATGCAACCTAAGACTAAATGTCATCGCAGAGCAGGCCACGCTCTAAGCCTTGGTCGGCAGCTGGTCTAGGAAGGAAGCTCCTACAGGCAGACAGTTAGAGCATTGCTTTACTAATCCGGCAGCTTCTGCAGCTTGTCTTGTTCCAGATGTATTGGTGATACCTTTCCTCTGGAGTAAACTAGGCAGGCAGAGAATGGGATCATTTTTCATGTTCAGTACGTGGTCTCTACAATCCAGCCCAGTCTTTATGCTATGGAGAGGTATAACTCCATTAATGGTCTGGCTGTAGTTATCGTTTTTTTGTTTGTTTTTAAACACAATGTAATAAACTGCCGTCTATCAAGACGGCAGGGTGCCAAATAGTATTCAGGTGGTTTGTCACTTATATCGAACCGTTTTGGTCGTGTTCCGTTTATTACTTTAGTCAGTCTTATCTGGAAATCTGTTACGCTAACTGGGAAAGAGAAGGATGGCAGAACAAGTAAGAGTCGTAGAGTATAAGTCCCGCGCTCCTACCATAGACAGCCCAGCTATTAATGTTTGCTGTGAAGCAGTTTCCTGCTGTAGGTCAGTGATGAGACAGGACCGTCACATGTTGTACGCCTGAATGACCGAGAAATAGTTGGCCAGTCTTTCCCTGACTTCGCGAGACGACGAGTGCAAGCATCGAACTCTCGCCCGACCGCACTAATGACATCAGCGCAGCTCCTATTAACTTCGCCAAGGCTTGCTTTGCTATTGAGCTAATGGAAATAACAATGGGAACACGTAATGTTAGAAGGGAAAACTTATGATTAGTAAAGAATTAGTAACTACGATATTAACCAAGCGGTGGTTTCATAAACATATAGATGTGAGTCATCAACCATTTCGCAATCACTTAAGAAAAGTGAGGGGTTTCTTTTATCTGAAATGTTACAACATATTTATTATAATATCGTGGACAGAGGGAGAAGACAAATATTTAAATTCACGAGATGTGAGCATCGAAGACAACTGATTCATAAACCGTATTATGTTTCGGACACTAAAATACTTTGGCCACGTAAAACGTCACAGTGACTGGCAAAGAACAGTGATGGAAGAAGAGGCAGGGGTCTTCCAGCACGAAGATGGGCGCCGGGTATTGTAGACACGTTGGGCATGGGGCGGGATGAAGAGGCTTATAGCATGGCTGTAATGAGAGCGACGTTCTGCAACAGGCCTGCTACTGATCATGAAGATGAAGATATAATAGTAATTACACAAACACATTGGGCTGTAATGATGGGTGTAATCTGTTACGGACAGGACAGTTTTGGTAAAGTCTCCCCCCTCGCTCTCGCATATATATATATATATATATATATATATATATATATATATATATATATATATATATATATATATATATATATATATGAGAGAGAGAGAGAGAGAGAGAGAGAGAGAGAGAGGAGAGAGAGAGAGAGAGAGAGAGAGAGAGAGAGAGAGAAAGAGAGAGAGAGAGAGAGGTGTAGCCGTCAATCAACGATTCTCAATTTGAGGAAATATCGCAGAACGTCTTTAATTTCCTAAGAATTACGAAGTCCTCGTTCGTTCCTGTTATTTGTACAAGTGAGTCGGGAGTCCCCGTGGCCAAGTGGTCAAGCCGTCTGCCTCGGGCTCCGAAGGTTGTGGGTTCGAATCCGGGCCGTGTCCTTCGGTTCATGAGTGCATTTATTTTGGAGACTCCTGTGGGTCGTCGCTGGAGCCACGGAGTTCGTGCTTTGTGTGACACTTTCCGCGCTGCGGAAAGAGACTGAGCCACATGGGATAATAACCCGGTGCAGTGAAGTCGACCCTGTCGACTTTTAAGCGACTTGTTTTTTTGTAGAAGTGAAATAAAAACACCCTTGTCACACGCCTTGAAGTCACTTGGGCATATGGTGCCATCTCCATATTTGGTGTGGACCAATTAGCACTCGGGGAGGGAAGGGTGATGGGTCAGTTGCAGGCCGTCAGACGTTACTCCCCAGGATATTTCCTGGTGCCAATTTTAGGCTGAGGCGACCTATGACCCCCAAGTCAATTGTAAAATTCGCCCAGATGCTAATCCAAACCCTTACCAGCTGGTCGGCAGACAGGAGTGCTAGACACTGCGCTATAGCGACTCTCTCGTTACATCTTGACTATACTATAAATACCGGCTCCGTGGTGAAGGAGTGGCGGACTCAGTTTATAATCCTGTATACCGCTTTTGAAACACAGGTGCAGGAAATTTGGCAGCAGACCGCCTTGCGTTTTTTATTTTAACGAAATGGTATGGGTGCTGATCGTTTAGAACGCAATGGCAAACTACTGAACGTAAACTTGACAAGAGATCACACACATAAAAATTGCTGGAGTTGACCTCGACGTTCTGTAAACAAAATATGCAAATAACTTTTCAATACTATAAATACACTCCCCTGTAACGTCATGCGCACGGTCAGATGCGGGCTGGACTCCCGGGCTCGTCGCTTGTCACAGTGAGGGACAGACCGGCCAGCCCTTCCTCCTTGCTCTAGGCCTACCATATGTTATGGTGCTAACATATCACAAACCCATAGCAGAAAACTGCAACCGGAATTTTAAAATAAATAATATAACTGTCTACACGCATTGCAGCCTTTTGGAAATAGCAGTTCATTTACGGGGAATCTTAGACTAACTAATTTCCTTAAAACTAGCGGGTGGGAACTTGAGTTTTGCTAGTGTAAACACACTTGTTAACAATAAAAGAACAGTTTCTTTTTATTCCAGAGTTGGCATAGGGTCGTACATTGTTTGTGTTATTTGATTTACATACATTATTTGCCGGCGTCTTGGAAGAAGGGTTAGCGAACGGGATTCACAATCCCGCATATTGCGTTCGTAATCAACTGCAAGCCGGCTTCGTGGCTTAGAGGCTATGACTTTTCTCCGTAATCTCGTATACTCTCGTTTGTAACGTGATGACGGTGAGAATCAGCAGTGGTTCGAATCGTCTTGGAAGAAGGGTTAGCGAACGGGATTCACAATCCCGCATATTGCGTTCGTAATCAACTGCAAGCCGGCTTCGTGGCTTAGAGGTTATGACTTTTCTCCGTAATCTCGTATACTCTCGTGGGTAACGTGATGACGGTGAGAATCCGCAGTGGTTCGAATCGCATCGGTAACTTACGGGGTATGTGAGCCGGCCGCTCAGAAAGGCAATGGCAAACTACTGAGCGTAATCTTGCCAAGAAATCAACATACAGCTGAAAGATGCTGGTGTTGACTGCAATGTCCTGTAAAGGATATACCCAAAACAAAAAAAAATCAACTGCAGGCGATTTGTCATAAGACCGCCTTGTGTTGATTTTTAACAATAGTATGGGTGTAGGTGGTTCATAAAGCAATGGCAAACTAGTGCACGTAAACTTGCCTAGTAAAACATTAACAACTAAACAATTCTGGGGTTGACTGCCACAACCTGTAAACGACGTGCAACTAACATTATTACATTGGTATTTGTGTTTGTAAGAACCGCCCAGAGATCTATTGGGATACTGAAATAGTGTTCAACTAAAAAGGACACGCCTAACACGGTTTCTTTCCTCTTCTCTGAAGTTGTGTGGTGACGCACATAGTTTCATTTGCATAAATGAGTTTCAGCAAAGTAAGTAAGTTTGGGCGGGACATTCAGTTATTCATGGATTTCCTCTCCTGTCCTGGTTTCTCATCGGCATCTCTGGCGTAGGGATAGTGAACACAATTTAACAATCCTGACATACCGGGTTCCCTGTCAGCCGAAGGCGATTTGAGAGCAGGTCGCTTTGCGTTGATTTTCACAAGGGTACTGAGCGTCGGGCTTTTAGAAAACAATGGTAAACTACTGCACGTAAAATTGCCTAGAAAATTGCAAACAGCCATGAAAATGCTTGGGGTTGATTGCGACGTCCTGTTCGAGGACGTGAATTAGCTAGCTTAAACATGTTTTCTCACCTCCTACCCTGGTGTGATGTGGTTACTTTGGTTGTTTCATATACACGTTTTGTGAGGGTTGGGGGGGGGGGACGAGGTGGTAAGTGTGATGGTTTGATGTACAGGGTAATGTTTTGATACAGTGCTTTGTCGATCAAGATAGCCGTAGATACTGGAACTTACCCCCGTAATTCCACCAGCAGACCTGTTTTACCGCGCAACCACAAAGATATTTTATGGACAACAGGGCTGAATCTCAAATGGCTCGGTCTCTTTACGCAGAGCCACTTGCCGAAAGAGTCGAACAGAGCACGAATTCCATAGCGACGACCCAGTTACATCTTCGAGAAAATCGCATTCGTGAACTGAATGGGAGAGTTCGGATCCAAACCCGCATTCTTCTGAGCACGAGGCAGGCTGCTGAACTATTTCGCCACGGAGACCCCTTAAGTATAAAGGATTGGGCGTGGAAACTTTCGCTGTTATCCTCCTTGAAATGGCGACAGAGATGTCTTGAAGGTTATTCACCTTGATGATTCGTGTGTCATGCCACGATAAAATGTTGACCCACGCTATTATTTGGGAAGATTAAGTGTATACTACCAGAGTTATGGATTTAATAATGCACGTATCTGCATAAGATCGCCGCGCCACTATTCCATACACAGAATGTCTGGGCAAATAATACATATAGCTCAAATACAGTTTGGTTTGAACTAGGTGTCGTTAGATGATGATTTTTGTGGGGTGAGGTTATCTATTAGAAATTAGATGTAGACAGTTAAACATTTTTGAACACATATTATAAGGAGAAATAAATTAGAGAACTTAGTGACAACTGGCAAGATTAAGGGGAAAAGAACAAGGGGGAGGCAGAGAAGTAAATATCTGGATGGCTTGGACACGTGGCAGTGTTGAGACAAGACTTTGGATCTGATCCACGACTTTGGTGATAGTGTGAGATGGTGAAACATGACAGCCCACGCATATCGACATGGCACATGATGATGATGCTGATGATGATGAGGTTATGTCACTCACAGGCATGGGAGTAAAGTGAATTCCATGTTGTGTATACAAGGACACACAAATGAGTTGGCAATTGAAAGACTGTTACTGCTTAGCGCTAACCTCACTATTTTGAATGATGGCCGTGCTATAGGATTAGCAAGTAAACAGGGGGGGGGGGGGGGGGGTTGGTGGGGGACTCTTGATTTTCAGCACGCTAGAATGGTCGGAGAACAGAGGAGAGTGATCACCTGCCATGTGTCGTGCTTAACCCAAAGGGACACATTTATCAGACAAGTTTAGTCTAGGCACACTACCATATGCCTTGCAGTCAGTAAACAGCCGTTGCAACTTATTTTCCACGCTCCCGATAGCCGAACGAAAGACACAAAATAGTTTTTGTTCAACACAAAATATGACGACTAAAAGTTTGTATATTCTGTGAGACTGCTGTTCGTCCATCTCTTGAACTGTCTTCCCACTTGTATCGTTGTCTTCCTCTTGCTCGCTTGCTTGGCAACATATATGAAGACCTTGTATCTGGAGGAGATGTAAAATATACGGTAAAAAGCAGCAAAAACAATGGCCCATGATCCAGTGACGTACACTAAGATAAACTCAATATAAAATGACACAAAGTAGTGCAGCTTTACATAACAGAGTTACGACACATACAGAACGTTGCGGCGGTTAGCCTTCATCAGCAAACAAACACATTCACAAACACAACATACAGTCAAGGAGAACTCCTGTGACTACATTAGAATGTGATGACAGGACGAGAGGAACAAATGCATGGAAAAATAGAAGCAATGAAGAGAAAATGAGAATTGAAAAAAATGTTAATTGAAAAGAATGTTAGTCGGAGAAAATGTTTAATAGAAAAACTGTTTATAGAGAAAACAACTGCAAACTCACCTCACGTGAGGATCTGTAAATGACTACGGAAATCTCGGGTGTAGCTGGATGTTACGGTTCAGTGAGCACATAGAAAGAAGGGGGCGGGGTAGGAGGCGGGTAAAATTGAACGTAGTATTGACCACGACCCCATTGTATTATTTAAGGTCTGGGTGGACTGGTGTGCATGAACACGCGTACATACATAGACACACTTCAACAGACAAAATGCTAGTGTATGTGGACATATGTACAGTATATGCAAGAAGAGAGAGAGAGAGAGAGAGGAGAGCGAGAGAGACAGAGAGAGGAAAAGTGTCTGCGACCTACCACATGGGGCATATTGTAACCTACGAAATAGTCAGTATGGTTGCTAGTCATACAACGCGCTTCAGGAGCCCCTCGCCCAGTGCTCGAGTTGTTGGGGCTGTGTAAGATCCAACCACTGGCAATGCACGTGAAGAAGGTATGCACAGAGAAGCCAGATGTAAGGGGAGAGAGAGAGTGAGAGAGAGCGAAAGGGAGAGAGAGAGAGGAAGAGAGAGGGGGAGAGAGAGATAGAGAGAGAGGGAGAGAGAGAGGGAGAGAGAGGGAGAGTGATAGAGAGAAAGGGAGGGGGAGAGGAAGAGAGAGAGGGAGAGAGAGAGGGAGGGAGAGAGAGAGAGGGTGAGAGCGAGAGAGGGGGAGGGCAAGAGAGAGATCAAGAGAGGGAGAGAGAGCGCGAGAGGGAGCGCGAGAGGGAGTGAGAGAGCGAGAGAGAGGGAATGAGAGAGGAGGAGAGAGAGCGAGAGAGAGAGGGAGAGAGCGAGAGGGTGAAAGAGAGAGAGGGCGAGAGAGAGGGAAGTGTGTCTATGTATGTACGCGTGTTCAATGCACACCAGTCCACCCAGACCTTAAATAATACAATGGGGTCGTGGTCAATACTACGTTCAATTTTACCCGCCTCCTACCCCGCCCCCTTCTTTCTATGTGCTCACTGAACCGTAACATCCAGCTACACCCGAGATTTCCGTAGTCATTTACAGATCCGTACGTGAGGTGAGTATGCAGTTTTTTTCTCTATAAACAGTTTTTCTATTAAACATTTTCTTCGACTAACATTCTTTTCAATTAACATTTTTTTCAATTCTCATTTTCTCTTCATTGCTTCTATTTTTCCATGCATTTGTTCCTCTCGTCCTGTCATCACTTTCTAATGTAGTCACAGGAGTTCTCCTTGACTGTATGTTGTGTTTGTGAATGTGTTTGTTTGCTGATGAAGGCTAACCGCCGCAACGTTCTGTATGTGTCGTAACTCTGTTATGTAAAGCTGCACTACTTTGTGTCATTTTATATTGTTTACACTTTCACAGCTTTACCGCAGTTCCACCTAATTTTATTCATACTTTACTAAGATAACTCAAGCGCTGAGTGGTGCGAAAGTGCACTTCGTTATGGTGTATACTGACTTCAAAGATACCAGAGGGCCGACTGTACAGTTGTCCAAAGCTAGTACTTTTGTCATGTTATAGTGATTTGCAGTAAACTGTAAAGGAAAGGTTCCGGAAAGAGAGGAGGAGGTCCACCAGTACGGACGAGGGCGCCGGGGATTAAAGACACCATAGTAATGGAAATGCACGAAGGCAGGAGACTTGGCAGAGGATGTTTGTGATGATAGTGACGTTCTGCAGTGGACTTATTTATTTATTTATAGAACGTTAACATGGTCGAATGAATATCAGCGCTCATCTGTAATATTCTGGTGCGCTGACGCGATATAATTCTTTACACCAGTAAGTTGGGCTTAAACGTTGACTTCTCGTTCAGAAAGCAACGGCAAACTACTGAACGTAGAACTACCTAGTATATCAACCTGGGGTTGGGGTTAATCGCAAGGGACATGCAACATTATATATATGAGAGAGAGAGAGAGAGAGAGAGAGAGAGAGAGAGAGAGAGAGAGAGAGAGAGAGAGAGAGAGAGAGAGAGAGAGTGTGTGTGTGTGTGTGTGTTAGTTGGGCATGTACGTGCTTGCAGTATGTAATGGAACAGTCAGTGAGCTTTTTTTTTTTTTTTTGAACACTTAAAATAAGGTATTTTGTATTTCATAATCTGTTAATTTTGTGAACCACTTAATTTATATTAAGCTCCGAATTAGGCCATGGCCCTTGCGAACATGCATGGTAGGTAATGGTCCTACAATTCTTTGCTTCCATGCCGGGCACAAGTGATACATAGACTGCTTCCATGCCGGGCCCAAGTGATACATAGACTGCTTCCATGCCGGGCCCAAGTGATACATAGATTGCTTCCATGCCGGGCCCAAGTGATACATAGACTTCTTCATCATTGGCACTTTAACCCATAGTCAGCCTACTACGAGCCGTCCCATCTTTGGCTTATTGACCAGGTACGCACGTGAGAAGCGGCTGGCCGAGTGGCTAGAATGTCGGATTCTCCTTCGGGAGACCCGGGTTCGAATTCTCTGTAAGGTGTGGAGCATTTTTCTGTCGGGGCAAAAAGAAAACTCTTAGTCTGCACAGTTCGCGGCGACTGCACTAGCCAGGCGGCCTTAATTCCTCAGGATCAAGCCCCCTTCCATACACCTCAAGGTACTATTTTGTGTGTGTGCATATCCCTTACATGACGTTGCAGTCAACATCAGCATTTTTCAGCTGCTGTTGATGTACTAGGCAAGATTACGCTCAGTAGTTTGCCATTGCTTTCTGAGCGACCGGCTCACATACCCCTAAGTTACCAACGCGGCGAGAACCGATTCTCGCGCAGGTTACGTTACTCACGAGAATATACGGGATTACGGAGAAAGACGTTAACCCCTAGACCAGCAGTAATTGACAGTTTTATGCCACACACGTGTCCTCCCTATATTATTAATTTCAGTCTCTTCTCGTCACCGAGTGTTTTAGGTCTTCCTGTGTTTTGCTTGCCCAGTCATAGTTCAGACAAAGGACTTTTTAGTTTCCCAGGTTTTCTCAGTGCATGTCCAATCCACCGCTAGCATCTTTTCCGCACCTTTTGATTGTCTGGTATTTCTCTCTCTCTCTCTCTCTCTCTCTCTCTCTCTCTCTCTCTCTCTCTCTCTCTCTCTCTCTCTCTCTCTCTCTCTCTCTCTCTCTCTCCCTCTCTCTCCCCTCTCTCTCTCCTCCACATGAACGATTATGTAATACCAGTTTACTACTTCAGTTCCGCACAGGCACCAGTTAAAATGAATGTTTGTAGTTACTAGTTTGTTAGTCATCTTCTTGGTCTCCATAGTTCCCATCTAGACAGTCGTACAGATTTCACATTCGAGCTAAATATTCTAATTTTGGCGCCACGTTTACCAGCATCCCCGCCTCTTCCCTACCATCTTCTCATTCCTTTCCACGACTCAAATTTCCTAGTGCTATAAACTCTTTTCATGCCTTTGTCAATCAATCGATCAGTCAATCAGGTGCCATCACCGCAATGAAGGTTGGCTGCAATGGATCTCCAACATTGTTTGTCTCTCGCCTTGACTATACATTCTGTCAGGCTGATCTTCGTACATCTCTTGATGTTATCCTCCCACTTGTATCGTTGTCTACCTCTTGCTCGCTTGCCCTCAACCTTGCCTTCCAGTATGGTTTTTATAAGAGTATCATGTCTTTTAACGTGGCCAAAATATTTCACTTGTCTCCTCTTTATTTCTTTCATCAACTCTCTCTTCATTCCCACTTTTTCTAGGACCTCAGCATTTGATTGTTTTTGTTTCCATGAAATATGACATATTCGTCTGTATATCCACATATCCATGGCTTCTATGCGACTTTCTAGTTGCTTGTTCAATGTCCAGGCTTCCGCGCCAGACAGTAGCGTTCAATATACATATATACATTTGACAATTCTAATTTTTAATGCGCTATTAATCTCTCTAGATGTTACTACTGATTTCACGCCGTTGAAAGCATTTTTGGCCATTCCTATTCTCTTTTTTGATGTCCATTTCACTTTTGCCATCATCTTTTATTATATGTCCATGATAAGAGAAACTTGTTACCTGTTCTAGTATCTACCCGTTTACTGTGATCTTGTTGTTGAATTACCATTGCTGTATGCCTTATGTATTCCTATCCTAAATCTTATGTTTTCCCATGTATGTCTACGTTGCTAACTAAACAGGTGTATGATTCGGTCTCTTGTTTTTCCAAAGGAAGATCAGGCTTATCATTTGTTTCGTTTATTCTCAGTCTTTGTCTTACACCTATGAACTCTTGGACCTGATTATCGTGATCTTCTATCCGTGTGGTTAGCTTATCATGCATCTGATTTCGTGTGTGGGGCAGGAGGTAAATGTCATCAAGCTGCGTTGTCAGAGGAGCAGCAGCATCATCTTCCACTTTTGCCGTCAAGCGACGTAGGGAGGTATGATTTTCGTTCCAGCGCCCGATGGGCGGAACTGGAGTCCATTGACTTTTATTTCTGGCGATAGTTGTTGTTATCTTCATAATCCAGTGTACATATATCATCTTGTGCTGTTCATTCTAAATTTCAGAATTACAAAATATACCCAAAAAAACAATATTTATAACATGTATGATTCTGCGATACCCATGTGTGAATCTTAATGGGATATCCACGTGTAATGTTAGTTAGTTAGTTAGTTATTTAGTTAGTTAGTTTGTTTGTTTGTTTGTTTGTTAGTTAGTCGACAGATCATCCTCATTGCACATCGAACCATTCAGTCCATAAGTGCTCGGATCCCCTCCTCAGCAAATCCCGCAGCGTGTAGCGGCTAACGACGCCAGTTCTGTGTTGGTTTATCAATCTTCTTTGGCTTCCTGCGTAGTGTTCTTGTTTGGCCACACCTCTTTTAATTTGCTGTTCTCGCAGTCTGACCATGGTTGTAGATTCGCAGTCATCACTTGGTTCTCGCAAAAGTCTTACTTCTCGTAGTGCATTCAGAATGTCAGCCTGGTCCATGGCGCGTCCGCCCTCCACATTAGCCATACCTGCGAGCTTGTCAGCCCGCTCATTTCCTTGTACTCACGCATGCCCTGGCACGAAGATGAAACTAATCTTTGCCTGCCGAGACCGCTTCAGAGACAGCAACCACTGTCTTCGGATCCACCCCGTCTCTATCCTCTTGAGCATGTTCATTCGCTAAGGACACATGCCCTAGTGAATGTCTGTGTCTCGAGCCATGTTATTGCTTTGCTTACTGCCATGACTTCCATAGTCAGGCTACTTGTGGTCTCAACAAACGCACCAGAGTCCTCCTCAATTCTCCCTCCGGTTCGCGCCGTAAAGACCCATGAGCTTCTCACATGTCGATAACCGACTCATCTGTGTAAATGACAGCATCACCGTCTAACGTATTCTCGAAATTCAAGCTTGTACTTCCGCCTCCACAGCAGCCGGATTTTCTTGTCTGCATTTTCTGTCTAGTTGGATGAAAACTGAAAAGGACGTACATAAATCTATGGCACTTGTACCAACTTCTCGCCAAGTTCTAAGTCCTCTAGCGAACACACCTGTTGAATAATGTCTTCCGCTTGACTCATCCAAGACCTTCCTCTTTTTAACCTGCTGCTCTTCACCTTCCTAATTTCACTATGCAGTGGATGTTGTGTGTTTGCGTTGACTCTGAGGTAGGCACGTGCTCTGCAAATTTGTATTCTGTCTTCAATGGTTGGAAAATCAAAATGGTAGCGCGTAGCCCTGCATGCTGTATCTCTTGTACATCCAAGAATAATGCGCATAGCTTCGTTTTGCATCCTTTCCATCCTTTCTATCTGCTTACGGCTTAGAGTTAGGATCGCCATCGCATATTCAAAAACAGACATGACCAGCCCCTCGTTTAGGAGGCATAGATGGCGCTGCTCATAGTTTGCTGCCGCCATCACCCGCATCGCAGCCAAACCCCGCTTGGCCTTTGTTATCACCTGGTCTATGTGCTCATTATAAGCAAGGCTTAGGTAAAAACGTATCCTCGGGTAATTCATTGCCTGCGTTCTTTCCACCGTCTCTGAACACATCTTTACAGTTGGTGTTGGACTGTTGACAATATGATTATTCAACGAGAACCAAGTCACTGTTACCTTTATTGGGTTGACCATTGCCCCAGCTTCATCACACCAAGTACTTATGCGATTGAGTTCGGTTTGTAGTTCCACAGCAACCTGACCTCTATCCTTACCCTGACGATACACGAAAACATCATCGGCATATGACAATATCCTACTAGGTCCAGTGATCTGCTCACTGGTGATTCTCACTGTGTAGGCGTTGAACAGTACCGGAGATAATGGTGATCCCTGTGGTAGGCCAGGATATATTGTTGGTTCCGAAGTCCAACAGCCACATCTAAAAACTACTTTCCGTTGGAAGAGGGCTGCAGCGATCCAACTTAGGAGGAACTGACTTATCTTGAGTTCAAGCAGCTGAAGCATTAAGAAATCCAATGGTACTCTGTTATACGCGTCCTCCAGATCAATCGCTGCAGCAAAGGTTTCAATACCTGAATGGAAACCTTCATAGACATCATGGGCAAAAACTGCTGCATTGGTCCAGGTTTCTGTTTTGGGACGGTACCCTCCCGGGGTGGGTGGGAAAACACCGTGCTTCTCCAGCTGGCTTGATATTTTTCTGGCAATTAACTTCTCCAGCAGTTTGCCTGTTGTATTCTGCGTGGTTATTACTCGATATCCCTGAATTTTTGAGTGGTCTTTGCCAGGCTTCGGCAAGACCCCACCTCAAAAGATTGACGCCAGATACATTTCATAACTTTCTGAGATTTTGAATTGGTGGGAGATGTTCTTATGTGTCCGGTTCATAGCGTCATAGAGCGATGTAGCATGTTTTCTAGTTGTGTTAATTATTATATCCAGCTACGTTTCCGCGGTAGAAAGCTATGTCTTAAATATTTGACGATGTTTTCTTCGATGTGTATCATTAAGATGTCCGCTAAAATAGGAACTAGAAGACTTCTCATTGCCACCCAGTTTCGCGGTAGATTTGTGTGAGGGAGTTATATTTAATATTATCAGTGAATAGCTATAGTAATTTTTCCATTGTAGGTGTCGGAATGTCTAATTTACGCGTTTTCTCTTTTATGAATTGGCTAATAATCTGTAGTTTCTGTTAGGGGAACTTTGGTGAACAGAGGTGTTATATCTATAAATGCCATGTGTTGGTGAACAGAGGTGTTGTATCTATAAATAACATATGTTTGTATTTAATGTCCTTAGTGCCCAATAGTTCGACCAGTTCTAATGTCTTTTGATATTTTAGGGTAATTCGTACAATTATGTAAACAAAAAGAGATGATAGTCTCTGTAAAACTGCTTTGGTGACATTGAAACGTGGTTTGCTTAATTCAGTTGTCATGATTCATTACACTACGTCATTATATGTTGAAATGCCCCCCCCCCCCCCCGGGTTCCCGTTCTCTCTCCCCCCCCCCCCCCCCCCCAGCTGTATGCACCTGACGTGATACGGCGAAATATGTCAGACAATAAATAACGCAATATATTCTTTGTTCTTTATAATTCAAATTCACAACAGGAAAACATTGTTTTGAATGTATTGTTTGCTAAGGAAATACTGCGAGGGAGGGACTAAGCGACCCCACATTATTATAACCTGGCCTAAAATGTCTCAAACCTAACACTGTACACCCCAGCGGCATGTTTTACCATAGGATTACCTTCAGCTGTTTATGCACTGTGTTAATGGCGATTCTTTATGGCTATCACATGTTGTTCTCTTCTCATTAGAAATCAAGACGATGTATCGTGTGACCTCCAGAACAAACGACGTTTTCACGAAAAATTAGTGAGTGCGTCGTAACCTGGGTTTCGCGGGCGCCTGCGATGGAAAGGGGGGGGGGGGGGGAGGTGCGTGCGTGCCTGCCTGCCTGTATGTCTGTCTGTCTGTCTGTCTGTAAATATATGTGTGCGTGCGTGTGTAATCCAGCATAATTTCTCTTGGTCTGCCTCTGCCTCTCTTCCCTGCGATCTTTCCAGTTGTCACGATGTTCTTCAATGCCTCTATTCTCACCACATGACCAAAGAAAGCTGTTTGTCGCTTTCTTATTACTGTACATAATGTTCTAGTTTCTATAGCCTCTTTCAGGCAGTCGTTAGTAGTTACTTTGCCAGTTCTAGGAATTCGCAACGTTCGTCTCTGGAAAACATCTCTGTTGCTTCTAAGTTCTTCATAATTTGTTTATTTACATTCCAAGATTCACAGCCGTACAGCACAACAGGTTCTATATAGCACATTAGAACTCTCTTTCTTACATTCAGTGTATAGTGACTTATTGCACAAGATATTCCTCATTTTATTAAATGGAGCTTTTGCTTGCCCGATTCTGTTCTTAATCTCTGTTGTGCGTCTTCCAACTGATAACGTATTTAAAACTATCCACTTGGTTAAGAATTGTCCCTTCTATTTCTATTCCATATTTTCGTGTCATCTTTTTCTTTGATATCACAATTGTTACTGTTTTCTTGATATTCAATCTGCGCGGGTGCTACGGAGTTCGTGCATCGAGCGAAGCCATCCTTGAGTGAATTTTCAGCAGCGTGTGTGGTTTTCTCAGTCTGTGTTTACGTTTTTTCAACATGGCAGAACAACGTGTGTTCTTCGTGCGGTCAGCAGTCAACATACCGAAGCGGCGTGATAGCCGCGCAGGGAGAAAGAAGCAAGGTAAGCGTGGTGGTTTGAAGCGTTTTAGACTCAAGTGTAACCGTCTAGGACTCAGGAATATCCGTATTCTATATTGGAACTGTGCCAGTGTAAAACAACGGAGCTCTATTTTAGAAACCCTAGTTTACAGGAACGACATTGTAGCACTCCAGGAGACGAGACTGGGCGATCAGCTACTACAAATTGCCGGCTTCAAATGTTTCTACAACAGACGACATCTGGGAATGGCGATTCTCGTTCGCGACAGCATGGTGGCGTCAGAGCTAGACATGTCCAGTTGGGACAGTGACGATATACAAATACAGGCGTTGAGAGTTCATTCCAGTATACCATTCGTGTTGGTTAATGTTTATGCCCGCAATGCCAGTGTGGACGCCCAGAAGTGGCAGTGCTTAAGTGGCATATTAGGCCACGAGAGAAATGTTATTTTCTGTGGTGATTTCAACGCTAAAGGCAGATCATGGGGAAACACTTCCTCCAATACACAGGGGGAGGAGCTCGAGACTGCACTGGAAACCATCGACCTGGTTTGTATCAACAGTGGCTGTGTCACCAGGACAGCAAGCCGTCCGGGCGATGAGGACAGTGCTATTGATCTGGCGCTAGTTTCACCTTCACTCACTACAGTGTGTAGATGGGGTGTCCTAGGACACCATGGCAGCGACCACCACCCTTGCAGCATACTGGAGGAGAAAGGCAGAACCAGGCAGCACAAGCTAAAGGTAAAGACGTTCCAGTGTGACAGTACAGGGCAAGATGTGGTGAGTAAAATAAGACGTGACAAGCGCAGAACGTTTCAGGGCAGGAAAAAAAGCTGGGAGCAGCCACCGTGGTGGAGTTTCGAGGTGGAGAAGGCTTGGGTGGATAAGCGTAGTGCTGTAAGGAGATGGCAAAATGCCAAGAAGAACAGAGCTGGTCATCCTAGTCCCTGCATGCACTTAGAAAGAGAGATGCACACAAAAGTAAGCTACTTCAAAAAACTGGTCAAGGTTGTTAAAAGCGAAAAATGGGCAGAGGTGTGTCAAAGAGTAAGCACAGACAAGTCACTGAAATTGTTCTGGCGACTACATAAAAGCATGAGTGGTGTAGTCAAGAATAAGAGCATTTCTGACTTCCAAGGTGCTGACCTCATCTGGCAGAGGACTGACGAGGACAAGGGCAAAGCCCTCTTTGAACGCTACCTTGAGCAGAGCAACCAGACAGACATGGGAGGCCGAAATCTGGCCAAGGAGGTCACCTCAGACAGATGCAAGGCCCAGAACACTTCGGATGAAGACACAGTGACAGTGAAAGAAATCAAGGCTGTGCTTCGACGATCAAAAAACAGTGCTCCAGGTCCTGATGGCATAAGATACGACGACATAAATAGGTGTACCGACAATGAGCTAGAGAAACTAGCAGACATGTACAACAACAGTATAGGGAGTGCTAGCATCAAGGAGGAATGGTTACACAGCTATCTGATTCCCTTGCCGAAGCCTGACAAAGACCACAAAAAAATTCAGGGATATCGAATTATAACCATGCAGAATACAATAGGCAAGCTGCTGGAGAAGGTAATTGCCAGGAAAATATCAAGCCAACTAGAGAGGCAAGGTGTTTTCCCACCCACCCTGGGTGGGTACCGTCCAAAAAGAGAAACCTGGACCAATGCAGCAGTCTTTGCCCAGGATGTCTATGAAGGTTTCCACTCAGGCACTGAAACCGTTGCTGCAGCGATTGATCTTGAGGACGCATACAACAGAGTACCACTAGGATTTTTTAATGTTTCAGCTTCTCGAACTAAACGTAAGTCCATTCCTCCTTAGTTGGATCGCTGCAGCCCTCTTCCAACGGAAAGTAGTTTTTAGATGTGGCAGTTGGACTTCGGAACCAACAACAATATATCCTGGCCTACCACAGGGATCACCATTATCTCCGGTACTGTTCAACGCCTACACAGTGAGAATCACCAGTGAGCAGATCACTGGACCTGGCAGGACATTGTCATATGCCGATGATGTTTTAGTGTATCGTCAGGGTAAGGATAGAGAGGAGGTTGCTGATGAACTACTAACCGAACTCAATCGCATAAGTACTTGGTGTGATGAAGCTGGGGCAATGGTCAACCCAACAAAGGCAACAGTGACTTGGTTCTCGTTGAATAATCATATTGTCAACACTCCAACACCAACTGTGGAAAGAACGCAGGCAATGAATTACCTGGGGATAGGTTTGATCGAAGCCTTGCTTATAATGTGCACATAGACCAGGTGATAACAAAGGCCAAGCGGGGTTTGGCAGCGATGCGGGTGATGGCGGCAGCAAACTGTGAGCAGCGCCATCTATGTCTTTTGTACGAGGGGCTGGTCATGTCTGTTTTGGAGTATGCAATGGCAATCCTGACTCTCAGCCATAAGCAAATAGAAAGGATGGAAAGGATACAGAATGAAGCTATGCGCATTATTCTTGGATGTACAAGAGATACAGCATGCAGGGCGATGCGCTATCTTCTTGATTTTCCAACCATTGAAGAGAGAATACAAGGTTGCAGGGCACGCGCCTACCTCAGAATTAACGCAAACACACAACATCCACTGCATAGTGAAATTAGGAAGGTGAAGGGCAGCAGGTTAAAAAGTGGACGGTCGTGGATGTGTCAAGCCGAAGACATTCTTCAACAGGTGTGTTCACTTGACTTGAGGACTTAGAACCTGGCGAGGAGTGGGTGCAAGTGCCAACAGACTTCTGCACATCCTTTTCAGTTTGCATCCAACTAGATAGAAAATGCAGACAAGAAAATCCGGCTGCTGTTGAGGCTGAAGTACAAGCGTTGATTTTCGAGAATTCGCTAGACGGTGACGCGGTCATCTACACAGATGGGTCGGTCGTCCGACATGTGAGAAGCTCATGGGCCTTTACAGCTCGGGCCGGAGGGAGAATTGTGAAGGAGGACTCTGGTGCTTTCACTGAAACCACAAGTAGCCTGACCATGGAAGTCATGGCAGTAAGTAAAGCAATAACATGGCTCGAGACACAGACATTCACTAGGGCTTGTTTCCTCAGCGACTCAATGAACATGATCAAGAGGATAGAGGAGGGGTCGATCCGAAGAGAATGGTTGCTGCCTCTGGAGCGGTCTCGACTGGCAAAGATTAGTTTCATCTTCGTGCCAGGAAATGAGCGGGCTGACAAGCTCGCAGGTAAGGCTACTGTGGAGGGCGGACGCGCCATGGACCAGGCCGACATTCTGAATGCTCTACGAGAAGTAAGACTTGTGCGAGAACCAAGTGATGACTGTGAATCTACAACAATGGCCAGACTGCGAGAGCAGCAAATTAAAAGAGGGGTGGCCAAACAAGAACACTACGCAGGAAGCCAAAGAAGATTGATAAACCAACACAGAACTGGCGTCGTTAGCCGCTACACGTTGCGGGATTTGCTGAGGAGGGGATCCGAGCACTTATGGACTGAATGGTTCGATGTGCAATGAGGATGATCTGTCGACTAACTAACTAACTAACTGATATTCAATGAGAGTCCTTTCCTTGCACTCTCCGTTACTACAACGTCCAACAATTATTGTAGATCTGTTGCATTATCCATCATCTGCATAGTGTATAAATTGTTTATATTATAACCTCCGTATAGTATTCCTGGCTTCTCTTTGATCTCTCTCATTATAACTTCGCTATAGAGACGTGTATATTTAGCGAATTAAAATTTCTAACACAGTGGGAAATTGCAAACAGAAACTTGTAAGGTCGACGTCCAGGCAACATTGATGAGAAGCCTACCGACGTTAAATAGTTAATTGGAAAATCCGGCACAGTACAAGGAACATTTAAATACGTTGGAAGGAGTCTGCCTAGAGGACATGATTTTAAAAACGTAAAGAGCCTCCCAATCGTCACTCAATAAGTCATGTGGTGATATCACGTCGACCGCCTTTACTTCTCATGATTTTTTCTGGTACCTGTTTTAGGCTTGGCCAACTGGGAAGCCCGGAACCATTTTTTAAAGACCACCTCGCTGGGATTGGAATATATGACCACCCGGCCGGCAGGCGGGCTTGCTATCCACTGTGTTATCTCGGTTATAGTGGCAGTAAATTGTATACAAATGTATACCATGGTCGCACATACTAAGTTAGAATGGTCTATATCTTTGTGTGACGCACTCCCCTGAAACGAAGAACGAAGAAGACTATTACTGTTAGCAAATCGTATAAACATACTTAGTGCGTAACATTTCAAACTAATAGTGGAAGCACAATGCCTTGGTTTGTATGTTTATTTTTTTTACAACATTCACATTATCCCCACAGCTGCTATTCGTAACAGCAAATTATGTCAGGCGAAGACGCATAGTTGTCTTGTTGCATGTGCACCCGCTATTTCTTCTTTCCCACGATGTGTTAACGATCGTAATCAGCCATGGAGACCAGATATGAAATTGTTATTTTCTGGCAGCCTCAGCAGCCTGTCGCACTAACCTTGTAATCACATTCCAGCGGGTGAGTCGGGCTCCACACTTGTCGTTATCTTCTCGGTTTAGTTATAGTATTTACATCCCAGACGGAAACAAAGGGACGGAGGAGGAGGAGGAGGATGAGCAGACATGAGAGACAAAGAGGGACGAAATGTCGTTATTTAAAAAAAAAAGAAAAGAACTCTGGTAGTTTGTTATTTTGCGCCAGCGGGATATAGACTAGAAAAATCAATTACCCTTTCAGCGTGTTTCTTCTCTATTTAATTAACCTTTCTTGTCTCGTTGTTCAATGATGTTTTGTGGAAACCTGTTCATTTGATTCGGCGTATGTCTATTTGTATGCGTGTGTGACTGTGCATACCTGTGTATGTACAATTTTGTATGTAGGATTGTGTGTGTATGCAGGCACGTATGAGTGTGTGCGTGTGTAGGATTGTATATGTCCGTCCACTCGACCTCAGACCTGTCTGGTTTTTTTCTGTCAATTTTACTACTCTACCGCCTTTTTGCCTGCCTATATGTCCTTCTACCGTACTACTCTAATGCGCTTGTCTGTCTGTCTAGCTATCTGCAGAGATTCCCATCTGGCTGTATCGCATCTGCATAGCTTGTCTGTCTATTTGCCCATATGAGCGCCCCCGTGTCTGTCTAGATTCCATGCACTTTTCACCATGTGCACTATTATTGCTTTATTTGACAGAATAGGGTATTCGATCCTAATCAAAAGCTGACTTTGCACTGTTGATTTCATTCGGTGATTTGCACTGTTGATTTCATTCGGTGACTTCCAACTCTTGATATGGTGACTTCTAACACTTGATATGATGGGAGTCTCTGTGGCGAGGTGGTCAAGCCGTCTGACTCGGGCTCCGAAGGTTGTTGGTTCGATTCCGGACCGCGTCCTTCGGTTCGTGAGTGCATTTTTTTCGGAGACTCCTTAGGGTCGTCGCTGGAGCTACGGAGTTCATGCTTTGTGCGACGCTTTCTGCGCTGCGGAAATAGACTGTGCCACGTGGGATAAAATCCAGGTGCATGTAGTCGACCATATCGACTTTTAAGCGACTTGATATGGTGACTTCTAACATTTGATATGGTGACTTCTATGACAGCCGTGAGAGGAACTTAATGTTAAAGTATTACGTATAATGCTAGCTCTGTACATGAGCTGTTCTTAATGTGAAAACAAAGAAACACAAAATTGTGTCCTTGCTGGTTGCCATATGTTCACGTTAAACGCTAAGAACTATAGGACGCGTGCTGTTTGTGATACACTACATTGACTGGTGTTGTACTGAGACCACGCCTCTCTGTGTCCTTAAAGCTAGAAAGAAGTCTTTAACCAGGAATCTCAACCGCATACGCTCTGTCAGTCTGACTACCTCTCAGGAACACTTGCGCGAAGCCACACTTGGGAAATTCATCACACCCAAGAAACCCAGGGTTTGTACCTGACTGATACTTATAGGTACAGCCCTCGACGAACGCACCGGTTACTACTATACGGAAGTGAGGCAATTAGCAACTTGCTGGACGTGACAATTCCTTGGGAGAGCACAAAACCAGACCTTCATATATCGGCTTTGCATTATTGGAAACCCGTGAGTGGACTCTTCTTTGAGGGCGTGCGTCATGCATGCGGCGACCAGAAAGGAACAGTTACCCAGCGGATATGTCAACGTCTCTAGGGGTTTATATACGGGGTTCAGACAGCAGATGGTGCGAGTACAGATGAGGCATGAAAACATGATATAAATCAATACGTGTTTAATATTCATGCATCGTAATATGAATAATGGTACATCTTCCTTACAGAACTCGCACAGCTCTCGCAAAAACTCTTAACTACAAAAGCATAGCTTCTTCGTGCTTCAGCATGCACACGAACACACGGCTGATAGCGCCCACATTCATTCGCACTGAAGTCTACGCAGTCTATTTTCCTCTCAAACTCATTCAGGCATCCTCTCTCATCCACGCCTGAGTCCCGTCTGCTGCTGCCTACTAGTCAGGTGGTCACGAGGTACTTGACCCTCATGGAGTCCGTGAAGCTCGTGCTAGTCGGGTCTGTCCTTCACTCGCCTGTTTGTACAGGCGTACTGCGTCGTCCCGTCCAAGGTGAACCTGTCCTGTCATTCAAGGGCAGCGTCCTGTCCCTACCCCTCTGTCATAAGTGTATGGATCGGTCTACTATACCCGCACTATTCCCATGTCCTATGTCGGTCCTCTGTCCTCTCCATCATGTCCCCCTTAAGACCTTGACATTCTTTCCTTCCTCCCCTCGTTGTGGCACTTGTACGTAACACAATGTCGTCTTAATCCAATTAGTTTGAACTAATTTGTCAAGAGCGTAAAGGGAATTAATAGGTTTGTCATGGTATTTGTGGGTAAATGGTGGTAACCGTAGGTAGTAACCTGTCTGACACACTTGGAGGCACAAGCCGGCTGATGCTATTCTTGTAGTAACATCTTGGCTAGTTGACCAAAGAGTAATACTCTCGCTAATCTTGCTATATAGGGACTATTCACACCGAAGTAACCAATGACTCACATTGTAGGAATTCATCTTCAAATACATCCTTCTGAGACATCCAAATTGATGCCACGAACAATGGGCTCTTGTTACAGAAGCTCATCAAGGGAAATCTTCCCTTGGTCCCAATAAGATTGCATTCAACCATTGTCCAAGATATGCACATTTCCCAATATAACACTTTAACTGTTGGTCGTGTATCTAAAAAATATCTCTTGTTTCTATCTAGGAGTTACCTATGTCCCTTGTTACCCTGTTCGTGTTGACTAATCTTCCATTGACCTGCTATCATAGTGACTGCATTTTATTTGTCTTGCGGCATATTTGAGTAATCTATTTATACGGATGCGTGTATAAATTGCAATATTCTTGTATATTCCTAGTGTGTGTTCTGCTATTCATCTAAGTGTCATTAGCTTGATTCTCACATGTCATGAATTATTGTATATTTATAATTCATGAAATTATTCTCGAGCTCTGATTCTTAGATTCATAACCTAATGGTGTTGTGTGATGGTTACATTCAAACATTTAAAATGGCACAAATCACATGTGTAGTGTAAGACGCATACAATATGCAAGATAAAATCAATGTGCGAAAAATGGCCCAGTTAACTTTAGGAATTTCGTGGTGCTTCATCAGTATCTCTAAGATCTCTGTCCAGGCGGAGATGCTGTCTCCTGAGCAAAAGGGTGTAACAATTCCCTGAAACTTTTTGAACTTTTGCTCTTCTTTTCTTTTTTAATTTATTAGTTTAAATCTGTATCTGAGAGTCGATTTCTAATTGCTTTACTTTCATTTGGGTTTCGGCCTCAATTTTCTTAACTTCTAACTCTATTTCTTTCTGTCTGGTAGCTGCTGCTAATTCTATTTCTTTTAATTTAGTAGCTTCTGCTAACTCTAACGTTTTTTTAGCTGCTTGCATTTCTTACTTTTTCTGTTCGCGTTCTATTGCTCTTTCTTCGCATTGCACATTCTCTGCATGCTTCTTTTTACTCCATTCAGCAAGTTTATCACCCGAGTAACCTAGCTTTTCCCCTAATTCAAAGCACTTTTCCAGAGTTGACATTTTTACAATTTTCAATAATACTATTTATACACAAAATAATTATCTCCCTTTCAAATAAATATTGTGTACAGAAGTTGATTATCTTCCTTCTAGTGTTTTGACAAAATAGTTATCGAATTTACATATCTGAAAAAGAAGAGTGGCTATTTAGTGGGATAAAAGGAAATATGGTACTACTTAGCTTGTTACAGGGGAGTTGCTCCAGCACCACTGTTGACTTCTGTACTTGAAGATCTCTGCGCTTGACAATATTTGGTATTACGTTACGTTACACACTCTGTATTGGGGAAAGAAAAACATTAGTATCGTCGTATAGTAATGTCAGTCAAATGTCGTATGTTGTAGGAGAGAATGATGATTAGATCAGTTTGAGTGTAGAGAGTTACTTGAAATTTCTTCGTCACTATGTTTAGAAATGATCGTCGTAGTTGTGTGCTCACTAGTTTTACTTGGTAAACCCAAGAACAGTTAAAAACTCTTTTTAATGTTGGCCTGTATACCTTAACTATCCGAGGGTATCGCCAAAATGTAGCGAGCCCCCAAAAGTAGCTTGTCAACGTCTCTAGGGGTTTATATACAGGGTTCAGACAGGCAGATAGTGCGAGTACAGATGAGGCGTGAAAACATGATATAAATCAATACGTGTTTAATATTCATGCATCGTAATATGAATAATGGTACATCTTCCTTACAAACTCGCACAGCTCTCGCAAAAACTCTTAACTACAAAAGCATAGCTTTTTCGTGCTTCAGCACGCACACGAACACACGGCTGATAGCGCCCACATTCACTCGCACTGAAGTCTAAGCAAATAGTCTATTCTCCTCTCAAACTCATTCAGGCATCCTGTCTCATCCACGTCTGATTCCAGACTGCTCTGCCAGTCAGGTGGTCACGAGGTACTTGACCCTCGTGGAGTCCGTGGAGGTCGTGCTAGTCGGGTCTGTCCTTCACTCGCCTATTTGTACAGGTGTACTGCGTCGTCCCGTCCAAGGTGAACCTGTCCTGTCATTCAAGGGCAGCGTCTTTTCCCTACCCTTCTGTCATAGGCGTATGGATCGGTCTACTATACCCGCACTATTCCCATGTCCTATGTCGGTTCTCTGTCCTTTCCGTTCTCTCCCTTAAGACCTTGACAGGATAAGACAACCACTATTTCGTGATTCCTTATCTTTCGTCAGCCGGCTTCCTGGCCTAGAGATTAGCAACATTTTTCCGTAATCTCGTATACTCTCTTTAGCAGCGTGACGACGGTGAGAATCAGCAGTGGTTCGAATTGTGTCGGTAACTTACGGGGTATGTGAGCCGGCCGCTCAGAAAGCAATGGCAAACTACTGAGCGTAGTCTTGCCAAAGAAATCAACAATTAGCTGAAAGATGCTGATGTTGACAGCGATGTCCTGTAAAAGATATGCAAACATTTTTTTTTACCTTTCGTCATGAAGTAGCTTCCATTGTTGTAGACACGAATTGTACAGTTCTAGCCAGTGACCTGGAAACCCCGAGGTTTACATTTCACATCTGTAAAAAAAAGTTACAGTTGCAGATGTGGTTCAGCTGTCATCCGCAATTGTCAGTTTTCTTTATAATATAAGTAATGTAAATAAATTCCTAAAGGTGGAGAGATTGAAATGATAGCGACAGAATGTATTGTTAGCTTAGTTTATAAATTAACTCCAAGAAGGCAGAAAAACAATGGAATTCACAAAGGATATCTCAAGTATCTTGCATTACACGCACTGTATCCTTGTACGTTATCGAAATATATATCTTGTTGTGAAAATAAACCACCCTCTTAATCTGAAAATTGTGTATTCTAAGTTACACTTACATCCGCCAGCAGTGTGCAAAGTCACTGCTTAACCGCAACTATGTGGGTCCATTTCCTTTGAAATAAGCTTTCGCGCGCGCATGTGTGTGTGTTCTCTCCCCCCCCCCCCCCCCCCTTTAAGGCGGCCAGAGGAAACGCTTTAAAGACTCTGAAGGTCTCACTAAAAGCTTACGCAAGGGTGCAGTCACTTGTGAGGCAACCAGGACTGCAAGAGGTGTAAAGAAAAGGCTGGACAGAAAAACCACTGCCGGAGATCCCCTCCTGGAACGTCAAGCATTCTTTGCCCACATTGTCAAAGAACATTTCGGGCCAAAATAGGCCTTATCAGCCATCTTAAAACTCACGGCTCCATACTTTCAACTCCACTGGATGAAATGAACTGTGAACATCATTCTTGATGGACAAACAACATTCTCAAAAATTATTACATTGACTTGTGTGCTAGTGTTGTGCCTTTAGGTATCATTACTGTTGAACCTCTGGACTACCATAGACAGTACATCTCTAAATCTTTTTGAACAGTCCTCATCGCTGTTGATTAAGAAGCCAAGTTATTGACAGTTTACGACATGTTCAATTTTGTCATATTTGATGTATGGTGTCCCCTTGAAAATAATCTGCGATGGTTGTGTTATTGTGAGCACACTTCCCACTGGACATCGGCGGCGACAGATGATAGGACTGAAAGAGGTCAGATTAGCTAATTTATTTTTAGGATTTCGGAATTGTTTCGGCACTAATGTCTGGTTTTGATCAAACCGATATGACATGACATATCATCAAGTACCGTGCCGACTGGCGTAGGCGTTCATGACTCTCCACAGATCTCGGTCTTTGGTTTTCTGGATCAACTCTGCCATTGATATTCCTCCATGCCACCGTCGCAATCCATCCAGCATAATTTCTCGTGGTGTGCCTCTGACTCTCTTCCCCTCGATCGTTCCAGTTGTCACGATGTTCTCCAGTGCCTCTCTTCTCATCACATGACATGGCTTATAAATATGTTTGCTTTTATTAGAGACTACCTTCTTATTTCTTTCTCTTCCTCTGTTTGGTTGCCTGGAATCAGCCTATATCTACGATTTCGTTCCCTGCAGGAACTGCGCTGTCTTCCGCAAATCCTTCAGGTTTTTATAGAGGTTGACACTTGAGATTGATCTAGCCATAGAATGGACAGTTCTGAACTAGTGTGTGTTCTACAGTTTCATGCGCTTGCTCGCACTTACACACTGAAGATATTTCGATCATCTTCTTGTTATATTTTGTTCATATGGAATCAGCCAAATCTATAATTTCGTGTCCTTCAAGAACTGCGCTGACTTCTGCAGATCTACAGGCTTTCGTTGAACTGGACATCTAGGATGATTTCACCTTGCAATAGAACAGATCGCTCCGAGCTAGTGTGTCTTCTACAGTTTGAAGGGCTGGTTATATGTACACATTGAAAACATTCTCATGAAAACAAAGAACAAAATTAACAACTTAATGTCGACTCTGTTGCCAGTCATTCACAAGACTTTACAACTGGGCGAGTTCATCGCGGCACAAGCTATTTAATAAGTAACAAGGATAGAAGTGACTGCAGCAGCATCAAAATCAAAACAGTCGTATGTACCCACACATTAAAAAACAAAACCGTGAACCTTCACCCACAAGAACTAACACATGACTGTCATCGTCTTGCTCATGTCTAGGTATCTGAGCTCGGGTTCACACAGGCAACAATAACTCCGTTCAATACAATATCGAACATTTATTGTAGTTCACTATACAGTGCTTTGGCGCAGTGGGTTAACAATCCCGCGCTGAGTTACATATCACAGAGATTTAACATCATCATAAATAGTTATCATAAACATCCTAGCAAACTATCTAGCATATAGTCTATCTATCCCAAATACACATGGGTTTAATCTATTAATCTATTGAGTCCCTCTAAGGCAGGCCCTGTTGCCTCTCTGCTGGTCCGCCTGTCCTCTGACGGTCCACACGTGTCCCAATCCGACACGGGTGGCAACCCTGTCCGAGTTCCTCGTGGACCCCGCAATAGGCGGGCCACATCAGTGTCCACGGGACAGTGGACTCAATGACCAGTCCTTCGAGAAGGCTCTAGATTACTCTGGCCTTCGAGTGACTAACTTCTTTCCCTTGGGCGGGAGTTGTAGCCCTTAGACTAATATCTATAAATGTGAGTCTGTGACAGGATTCCCCCCTCTCCCCCGATCTGATGGGTTGTTATAAGGTAATTATATCTGATCTAATTCTGTCACAGAATCATATAAAGTCGGTGTTTGTAGTTTGGTGGACAGTAACCTGGTAGCCTACATACTGGCATCACAACTCATGTATTCTCCCATACACCACTTCTCTGATTTGGTGAAGAGATCACTCTCTCTCCTGTGTCCTTAAAAATGCTTATCTGACCGAAGTTACGTGACGTTTACTAGTTGTGTTTACAACCCGTCCTTCTCATAGTACCCCACTGATACCAAGACAATTAACCTCTATATTAAAGAGGATTAACAAGACCGAAGTCCTGGCTAATTAAGTACACCTTCAAATCTTGATCTGTGTGTGCATTTCAATACATTTTTACTCTCGTATGTTGTATAATGCCAAATATGTAGTTACGTTGTTATTTTATCCCCTCAGACTACATGTGTCCCTGTTGACTTGTTAGTGTGTTGACTAATAAGTTGCTGTGACATAAGCCTGGGTCACTGACATTGAGGTGAGTGACCGGGCATGAGGAAGAATGGAGATGAGAGTGGAGACAGTAAAGCGACTGACCTGGCTATGAGAAAACAGCCAGTACTGAGAAATAATGGGAAGGGTGAGTGTGGCCCCAGGGGGGATGGGTCGAAAGAGAGTGGTGTGTTGTGTGAAGTCAAGAGACTGGAAAGTCAGTGAGAGAAGAGACCGACTGCGTGTCAGGTCGTTTAAGAGAGAGCTCCGGGTTGTGTTGTTCTTCTAGTTGGGAAGACAGGCCTGAACCCAGAGTGGGTTCTGTATTGAGTGTAGGCCAAAAGCCAGAGTGGGTACTATAGTTGAGCAGTGGCTCCAACCCAATGTGTGGGTTGTATTGTGAGAGATCCAGCCGAGGATTGTAGCTGGATTACCTGTCTTGTGGATTGAGAATAGAAGCAGGCCGTGAGAAGGAATTGATGTGTGCTGGTTAAATTGGGAGGAGGATAGTTATATTCTATGGATTACATTATGTTTTCTGGATGTATAAACATGTTCCGTTTGTCCGTCTTATTTCGGTAATAAAGGATTATGTGCGCCAACGGAATCTTGTTTCATGCCTGGTGAATATGCACTGCGGGGGTGAGTTACATTGCAAGACAGATATCTCCATTGACACACCATGAGTATCGTTACCTAGACAACGACCATCACACAATAATATCATGAGCATATCATCGTAAGAACTTCGTGATATTATCATCAAGAAAACGTGTGACATGCTGCTTCTAATAAAGTGACTGTATTTTAAATTGATAGTGTTGAGTTTTAAAGTTTGTGTAAAGTGTGTGCTGAATGTGTGGCTTATTTCCAAGCGTCACGAGTTGGGATAACCTTAATCATGAATTACTCCAATGTGTGCAATACATGATCAGGCATTCCAAGCAGTGGTGCTTAGATGTAGTATCCTAACTCCTAAACTAAGACTATTAACCTAACTAATAAACATGTATCAACAATTTAGACAAGTAATACAATTTACATGAAAGACGCAGACAAATTAAAATAAATACGTTTTGCGTACAATTTGTCCGCTCAGTATATCGTTCTCTCATTTAATCCATGCACTCTGTCATTTACTCATCTTTCATTCCAAATAGTCTTTGGTTAAAATATATAATTAAAGTTGAGGTAAGTGTTATTGCCCTTAGAAAAAATGGAATAGGCGATCTTTTCCCTTTAAGAAAATGCGTACTATTTGTACGATGAGTCAAAAATGGGTTATAATTTACACAGAGACAATTGTATAGGAAGGTTATTTATCCTATTAATAGAATTACCTGTAATGTTATGGTAGAATATGTACACATTACAGGTTAACACATTTTATATACAAAATTCATTGGAAATATAATACATATTTAATATTAAATTAATTAATTAACTAAGTAACTAAATCCAACGATGATGTGCGCGTTGTCCTCCTGTTGTTAGCGTGTTATGCCATGAATGTTAAAGTTAGTATGGCTGTCTCTTGAGTGTTGTAGTCGACGTAGTTCTGTTTCGGCTGTTTGCAAAGTCTCGTAGCAACAGCAAGTATGGAATGTTCTCAATGTTACGTATACAGTGTTCTTCTAACTTTCAGAGCGAATTCACAGGTTGAAATAATTACACTGTTAATGTCTCTCGCTCGGATCGTTCTAGAGCTTGGGCAACTGATAGTATAGCTCTTCACGTATCGTTCATAAAGTATGACTCTTAAAGTTATATGTTCGTGGGTGTCATAAGTAACTTATTTACTGAGGTGTTATTACTATTCACTGGGAGTTCTCTAGCAGGTGTAGAGTTACACTGTTATATGCCACAGACTAAAAGTATCACAGTTTCTAGTATGGCGAATGGTCGATGTGCTAAATGTCATTCTACTGGCGCATTCGTTTGCCGTGATAATAGGTCAGCAATAATGTTGTCAGTGCCTCTGATATGGCGGATTTCGAAGTCGAAATCTTGAAGAAGAAGACACCATCTTTGTACCCGGTGGTTTTTCGGGGCACCTTGCTTAAGAACCAACAAAGGCGAATTGTCAGTGAGTACAACAAAGTGGCTACCTAAGAGGAACTTAGATAATCTTAATACACAAAATAATAGACTTAATGCCTCCAATTCCACCGTAGAATAACGGGTCTCTGCCTTCTTTAGCTTCCGGCTTACGTAGAGAATTGGGTGTCTCACTCCATCCACTTCTTGCATTAAACATCCTCCTATTGCGATAGCACTCGAATCTGTGGTCAAAATAAAGGGTAAATTTATGTTTGGTAATCGTAAGACTGGTGGATTAGAAAAAATACGTTTCAATCTGCTTATTGCATCCTCTAAGCGAGTACTTTTACAAATTTTTGATGGATGATCTTTAGTTAACATATCAGAAAAGACTGAAGTAAGTTCTGCCCAATTTGGTATAAATTTAGAATAATAGTTAATAAGACCTAGTAAACTTCTAATTTGTTTCTTTGTGGTAGGCACTTCTAAATTGAGAATCTTCGACACAATTTTATCATCTGTCAACAATTTGCCTTCAGAAATTCTATGGCCAAGGAAGTCTATTTGTTTATAGCCTATTTCAACCTTGGAAGGTTTGATAGTAAGTCCAAAAAGAGAGATTTGGTTGAAGACTTGTTTGAGGGTCAGTAAGTGAGAAGTCATATTAGAAGAATGGATGCATATATCATCAATATAAGCTTGTACATCTTTAATTCCGTGCAATAGCAATCTAGTTAATCTAACAAATGTGGCTGGCGCGTTCTTGAGACCAAATGGAAGATATAGCCATTCGTACAAACCTAGGGGTGTTGCGAATGCTGTTATATGTCTAGAAGCAGGGTGTAGTGGCACTTGCCAATATCCTTTCGCTAAATCGGTCTTAGTAAATAAGGATGATTGAGCCATATTTAGAATGAGATCTTCACAACTGTTCATTGGCTCTGCATCCGTTGTGGTTCTTGTATTTAATACCCTATAGTCGATGCACAAACGGATTGTCTGGTCCTTCTTTTTCACCAGGACAATCGGTGAAGAATATTGAGACATAGATATTTGAATTATTCTATTTTTCTCTAAATCTAAAATTTCTTTGTCTAAATTTGCTCTGTAATGGAGAGGAATAGAATATGGTCTACATTTGACCGGTGTCAGATCTGTCAGCACAATTGAATGTGTTATCTTGTCAGTGCGTCCAGGTTTGTTAGAAAAGATAGATTTATACTCGTCAAGGAGAGTCAAAATGTCTTGTCGCTGTTGTTGTGTCAAAGTGTCAGAGATTTGTATGTCATTTATACTCCCGTCGTCAGTCATAATCGGTACTGGGATTTCAGTATTGTCTACGTCTGTCTGATTTATCACAGATGCTACTGTTTGTAAATTGTCCTCGATGTCATTGTCGTCGTCGTCGAGATCAATCGTTGTCAATATGTCGTCAAATTGGTCGTCGTTGTCGATATCACAGATTGTCGGTAATGTCCATATGTCTTCGTCGTTTTTGTCGTCGTAAGAGTGTGTCGTTAACGATGCTTCATTTGTCGAGGTGTCATTCAGTTGGGTAATTGTCGTTTCGTTTATGTCATCAGTTCGCTGCGTCTGCTCACTCGTGTCCGTGTCCTGTCTAGCATAGTATGGTTTCAACATATTTACATGGAAGATTTTCAACTTTCCATTCAAAGAAATTTCGTAATCAACTTCCGAAATTCTTCTAATAATTTTAAAAGGTCCCTGCCAAGAGGTTGATAGCAAATCTCTCTTGTCAGGTAGCATTAGTAGAATATCCTGACCTGGATTTAATACAATTGATTTTGCACCTCTGTTGGCGTACTGCCTGTACCTAAAACCTTTCTCCTGTAGTGATGTTCTGGCCAGTATACAGGAACGTATGATTTTGTCTCTGGTGTCAGTGACCAAATCATAGGTAGAAATGGGTAGTTGGATATTACAGGTTGTGATATGATATCTTTGTAAATAGTGAGAGGTCCTCTTGGGTTCGCTCCATACATCAATTCGAAGGGAGAGAACCCTGTGGTTGATTGCGGGACTTCTCTATATGCGAACAGCACCGTTGGGAGAAGTATATCCCAATCGGCTGGATTTTCAGCTGTCACTTTAGATAGCATATGTTTCAGGTCCCCGTTTAGTTTCTCGCAGATACCATTTGCGGCCGGTCGATAGGGACTGGTGAAACATTGCTTGATGCCTAGTAACTTAGTTACTGATTGGGTGGCATTCGATATGAACTGGGTTCCTCAATCAGAAATTATTTTCTCCGGGAAGCCAAAACGGGAGAAAATATTTAATAATATGTCCGTCACATCCTTAGAGGAGACAGATTTTAATGGAAGCATTTCGGGCCATCTCGTACATACATCAATAAGAGTGAAAATATATCTGTTCCCTTTACTTGAAATGTGATTCAGCGGACCTACTAGGTCAACTGCCACGATTTGGAATGGCCTCGAGGCAGTTGTAGTTGGTTGGACTTCTGCCGTAGGGTTTTTCCCCTTTTTCACCAGTTTTCTGACATATATCACATGATCTACAAAAGGTTTTAATGTCTTGGCAAAATTTTGGCCAATAAAACTGGGTCAGGACTCTAGCCCTAGTTTTTTCGTACCCCATATGACCTCCGAAAGGTGAGTCATGGGCTATCTGTAGTACTTTCTCTCTATGTGCTTGTGGTAACACTACTTGCTGTATCGTGGTCTGATTTGTTGTGTAAAATCTAGTTAATACATTGTTCTGTAACCTAAATGTCCACGATGCGTTCTTGGTTAATTTTGGTTTAAGTCCTACTAACTTAAAATATGGTGAAAGTGTAGGATCTGCTTTCTGTTCATCTCCAAAATTCGTGTTGGTAGTGTTGGGTGATAGAATTTCTAGTGACTCCTGCAGTTGGTCGGTGTTGGTTTTGTGGGTTGTCTGTCGTGTTACTGCATTTGTGTGTTGTGTGTGTTGTTGCACATCTACAGGCTTGGTACTTGGTAGATCGGTAGCATCCTCAATTCGAGGTTTTAATTTGGTCGTATCAATCACAGATTCGACCGCCCCTGCATTGTACACCTCGGTGAATTCTTTCTGAATTACTTCAGTGGTTGTCTCCCTTGGTCTTTTGGCAGATTGAGACAAGCATGAATGGTGTTTCTCTTTAGCATCGCTGTTTGGGTGGTGGATACCGTTTCTATGCTCCCAGTGTCTGATTTCCTTTTCGGAGCACGGTCGTATGTTGGGTAGGTTCCCAAGTATAATATCAGCGACAGGATTTTCAAGGACAGCGCATAATACTCGTCCTGATATGAACGGGGTTCGAATTTCGACAAGAGCCAGGGGGTATTTCTCTATAGTGCCTGAGAATGTGCGACAAGTCACATGTTTGTCTGTGTAGTCTTTAGTGTCTATTAATGTTTTCTTAATCCCACAGAGCGTTGCGCCGGAATCCCGAATTAATGTGCACTTTTTGTTATTTACAAACCCTGTTGAAAAAACTAGCTTGCCTGTAGATGACAAGGCAGCGTTGGCTGTTTCATTCGAAATAGGGATAGTGTGGCCACATAGTAATGTTGTGTCAAGTTGGAACTTTGTACAGGTGTTACACTTACTGTCTGTAATGGTGTCAATAATTTGCACAGCATTTCCTAGCTCACTTACACTTTCGTTTTGATTGTCACAATCATTCAGTGATTCAATCTCTTCGTCTGATGACGTTTCCACTAGTGCAGCATTAGCCTGTTTTAATATCTTTCGGCTCTCACAAAAGCGACTATAGTGCCCAAAGCTACTGCAAAAAAAAAACATTTGACCGCTCTCTGGTAAGCATTGCGTTTATTCTTCTGCTTCTCCACCATCATTTTGAGGTGGTGAGGATAGTTCGGCGATTTATCGCACATCGCGTATGGGTCGTGATTCAAACTACAGTATTGGCATTTAACTGGTTTACTGACATTTGAGCGCGGTTTAAATTTACTTTCTGTTTGTTTCGAGTATCTGGTGTTCACTACTGCTGCTGCTGTATCGTTTTGACTTATGTTTAGATGAAAAATGCCTCTGTTTGCTGTGAAAAATGCATTCCCCTTGGACTAGATTTCCTGGATACTTTTACAGTCCATTTGTTTTAAAAACTTAGCAAAAGGTGTAGGGATCGTGCTAACTATCTTATCTATAATAATGAGCTCTTTTAGTTTGTCATGGCTGTTGTTAGTTTTAGCCGAGTTAATCCACTTTGTACACACGTCTTGGACTGTACTGACATAATCTATAAAGGTTTGATTTGGTTGTGGAGATAATTTGGCAAATTGTTGTTGGTAACCTGCAGTATCTAAAGAAAAATGTTGGAGAATGCGTTGCTTTAAATAGTCATAGTCTTTTCGCATTTCCTGAGGCACTGTCTCTATTACCTTTAAAGGTTCAAGAGCTAAGTTTCTCATTAAAATAAATGCCCAATCTGATTTTATGATCTTATGGTAGGACATTAAACACTCAAAATTTTCCAGGTATGCACTGATGGAATCTCCTGAGCAGAATGCCTTCACGAGGCCTTTATACTTGTTATATTTTTGTTCCTCCTCTTTGCTTCTTAGTTTATTCACAGATATTTCCACAGTGGACTCAATCTCCATCTGCTTAAGTTTTATTTGCGTTTCGGCATTCAATTGGGCTTGTTTGGCCGCCGCCTCAAGCTCCATCTGTTTCTCTTGAGCCTGTAGTTGCATTTTTTTCTCTTCGGCTTGTAGTTGCATCTGCATCTTTTTTTCTTCTGCCTCAATCTGCATCTTCTTTTCTTCTGCATCAATTTGCATCTGCATCTTCTTTTCTTTTGCCTGCACTTGCCTTTGTTTTTCTTCTCGTTCTATCGCTCTTTCTTCACGGGCAATGTTCTCTGCGTGCGTCTTCTGTGCCCATTCTGACAGTTTCTCTTCTTTATATCCTAATTTTATTCCTTGCTCAATGCATTTATCTAAGGTAGACATTTTGTTTTCTTATTTGTAGGTAATTTTAATGAAGTTAAATCCCTTAGAAAAATTTTTGGGAGTAGAAAATTACGTGCCAATCCAAATGCAAGATTATGTTGGTTACAAGGTCATGAATATGCAAACAAATCAATGCAAAGCAAAATGATAAATGGATGGAAGGTGAGAAGTACCGCTTAGGGTTGCAATGGGCATGATATGAAACTTAGCTTTTAATCCCAGAACTTGCGGATGTTGTCTTGTACTCTCGCCACTGTTGGATAGTTTACATAGGTTACACACCACACAATTCGCGGAACAATCTGCTCATAGAATGAGAAAACATTAGTAACAGTCAAAAAATGTCACAGTCATGTCAAAAATAGTTTTAATTATTCACATCAATGAGAGACTCACTACAGAGGGACTCATATTACTACTATTTTATCGCTAGATAGCTGCAAATAAGTTTCAAATAAGTTAAACCTGTACAGTTATCAATTTGTTGTACAGAAATCAATTTGTTATACAGAAATCAATTTGATATCATTAATTTGATGTTTTACTTGGCAATATATAGCCGTGTAAAGTTAAAGCTTATGCCAAAACCGGAGAATAAGCCCCCAAAAAGCCTGTCATCGTCTTGCTCATGTCTAGGTATCTGAGCTCGGGTTCACACAGGCAACAATAACTCCGTTCAATACAATATCGAACATTTATTGTACCTTCACCCACAAGAACTAACACATGACTCAGTACTGCGGGAAAAACAAAAACAGACAGGAATTCAATGCGGGACGTAAACAATAATTATTTACCATAAGTAGGGTTATATTCCATGCAGCGTTCGGTTACGTGTCATATCTTAGATATGACTGAGCTACCGTATGACAGTTGTCGTAACTACTTGCTTTCTGTTGGTGCTGAATGTTGGGCGGCACTTACCAAACCCGAGACCCCACACTGTGCCAACGGCTTCGGGTGGAGGAGTGCAAATGGGAGGAAATGCAACCTAAATACTAAATGTCCTGGCAGGGCAGACCGAGCCCTAAGCCTTGTTGGCAACTGGTCTAGGATCGAAGGTCCGAAAAGCGGACAGATAGAGCATTACTTTGCTGATCCGGTATCTTCTGCAGCTTGTCTTGTTCCCGATGTATTGGTGTTACATTTCCTCTTGATTCAAACAGGCGGGCCGAAAGAGGGATCATACAGCATGGGCAACATATGGTCTCTACAATTCAGCCCAAACTTTGTGCCATGAAGACGTATAACTCCACCCTTGGTCTTAACCGGTCTCGGAATCAAAGCGAGAGGTAGCAGTTACGGGTTATAAGTCCTTGGTCTTTGTCTGCGTGATAGTGCCCGTGTGTTCACATGCATCCATTGTGGACGAACATTTACAGCGCCAGTTGGTCTGGTCAGTCGCGATCGCTCCCACCATGGATTATGGTTGTTATGCCTTTGTGAAGCACAGTGTAAGAAACTATCGTCTATCGAGACGGTAAGGTGCCATATAGTTCGGTAGCATCAGAATGTAAACGTCGATATCTGTTAACCATTAATCCCACATACATCTATATTGAATTTTGATTCTGTTCTGTATAATTTGCACCTACAGATGGAAGACTGCATCTCAAGCAAAAACAATCCTGTGATATACAGTTTTCTGCAAGCACTTGTATATAATTTAGCCGATTGTATAAGCTACATATACTTGTAACTGATGCGTTGACAGCCGAATCCGTGTTGCTAACACAACCTGTCATTTAGAGCCGAGACTTCTAGTTATGTGAAACTTTATTAACAGCAGAACTTGGCACGCAGACAAAGATCGGTATGTTCAAATGAACATAATCACATACTGAGGTTTTGATAATGCAACGTCTCGGCCGTACCTGGGCGAGACTGCAGTTGTCGTTGTATGTACCTTGCCTAGAAATGGTGGGATAAGTTGCTTGTATGTCTGATCATATGAGCTGTGTTGGAGGTAGCATTGCTAACAGGTTCAGCGAAGCTGATCGGATGACAGGCAGAGGGCAAACAAACACAACCTGCCCTTCAGGTTAATGATTTAGGTTACAACCCACATCCCAGTCCAGAAGAATGAATGTTACAGAAGCGCACGAGTGGTAGAAGGATCTTTCATCGGGGTCCCGGCTCAGAAGGAATCTTCACACGAAGTATGCATGATGTGTCAGGTCTAGAATGACAGTCTGATTGTTGAAAGAATCTTTATATGATGTGTCAGATCTAGAATGAAAGTAAGATTGTATAAAGAATCTCTGCACAATAGATGCATGGTGTGTCAGATTCTAGAATGAAAGTAAGATTGTATATAATCACATACTGAGGTGTTGATAATGTAACATCTCGGCCGTACCTGCATCTCTACACGGTAGATGCATGATGTTTCAGGTAAAGAATGAAAATAAGATTGTATAAATAATCTTTATACTATAGATGCATGATGTGTCAGGTCTAGAATGAAAGTAAGATTGTATAAATAATCTTTACACGATAGATTCATGATGTGTCATTTCAATAATAAAGGTCCATCCATCCATCATGTGAAATGCCGATAAGCGTGGGTGGTCATGTTCTGCCATCTAACTCGATCACCAGAGTCGTGGATCAGCTCCGTGTTCCTATCTCGACCATGCCATGTGGCCAAGCCATCCATGTATTTACTTCTCAGTCTTCCCCTTGGTCTCTTCCCTTCGATCTTGCCAGTCATCACCAAGTTCTCCAAGTCATTTCTTCTCATAACATGCCCAAAAAATGTTGACTGTCTACATCAGTTTACGATCTTCATTTGTTTCTTGATGGACTTGTTCATTGGTTTTTCTGTCTGTACATGGTATTCTTTGCATTTTTCTCAGAAACCACATTTCCACAGCCATCAGATGGTTTTCAGCTTGACTGCTCATTGTCCACACTTCACATCCATACACAAGAATATGTTCTATCTAGCACTTCAACACTCTTTTTCTCGTTTCAATTGATATCTTTTTATTGGTCAGTATTTTTGTATCTTCCAGAAGGCTGCCTTCGCAATGGCAAGATAATAAAGGTAATATTGTATAAATAGTCTTTACACGCTAGAACGAATCTTTGCACGACAGATGCATGATGTGTCATATCAAAAATGAAAGTAAGATTGTATAAAGAATCTTTACACGATAGATGCATCATGTGTCAGGTCTAGAATAAAAGTGAGATTGTATAAATAATTTTTACACGATAGATGCATGAACTGCCATTTCTATAATAAAGGTAATATTGTATAAATAATCTTTACACGCTAGAAAGAATCTTTACACGACAGATGTATGGTGTCATATCAAAAATGAAAGTCATCATCATCAAGTGCCGTGCCAGCTGGCGTAGGCGTTCATGGCTCTCCACAGATCTCGGTCTTTGGTTTTCTGGATCAACTCTGCTGCTGATATTCCTCCATGCCACCGTCTCAATCCATCCAGCATCATTTCTCTTGGTCTGCCTCTGCCTCTCTTCCCCTCGATCTTTCCAGTTGTTACGATGTTCTCCAATGCCTCTCTTCTCATCACGTGACCGAAGAAAGATGTTGTCTCTGTCTTATTGTTGTATATAATGTTCTAGTTTCATTAGCCTGTTTCAGGCAGTCATCGTTAGTTACTCTGGCAGTCCAAGGAATTCGCAACATTCGTCTCAGGAACCACATCTCTGTTGCTTCTAATTTCTTCTTACTTAGTTCATTTACATTCCAAGATTCACTGCCATACAGCAAAACTGGTTCTACATAGCATTTCAGCACTCTCTTACATTCAGTGATAGTGGCTTATTGCACAAGACTCTTCATTTTCTGAAATGCGGCTTTGCCTGCCCTATTCTGCTCCTAATCACTGTTGTACATCTTCCATCTGATGTTATAAATGCCCCTAGGTATCTAAAATTATCCACTTGGTTAAGGATTTTTCCTTCTATTTCTATGTCACATTTTGGTATCACCATTTTCTTTGATATTACCATTGTTACTGTTTTCTTGATATTCAAGTTGAGTCCTTTCCTTGCACTCTCTGTTACTACAATGTCTAATAATTGCTGTAGGTCTGTTGAATTATCCGCCACCAATACTGTGTCATATGCATAGCGTATATTATTTATATTATAACCTCCAACTAGTATTCCTGGCATCTCTTTGATCTCTCTCATTATTACTTCGCTATACAGGGAGAAAAGATCTGATGACAAGACACACCCCTGTCGTACTCCTAGCTTTATCTGTTCGTAACTACCCTCTTTATTTCCCATTTTAATTGCTGCTACTTGGTTCCAGTAAACATTCTTTATTATTCTTAAATCTTTTCCATCAATGTTGATATCTTCCAACATTTTAATCAGTTCATCATGTTTTACTTTATCAAATGCCTTAGTATAATCTATAAAGCACAAATATATGTCTCTCTGTTTCTCTATTGACCTTTCTATTAGTGTCCGTAATGTATAAATTGTATTGTTTGTGCCCTTTCCTTCCACAAATCCATACTGTTCTTCACTAATTTCCATTTTTATTTTATTTTGTTTCTTCTCATTATGATTCTGAGTAGAAGCTTAGTGTTATGGTTTATGAGGTTAATTGTACGAAAATCTTCACAATCAATTGCTCCTGGACTTTTTGGTATAGCTATAAATACAGATTTCAGCATATCACTGGGTAAATATCCACTACTGTAAATATCATTCAACATTTTGGTTAATATATCTACTCCAAATTCTCCCAACAGTTCTAATTCTTCTATTGTGATTTCATCTGGCCCAGCTGTTTTTCCTTTCTTCATACGTTTTATAGCGTCAGCGACTTCTTCTTTCAGAATAGGTGGACCTTCTAAGTTACTATCTTCTGTTAATTCTTCCCTTTCTCCGTCATATAATTCTCTTATATACTCATTCCACCTCGTCATTATAGCATCTTCCTCTAATAATATCTTTCCTGTTTTTGATTTCAAACACCCTGTATGAAAATGAAAGTAAGATTGTATAAAGAATCTTTACACGATAGATGCATCATGTGTCAGATCTAGAATGAAAGTAAGATTGTATAAAGAATCTCTACACAATAGATGCATGATGTGTCAGATCTAGAACGAAAGTAAGATTATATAAAGAATCTTTACACGATAGATGAATGATGTGTCAGGTCTAGATTGAAAGTAAGATTCTAAAAAGAATCTCTACACGATAGATGCATGATGTGTCAAGTCTAGAATGGAAGTAAGATTGTAGACAGAATCTTTACATAATGTGTCAGGTTTAGCCTGAGAGTAAGATTGTAGACATAACTTTCACACGAAAGAGGCATGATGTAATATATCTAGAATGAAAGTAAAACTGTAGAAAGAAGCTTCACATCAGAGATGCATGATCAGATCAGTCTGGTCTAGAATGATAGTAAGATTGTAAACATAATTTTTACTCGAAAGATACATGACATATCGGGTCTAGAATGAAAGTAAGACCAAGTGAATCTTCACACGATAGAAGCACTACATGCCTTGTCTAGAGTGAAAGTAAGACTAAGTGAATCTTCACACAATAGAAGCACGACATGTCTTGTATAGAATACAGATAGGTCATTCCTCAATATTCTGAAGAATGTAAATGGTTCCATGTAGTAATAATAGAGCATTGTTTGAAATGGAAGGAAAATAGACGTACCCAGCAGTAATTGCGAAGTATAATTGTTATGTGTATATAGCAGATTAAGAACATACTTAAACTAAAAACAGAAAGCAGTAGTTTTTTTGTTTTTTTTAAACGAATCATGCATGTTCTTTGCAAGACAATCAACCTGGGCCCCGTGCTTTTTCTAGGCAATTTTACGTTTTCTTATTTGGCATTGCTGTCTGAACAAGAAGTCAGCGTTGCAGTCCAGCTGACCGGTGGAGGCATTGAACCGCTAGCTCGCCATCAGCGCACTATACGTTTAAGCGCAGGCGCATTAAGCCCCGCTGCCCCGTCAGAAAGCAGTGATAAACTACTGAACGTAAAATTTCCTTACAAAATATAAACCTAGAGGTTGAGGTTGATCGCAACGTCCTGCTAAGTACATACACAAGTTAGACGAGGAAAGTAATGATGACCTCGTGTAGATGTAAACGAGAGGTGCGAATCAGTAGTGTGTGTTTGCATGGCGAGTATACAAGACATCAAAGAATCCAGTTAGGGGGGGCTAGTGATACAGACGTCTATTGGCGGTCTTCACTAGGCTTGAGTCATCATGTAGCAGGTACTCTACTGAACGTCGCTCGCATTACGGCGCGCCGAGAAGTGTCTCGATCTCTGGCCAGTTCTCCCGCCTCATGCATCCTCATGTCATATGTTCCGTGTTGCACTGTGTCCATCCTCATATCATATGTTCCGTGTTGCACCGTGTCCATCCTCATGTCATATGTTCCGTGTTGCACCGTGTCCATCCTCATGTCATATGTTCCGTGTTGCACCGTGTCCATCCTCATGTCACATGTTCCGTGTTGCACTGTGTCCATCCTCATGTCATATGTTCCGTGTTGCACTGTGTCCATCCTCATGTCATATGTTCCGTGTTGCACTGTGTCCATCCTCATGTCATATGTTCCGTGTTGCACCGTGTCCATCCTCATGTCACATGTTCCGTGTTGCACTGTGTCCATCCTCATGTCACATGTTCCGTGTTGCACTGTGTCCATCCTCATGTCATATGTTCCGTGTTGCACCGTGTCCATCCTCATGTCATATGTTCCGTGTTGCACTGTGTCCATCCTCATGTCATATGTTCCGTGTTGCACCGTGTCCATCCTCATGTCATATGTTCCGTGTTGCACTGTGTCCATCCTCATGTCACATGTTCCATGTTGCACCGTGTCCATCCTCATGTCATATGTTCCGTGTTGCACTGTGTCCATCCTCATGTCACATGTTCCGTGTTGCACCGTGTCCATCCTCATGTCACATGTTCCGTGTTGCACCGTGTCCATCCTCATGTCACATGTTCCGTGTTGCACCGTGTCCATCCTCATGTCACATGTTCCGTGTTGCACTGTGTCCATCCTCATGTCACATGTTCCGTGTTGCACCGTGTCCATCCTCATGTCACATGTTCCGTGTTGCACTGTATCCATCCTCATGTCACATTTTCCGTGTTGCACTGTGTCCATCCTCATGTCGCATGTTCCGTGTTGCACCGTGTCCATCCTCATGTCACATGTTCCGTGTTGCACTGTGTCCATCCTCATGTCACATGTTCCGTGTTGCACCGTGTCCATCCTCATGTCACATGTTCCGTGTTGCACTGTGTCCATCCTCATGTCACATGTTCCGTGTTGCACCGTGTCCATCCTCATGTCATATGTTCCGTGTTGCACTGTGTCCATCTACGTGCTGGTCGAGCCTAGCCCCTTCTTCCAGGAAGCGCACATCCAAAGCGTCTCCCATCATTTCTCTCCCATCATTGCTCTCCCATCATTGTTCTCCCATTATTGTTCTCCCACCATTGTTCTCCCGTCATTGTTCTCCCATCAGTGTTCTCCCATCATTGCTCTCCCATCATTGTTCTCCCATCATTGTTCTCCCATAATCAATGTCCCATCATTGCTCTACCATCATTGCTCTCCCATCATTGTTCTCCCATCATTGCTCTCCCAACATCGTTCTCCCATCATTACTCTCCCACCATTGCTCTCCCACAATTGCTCTCTCATCGTTGTTCTCCCATCATCGTTCTCCCATCATAGTTCTCTCATCATTTTTCTCCCATTGTTCTCCCATCAGTGTACTCTCATCATTGTTCTCCTAACACTAACCTCCAGTTAGTATTCTCCCATCATTGTTCTCCCATCATTGTACTCTCATCGTTGTTTTCCCATCAGTATTCTCCCATCAGTATTCACCTATCAGTGTTCTCCCATCATTGTTCGCCCATCAGTGTTCTCGCATTAGTGTTCTCCCATCAGTATTCTCCCATCATTGTTCTCACATCATCTTTCTCCCATCATCGTCATCCCATCGTCGTTCTGCCATTATTGTCCTCCCATCATTGTCCTCCCATCATTGTCCTTCTATCATTGTCCTAGCATTATTGTTTTCCCATCATTGTTCTTCCATCATTGTCATCCCACCATTTTCCTCACCCCATTGCCCTCCCATCGTAGTCCTCCCATCAGTGTTCTCCCATCATTGTCCTCCCATCAGTATTCGCCCATCATTGTCCTCCCATCATTATTCGCCCATCATTATTCGCACATCATTATTCGCCCATCATTGTCCTCCCATCAGTATTCTCCCATCATTGTTCTCACATCATTGTTCTCCCATCATTGTTCTCCCATCATTGTTCTCCCATCAATGTTGTCCCATCAATGGTCTCCCGTCAATGTTCTCCCATGATTGTTCTCGCATCATTATTCTCCCATCATTGTTATCCCATCATTGTTCTCCCATTAGTGTTCTCCCATCAATGTTCTCCCATCATTGTTCTCCCATCATTATCCTCCCATCATTGTCCTCCCATCATTGTCCTCCCATCAGTGTTCTCCCATCATTGTCCTCCCATCATTGTCCTCCCATCATTGTCCTCCCATCATTGTCCTGCCATCATTGTCCTGCCATCATTGTCCTGCCATCATTGTCCTCCCATCAATGTTCTCCCATCAATGTCCTCCCATCAATGTTCTTTCATCAATGGTCTCCCATCATTGTCCTCCCATCAATGTTCTCCCTTCATTGTCCATTGTCCTCGCGTCATTATTCTCCCATCATTGTTCTACCATCATTGTTCTCCCATGCGTGTTTTCCCATCATTGTCCCCCCCCCCCATTGTCCTCCCATCATTGTTCTCCCCCCTCCATTGCCCTTCCATCATTGTCCTCTCATCATTGTTCCCCCCCCCCCCCCCCCATTGTCCTCCCATCATTGTTCTCCCCACCCCCCATATTGCCCTCCCATCATTGTCCTCCCACCATTGTTCTCCCTTCATTGTTCTGTCCAAACCATCGTAACGTAACCAAAATATGTTAGTGTCGGAGACGTGATACTGTTTATGAGCCAGTTGTCTTCGCTAGTCATGTCTTATATAATTTCAGTGTTGTTCTTATTATTATTGGACAATATTCTAAGACATTTTCTGTAACATTTAAGCTTACAAGCCTACATTTTTTTTTCTGTAGTGATTGTGGAGTGGCACATGACTGACATCCGTATGTTGCTGTAGGAAAGATGCATGTTCTCAACAATGTTAAGTTAACTTGTTTGCTAGCGTGTGGCAAATATTTCTAATACTATCTAAATCTCTGCATTGCTACGGCCAACCTGTGACTGACTTCATTTCAACAATCTCTACTTGTTGTTGATAGGAAGCCAAGTTATTCAAAGTTTTTCATTGTTCTATGATTGGTATATAGTTTTGTCAATGGATATTAGTTTTAATTTGGTTAAGTTCAAAAACATATTTTAATTTTCACTCTCTCTTAACAGACATGCGTCTTGTCTTGTCTTGTCTTTCCTCTCGTGCCTAAGTCGGCGCATAGGGCAGAAGAAGTGTCTCTCTATGTTTGATCGTTAAACATTTGGAGCCAGAAATCTGATTCTGTAACTGTTGGGAGTTTTATGATGGTGGATTGTCAAGCCACCGATCAACCGTCTTTAGTCAAGTTAGAAGAAGACATGTCCCGCCAACTTGACCCAAGTCGGAAACTCTTTAATATAGTGACGCTTTACAAAACAGATGGTAGCCTAGAGTCTCGTGCAGTGACTCTTTGCAAACAAAAGGTAGCCTAGAGTACTCTAAACATGCGTAGAATGTATAAATTCAAGTTTCATTCTCCGTAAAGAACGTGAATCATACTGTGTGATCATGATGATTCCACATTGCCCGTGTATAACGTATTCTTTCATGTAAGATATCCTACCATTTACAAGCCCAGTCAATACGTAAATTGAGTCGTCTGCTCTCCGAGTGCGTCAGAATATCGTCAGTGTGCGCTTTGTTATATCACGCTGAGAACTAAATTCAGATTTCCACTTAGCCTCCTTTTGAAATCATGTCCCTGGCTACAGCTCGTTCCAGTGTCACGCGTATCGCAGATAAAGATGTCACAGCGAGAGGATTCTCAGCTCACCTGAAACAGGACATCACGAGGGGAGAAGGAGGGCGCGCGAGCGAGAGAGAGAGAGAGAGAGAGAGAGAGAGAGAGAGAGAGAGAGAGAGGTGCTGCCAACTTACGAACAGCAAATCATAAGCTGTAACGAATTATCGACTCAGTGACTCTCAGCCGTCTTGGAGGGAAAAACATAATTGCAGATCTATATGTTCGGGTGCGCTATTAATCGTCTCCAGCCTGCATGCCGTGTTTTCGACAACATTCTTCATGTCCTAGCATTTGCCATTGTCCGGTGTTCGCTGTACGAAATGCGGAAACACTTTGCGTCGTGTCTTTGTTTTAGGCATCTGGCAGTTTGCTGCGATAGTCATGCAAGCATTGATTTCTGTGGTAGTCAATGTCAGATTAGCGCACGATGTTTCCTGTGGCAACATGCGGGTGCGAAAACTCCATGTTTGTCTTTATAAAACCCCTGAAAAGCACATATGCGCCTGTGAATATAAATGTTACACAAGAGTATTACAATGCAGGGAACGGACAGGAGAACAAAGATATATATATACATATATATACATATATATATATATATATATATATATATATATATATATATATATATATATATATATATATATATATATATAACAAAAACTCGGTATTGTAGACGATTGGTTACCAATTCAAATACAAACGAGGAAAATAAAATGTGTGTACAGAAGATAAATATGGAGGAAAGAGTACCGACTACCGGCAGGCGAAGAAAAGGAGGATCAATACATACATAGATTCAAGATATAATAGATAATGTATACACGACAGTAACAGAGGCTGGACTTTTAGCTTGTGATAGACTTTTCGATAGCTTGTTATTGGGAGGGTGGAGGAGTAGTTCTGCACAGAACACGTCACTAGAGTGTGGATAGAGAGCACAGAACACGTCACTAGAGTGTGGATAGAGAGCAACAGGTGACTAAGTCACGTTGAGATCCAAACCCACAATTTTCATAATGTTATCTCGGAGGTCGTATTCCGGTCCATCTGATCGGTTAGTGCCTTTTTCGACCGCACACTCTAAATACGTCTCCTATTTTTGGCATTCCTTCTCAGTTAGTCTCTACCTTCCATCTTCTCACTCAGTTTCTCCCACCATTTTCAACTCTTCCACCTTCTAACTCAATCTCTCTCACCATCTCAAACTCTTCCACCATCTCAAACTCTTCCATCTTCTCATTCAATCTCTCCCACCATCTTCAGTTCTTCCACCTTCTCACTCAATCTCTTCCAACATCTCCAATTCTTCCACCTTCTCACTCAATCTCTCCCAACATCTCCAACTCTTCCACCGTCTTAATCAATCTTTCCCACCATCTCCAACTCTTCCACCGTCTTAATCAATCTTTCCCACCATCTCCAACTCTTCCACATTCCTAATCAATCTTTCTCACCATCTCCAACTCTTCACCTTCTCACTCAATCTCTCCCAACATCGCCAACTATTCCACCTTCTCACTGAATCTCTCCCAACATCTCCAACTCTTACACCTTCTCACTCAATCTCTCCCAACATCTCCAACTCTTCCACCTTCTCACTCAATCTCTCCCAACATCTCCAGCTCTTCCACCTTCTCACTCAATTTCTCCCAACATCTCCAACTCTTCCACCTTCTCACTCAAATCTCTCCCAACATCGCCAACTATTCCACCTTCTCACTGAATCTCTCCCAACATCGCCAACTATTCCACCTTCTCTCTCAATCTCTCCCAACATTTCCAACTCTTTTACGTTCAATCTCAATCTCTCCCGTCTTCAACTCTTCCATCTTCTTATTCAATCTCTTTCATCTCCAACTCTTCCATCTTCTCACTCAATCTCTTCCAACATCTCCAATCCGTCCACCTTATCACATAATTTCTCCTAACATTTCCATTTTCTTCCACTTTCTCACTCCCTGTCTTCTAACATCCTCTACTTTACCACTTACTCTTACACTCTCTCCCAACATCTCACAAACAGATCTAAATAAAACATGAAATTAGAAAATTTAATAACATTAAAACACAAATCCTTCGTTGTTAGAAATTCTGCGCCGCCTTCCTAATTACGAAGGATTTATGTTTTAATGTTATTACATTTTCTAATTTCATGTTTTCTCAAGATCTGTTTGTGTTTCTCCTGGGGAAGATTAGTGTAATCGAAGTAATTCGTTGTGTCGTAGTATACTTAGTTTTATTGTATCTTTTTCCATTTCCCCCTGTGATTTACGTTTATCGTAGTGGAGTTTGTTGTGAGGTATGTACACCGTGTCTGTGTTTAGTATCTCTCACATTTTTGAAGGTGTTACTCACCTAATTGCTTTTATGTCCTATTGTTACACCCTGCTACAGCCGTTACTTCTCTTCTGTTAAAGCTGTTGTTGTTGTAACGTTAAACTCCAGGAGTGTTGCTTCTTGGTCTTGTGTTGGGTTCTGTCTTATCTAACGGCCTCCCACAGTTTCTCTCACACTCCCAACGCCCTAGAAGAAGCAACTCCAACACAGGTGATATCAAAATTATCATACAACATTAGTCACTCAGACTCACCATGGTCTGGCAAGAATGCGACAGCGTGGAGTGACGAGGGGATCTGGCCGATGCTCGACGCTTAGAGGAAAGGCGAGACGCACATATAATCAGATTACTACTGGTACTATTGGGGTTGGAACTCCTCGCTGGCTTCTGAGAATGGGGACGGAGCGCTTATGGGAATACCCCGAATGCTGTGATGTCGGTTCCTAAATCAATCTATCAATCAATCAATCAATCAATCAATCAATCAATCAATCAATAGTCACTCAGACTTAACAGTGGACGTTGAACATATCGACTGAGACATCTACATCCCAGTCCAACCACCTGACTTTTGCAGCAGCTTTTAGGTTTTCTACAGCTTGCGCCTGAGTGTTATGTTATGTCCAACGACGTCACTGTCATTGTGTGTTGTCATGGACGCCCAGTCCTTTGATGTAGCAGCCATCCCAATGTGCCTAAATGTGAGTTGAATAAGAGCGTTTTGACCTTTGCCGGCGTCTTCCGTTTGATACAATTGATTGGTCTCTTCTGTCATCATTTCATGTCTTCTTTTTTTTCTTTCCTTTTTTTTTTCTTTTCCAAATGCTTTGTATTTTGTATAATATTTTGTATTTTTATGTAGACGTCTAGACTTGTTCTAGTATGTGTTATTAAATTTAGCTTCAGTTTTACGTATACTGTGTAGGGGCTGGGGGGGGGGGGGGGGTTTTAGGGTGGAAATACGAAAGGGGGGAGGGATGACGTTATGAACATATGGTGAAAGGGTGCATGGGCCAAAAAAGGTTGAGAACCACTGTCATAGAAGTTCGTAGGTGCTTCAATTGACCCTCTATCTACAAATTCTCTGGTTGGCCCAACCTGTTGGTTGCCGCCTATAGCCTTCTCGTTTCTTTGTTCCATGTGTGATATAAATGTCTTGAAGGCTGGGGCAGTCGTGGTATCTAGGCTGTTGTTGCCGAGACATTTGGCGAATCATAGGTTCGGATTGGGTTCCTAAAGCCTGTGTGGGCACTGGTTCCAGAAATGGATGTTCCTCACAGTATTTGTAGACCCCCACTTTACTCCTGTAGCTCGATCGTAGTTCCTCTTGTCTGGCGCATGGAGCACTGCATGGCTCGGTGGGGCTTGAGCGATGGGGGCCGCGATCTTTGTGGAAGCCGCCCTTCGCTGAGCTTACAGGTACTGATTTTGATGTCGATGATCATTGCGATAATTCTGTCTTATCTAAAGTGTTAAGTGTGCCATCGTTCTTCATTCGGAGTTGGGCATTTCGTCTTTAGTCCAGCACGTTCACCAACAGGACAGTAATACAGTATTGTCGGTTGGCAGTGCTGTCAGTCTCGTCTCCTCTATGATGGTCTGGTGCACTTTGATTTTCACCGGGAATGTCGTCTGGCCGCTCATTTTTCTAGGTTCATCATTGCAGCGCCGATTGGTTTGTTGTTTCCTTGCTGTTCCTAGCCGCTGTTTTCTCATTGGTAGGTTGGTAGGTTGGTTGGAGCTATTAATATTATGCCGCTGAACTTACAGGTACTGATTTTGATGTTGTCTCAGTCCGTTCGCTTGTGGAATTTGTCATGGCTGCCGTCATTTGGTCTTTGCCATTTTCTATCGTTGAGGCAACGGCATTAGTGTTGACTTCTCTTCCCCCACCCCTTCCCCCTCTCCACCAACCCCTTTCTAACCCCAACCCCTTTCTAACCCCAACAGCCACGCTCTACTCTTCGAATCGTGGACTGGAAATCATCGGTCCACTTCTTTGAGCCACTCAAACATAATCTGCACTTGATAATGGCGTCTAGTTTTCAATAGTCTTGGGCGTCCTCGTCGTGTTGAACTCACGGCTTTCTTGCTGCTGGTGAGTTCAGCTTAACTGCCCCTTGATTGCTTTCAGTCACAGAACACTTGAATCTACGTACCTCAGTACGCACTTCTCACACCTTCTCTGTTACTTTCACATTTTTACACTCATTCTCCCCCAATACATGTTACTCTCAAATCTTCCTCACTATCTCCAGTGTCTTAAAACCACACATCAGTCCAGTTTTTCTTCTTCTCTCACGTTTTCTAGCACACTCCCTGTAGCTCCTACATTTTGGCATTTTCAGACACCCTTCTACTGTCTAAACTTCTCACTTCCCGGCCATCAGATCTCTTGCTCTCAATTATATATACACTATTCACATATGCTGAAAAGCCACTAACGAAGAAGCCAATGGTATTTCTTAAATATAAGAAGGAGACAAATACTGTCTTTTGTTAATATGATTGAAGCAATGGAAAACATCGTGACAACTGGACATATCGGCAATGGAAGTGGCAGGGGCAGATTGATAGAAATGATGCCGGACGGACTGAGACAGTGGCATCTAGGAATATCATAAGCAGAGTTGATGAATAACGCCATGGACCACGATTTGTGGAGAAGCCTGAACACCCATCCTAGTTGGCAGGGCACATGATGATGTCACATTTTCATCCTCTGTCTGTCTTCTGTCTTTATTTCTTTCTTTCTATCAGTTCCCCACCTAATCATGCTACATTTACTCTACCATTCTCCAAATCTTTCCCCGGACTCATCAGTTATATGCATGGAGAGAATGTCTGATTCAACGCTGATCTTATTTTGCACCTTCATCATCCCCAACTCCACACGTGTAAATCTCTCTCTCTCTCTCTCTCTCTCTCTCTCTCTCTCTCTCTCTCTCTCTCTCTCTCTCTCTCTCTCTCTCTCTCTCTCTCTCTCTCTCACACACACCCACACACACAAAACACAACACACTTCTATCGTGATAAATCCTTTCATCTGCTCTGTACTAATTTTTAGAAAGCGTCCATTGTCTTGAAGCCCCTAAACAATATGATACATAATTAATTATTTAAACCAGTTGGTTGGGTCGCGATCCCCAAGGTGTCGCAATTTGTTGTCATTTAGTTTATGGCATTCAGTTTTAGTGTAATTGCAATTATCTTTATGGGAACATCTCATTTAATTACGAACGTGTTTTTTTTTAACACTTATGTATTTCAACATTGCAATATTTAACACATTTTGTCAAAGAAGTTAGCAGATTACCCAACCATTGTGCATTGAATTGGCTGGTTGCTTAGCTATTATAGAAGTTTGTCACGGGTTGCTTAGCTATTATAGTAGGTCATCGATCCAGGTTATTTAGCTGTTATAGAAGGTCATCGCTCTGGGTTATTTAGCTATTATATAAGGTCTTCGCTCTGGGTTACTTAGCTGTTATAGAAGGTCATCGCTGCGGGTTACTTAGCTGTTATAGAAGGTCGTCGCTCTGGGTTATTTAGCTATTATAGAAGTTCGTCGCTCTGGTAGAAGGTCATCGTGTCGCATATCTTAACTATTACAGTAGGTCGTCGCTCCGGGGTGCTTAGCTATTATAGAAGGTCGTTGTGCCGGGTTGCTTAGCTGCTATAGAAGGTCGTCTTGGGTTGCTTAGCTATTATAGAAGTTTTTCACGAGGTTGCTTAGCTATTACAGAAGGTCGTCGCTCCGGGGTGCTTAGCTATTATAGAAGGTCATCGCTCTGGGTTACTTAGCTATCATAGAAGGTTATCGCTCCGGGTTACTTAGCTATTATAGAAGGTCATCGTGCCTGGTTGCTTAGCTATTACAGTGGGTCGTCGCTCTTGGGTGCTTAGCTATTATAAAAGGTCGTCGTGCCTGGTTGCTTAGCTATTACAGTGGGTCGTCGCTCTTGGGTGCTTAGCTATTATGAAAGGTCGTCATGCCGGGTTGCTTAGCTATTATAAAAGTTTGTCACGGGGTTGCTTAGCTATTATAGAAGGTCATCGCTCTGGGTTACTTAGCTATTATAGAAGGTCTTCGTGCCGGGTTGCTTAGCTATTATAGAAGGTCGTTGCTCTGGGTTACTTAGCTATTATAGAAGGTCGTTGCTCTGGGTTACTTAGCTATTATAGAAGGTCTTCGTGCCGGGTTACTTAGCTATTATAGAAGGTCTTCGTGTCGGGCTACTTAGCTATTATAGAAGGTCGTTGCTATGGGTTACTTAGCTATTATAGAAGGTCGTTGCTCTGGGTTACTTAGCTATTATAGAAGGTCTTCGTGCCGGGTTACTTAGCTATTATAGAAGGTCGTTGCTCTGGGTTACTTAGCTATTATAGAAGGTCGTTGCTCTGGGTTACTTAGCTATTATAGAAGGTCTTCGTGCCGGGTTACTTAGCTATTATAGAAGGTCGTTGCTCTGGGTTACTTAGCTATTATAGAAGGTCGTTGCTCTGGGTTACTTAGCTATTATAAAAGGTTGTTGCTCTGGGTTACTTGGCTACTATAGAAGGTCTTCGTGCCAGGTTGCTTAGCTATTATAGAAGGTCGTTGCTCTGGGTTACTTAGCTATTATAGAAGGTCGTCACGGCTTGCTTAGCTATTGCATGAGGGCGTTGAAGGCTTGCTACTATTATATATGATCGTGGAAGGGTTACTTAGCTATTATAGAGGGCTGTCAGGGGGTTACTTAGCTATTATAGAGGGCTGTCAGGGGTTACTTAGCTATTATAAATAGGCGTCACGGGTTACTTAGCTATTATAGAAGGGCGTCACGAACTACTTAGCTATTAAAAACTGGCGTTATGGGTTGCTTAGCTATAATAGAAGGATGTCACCTGAGTAGTATATTTTGAAACTCATCCACACATTCCGCATCTAAGATGGCGCCATATAGGGTTTTATGAAGGAAATATTTCCCGACTGGGTGTTTTTGGGGAAAATTGCCGACTGGGTAAAAAATTTTCTTGGCGGTAGCTGGTGGGAAAATCTGTGGGTTGTTTTCTGTGAAAGTAATTAAGGTATTTTTAGTTGGTTGGTTCTGTAAAAGTAAGTACTGAAAATAGAAAGAGAGGTTGTGAGCACGGATGAAGTGGTTGAAGGGGGAAAGTTATATATATTTTGGTTAGAAAGGAGTATATGAATGTGGTGAGTGAAAGATAAACAAGTAGAGTGTATAGGGTATGCACTGTGTCCATCCTCATGTCATATGTTCCGTGTTGCACCGTGTCCATCCTCATGTCATATGTTCTGTGTTGCACTGTGTCCATCCTCATGTCACATGTTCCGTGTTGCACTGTGTCCATCCTCATGTCATATGTTCCGTGTTGCACCGTGTCCATCCTCATGTCATATGTTCCGTGTTGCACCATGTCCATCCTCATGTCATATGTTCCGTGTTGCACCATGTCCATCCTCATGTCATATGTTCCGTGTTGCACCGTGTCCATTCTCGTGTCATATGTTCCGTGTTGCACCGTGTCCATCCTCATGTCACATGTTCTGTGTTGCACCGTGTCCATCCTCATGTCATATGTTCCGTGTTGCACTGTGTCCATCCTCATGTCATGTGTTCCGTGTTGCACTGTGTCCATCCTCATGTCACATGTTTCGTGTTGCACTGTGTCCATCCTCATGTCACATGTTCCATGTTGCACTGTGTCCATCCTCATATCATATGTTCCGTGTTGCACTGTGTCCATCCTCATGTCACATGTTCCGTGTTGCACTGTGTCCATCCTCATGTCATATGTTCCGTGTTGCACTGTGTCCATCCTCATGTCACATGTTCCGTGTTGCACTGTGTCCATCCTCATGTCACATGTTCCGTGTTGCACTGTGTCCATCCTCATATCATATGTTCCGTGTTGCACTGTGTCCATCCTCATGTCACATGTTCCGTGTTGCACTGTGTCCATCATCATGTCACATGTTCCGTGTTGCACTGTGTCCATCCTCATATCATATGTTCCGTGTTGCACTGTGTCCATCCTCATGTCACATGTTCCGTGTTGCACTGTGTCCATCCTCATATCATATGTTCCGTGTTGCACCGTGTCCATCCTCATGTCATATGTTCCGTGTTGCACCGTGTCCATCCTCATGTCATATGTTCCGTGTTGCACCGTGTAAGTTGGTTGGTTCTGTAAAAGTAAGTACTGAAAATAGAAAGAGAGGTTGTGAGCACGGATGAAGTGGTTGAAGGGGGAAAGTTATATATATTTTGGTTAGAAAGGAGTATATGAATGTGGTGAGTGAAAGATAAACGAGTAGAGTGTATAGGGTGAAATAAGACAGTAGTGATTAGGTGGGGCTGGTGGGGTAGAGGTGTAATGAAAGCGAGGGATCCAACCACATATACGGTCGTAGTAATTCTTGTTGGTTGATGTGAGAATGTAATTAAGGAAGAGTGGGGTGTTCGTGTCGGTATCAAGTGTGTGGTGTTACGGGGTATGAGGGTGTGTATGGTCTCTGCCAGTGAAAATATATCAAGTGTGTGGTGGTAAGTGTGGTAGTAAGTGAAAGGGTGGGTTCGTCACCGAAAAGCTTATAAAGAAGGATATGGTGGTAAGGGGTATTAGTGGGCGATATAGCGATGTTTATAATAAGAGGATATAATCTGAAAAAAGAGTCTGGGCATAGTAATATAGTGAGGGGGGTCGTAGAGTGGTTGATGTCGATCGGGCCCGCAGATCACTGAAGAAGACTATCACCCCGTGTCAATACGGTTCCAGGTGCTTGAACTGTTCCTCTAGGCAATATATCAGCGTAATCGTCTACACGAGTCTCCTTGTCTATAACAAATACATAAACACATACAAACACAACGACAACCATACAAGTATACATCAGACATCAACCATACAATCAGGGCCACCTATACTTTTAGATTCAGACACACAAGTATAACGAAAACAGACATCCATACAAAAACACAACGATAGTCAACTACAAGCGCGCATACAAGTATACAAAAACTCACACAAACTAACATAACGGAACATGAAAGAGCCTTAATTCAGGAGACCGGTAAAATGGCTTCTCATATAATAAACTCACAGGGCGCGCCCACGCGAGCAGGGGAAAAGGCGGGCTCACGGATCACAAGGTCTGTTTTCATTTGGTTTATTTTCGCTGATGGTATTTCGTTATTTCAAACGAATGTAAAATAACACAAAAGTCATCTACACATCCTGTAACCACACTCAACCATACACAAGGCTTTTAACACACAAAAACAGTTGTGAATGTTAGCACGTTGATAAGGCAATAGTGTACGGCAAATTAGATGTGCTTGAATATCTATAAATTGGTGGGGGAAGAAAAACATAGAAAACAGATCTGTCATATGGATTGATTATGAAATAGACTACACTCGGCCTATTAAGACAGGGATACTTCGGATGTACACCAGAAAATATATGCAAAGATCATTGAAGGACAGCAATAGATATGCAGTCTTGTTTGTAGACAATGAACAGAACCATCTTTCCCCTACAATTTAAGTGGTCACTCGACCACTTGACCACTGCTTGACCACGTCATTGATCACTTTAACCACTACCATTATCTTAGGCACATCGTCCTCTACAATTTAAGTAGTGGTCACTCGACCACTTGACCACTACTTGACCACTGCTTGACCACTACTTGACCACTAATTTACCACCCTTTAAGCATCACCATATCATTACAATCACTTTCTCCTAAAATTTATTCAGTTGACCACTTGACCACTGCTTGACCACTAATTTACCACCGTTTAATCATCACCATATCATTACAACTACTTTTCCCTAAAATTTTCTTAAAATTTCCCTCACTTAACCCCCGCTTGACCACTGCTTGACCACTAATTTACCACCCTTTAAGCATTACCATGTCGCTACGACCAATTTTCCCTAAAATTTTCCTTGCTTGACCACTAATTTACCACCCGTTAATCATCACCATATCATTACAATCACTTTTCCCTAAAATTTCCTCACTTGACCACTGCTTGACCAGTGTGTGACCAACCTTTGATCATCACCAATTGTTGTTGGTCTAACACCTGATCGACTCCCAGACTCACAAAACGCGACCACTTCTTGATCCTCATCAATAGTCTAACACTGGTTCGAGCCCCAGACTCCTACGACCATCGTTACTTTTTCAGATTATACTGACCCTCTACACTTCTTATCACCTAATGATAATCAACCCTCTTTACTTTTCTTCAGTTGATAGTGACCCTCTACACCTCTTATCTTATTACATTTATGACCACCGCTATATCTACCACTAATACCCACCCCTTATCTTACAACATATCCATTACTTTATAAGATTTCTTTTGTAATGATGGTAGTGAATAAGCTACATCCCACCCTTTACTTTCACTAAGACACTACTATCACACTTGGTACCAACATTTGTAAATATACATGTGGTTGGAACCCTCGTTTTAATTACACCCCACCTCTTACCCATCATCCCCACCTAAACACCACTGTCTTATTTTCACTGGCAGAGACCATACACACCCTCACACCCCGCCCTTGGCAGTGTATACCGCTTTCACTATCTCGCCACTCATAGTTGTATAACACCACATTCATATACCCTACGTAACCAAAATATATAACTTACATCCCTTCAACCACCCCTCATACACTAATTACTTTTACAGAACCAACATAGACACGAATACTTTTACCTTAATTACTTTCACAGAAACTTACCCGCCAACACCCGTCTAAAAAATAGACCCGTTCCCACTAGCTACCGCCAAGAAAATTTTTTACCCAGTCGGCAATTTTCCCAAAAAACCCACTCTGCAAATATTTCCTTCATAACACCCTATATGTCGCCATCTTGGATGCGGATTGTGTGGATGAGTTTCAAAATATACTACTATAATAGCTACTGCACGGAGAGGACAGTGTCCGTGCTTGTCCAAGCAATGTGTAGCGTGTGAACAGACCCGACTGGAGACGGTAGAGAGCAGACGTATCCTTAACCAATGCTATAGTTTCTAGGCAATAGGCAAACATTAAGCTGTTCATTTAGATTGTGATTTCAAGCATCATTTCTCACCACTTCATTGCATTCATGTTGTATAACGATGATGAAGTATAACGCTCGCAGAGCCATTCAAATGTCGGCTCTAAATAAATTGCATTCCTTTCGCAAATGTCACGAGTTGTTATTTCGTGCGGTGCGAAAGTAGGGGAGTCCTGAGAATCTGCAGCGAACAAGTCGCTGACAGGCAGGACCCCAATTGGTGTCAGAATACAGTGAACCAACGCCAGCAGGCCAATTGGTGTCAGAATAACCAACGCCAGCAGAGAAATTGGTGTACACAGTGAACCAACGCCAGCAGAGCAGTCATAGCAGGCATTTGTTGTAATATTCAACGAACAGTTAACGCCAGCAGGCAAGTGGTGTTATAAACCACTGAACGAACGCCAGCTATCGATTGGTATTAGAAAGTTCTGAACCAGCATCAGTTCATTGCACGATTCAACATCATTACTGTGTGATATATTTCAAAGTAATGTAAATTTGTTTCCATACATGGCATAAAGAATTTTCTTTGGTGAATTATACGATCATACCATTTGTGGAGTGTGAACCACAATTGAGCCAAATTAAATCGCTAAAGTGTGAAATTCTACAAATATTAATTTGAAAGTGTGTTATTATACAAAAATCAATAGAAATGTATACAATGATCATTGAATATTACCATCGTAACCACCGTGTACATTTCATTGCGTGTGATACAGCCATCAATGTCACCATTCTACGAAGTCAGTAAATAGATTAGCGACGAACTGAAGCCTAGAACGAAGATACACCATAGTCAGAAAGTGAAGACAAGACGACATCGACTGTCATACGACGAATCATCTCACATATCATCTAACAATCATTCAGACGATCATATCAATCATCCATTAACACCATTTATCACTATCTATCACATTTTTCCATTCATCATTCGCATGAAATATAAGCTTGTATTGACAACATAAGCGTGTGTCTAATTTTTGCTGCTCTACTAAACAGAAGCAGCCATTTTGTTATCAAGTCAAATCATTTTGTAAGTGTGAAAGACAGCGGTGGAAGATCCCAAGAACCGTACCTTCCAAAGAATTAGATGAGTATATTTTCAGAATATTTTGGTATGCTCTAAATTAATCATGCATCTTCTTTTCCAGTAAAGATGTATACTTTACTAACACATTATTGCAAACTATGGTGTGAATATTATTGTGATATCATTTTGAACTAACATTACGCCACAAAATGGCGTCACTAAGTGAGTGCATCCAGGCAGGTAAAGAAATGGGCCACACTGAGAGAAAAGCTAGAAAAGTGGGCGGATCAAAAGTATAAAGAAGAATAGCTCGACATAGAGAAGAAACAGAAAGAAAAGCTGCTCTTGACAGAGATGAAAGAGCATTAGAAAGGCAAGCATCAAAAAGAAATGAAAGAGATCGAGGAAGTTACCAAACAGAAACAATTAGAGTTAGATCAAGTTACCAAACAGAAACAATTAGAGTTAGATCAAATTACCAAACAGAAACAATTAGAGTCAGATCAAACTATCAAACAGAATCAGTTAGACTTAGATCATGCTAACAAACAAGCAGAGGAAGCCACCAAACAAAAGCAGATACAAGTAGATTCAGAGACTAAACTAAAGATGAAGGAAATGGAGGTAGATTCTAACATACAAATAGCCTCTAGCAAACAAAAGAGCCAAGAAGAACAGAACAAATTTAGTAAGTATAAGGGCCTTATCAAACCATACAGTGTAGGTGATTCAATTAGCGCATGGACTGAGAACATAGAATTCCAACTAAAGACACAGAAAATACCTTTAGATGATTGGGCAATGATTTACATGAGGAACCTCAGTGGGGAGCCGTTAAAAGTAATAGAATCCATACCTACAGAGCTAAGGAACAATTATCAGTACATACACGATAGGATAATGCAACATTTTCTTTTAGACGCTACTGGGTACCAAATTCAATTCTCACAGATTAAGCCAAAAGCAACTGAAACCTTCTTAGACTATATCTCTAACGTGCAGAGCACATTTAAAAAGTGGACTAGAGCTGCTAAAGTAGGTAACAACTATGAAAAACTAGAAGAGCTGATGGTAATGGACAAAGTGATTTCTACCGTTCCTACCCCTTTTGCGAAGTTTTTACAACAGTCAGATATTGAGTCCATTCAGCAATTAGAGAAACGGGGGTCAGCTTATTTTTCATCTAATCGGGACATATTTAAAACTACATCACATGACACAGAAATTACAGCTTTTGCAAACAAAGTTCCTGATAGATCTTACAACCAGAAAGATTACCGTAAGAAGGACAAACCATATCAGAAACCACCTCGATGTAACTATTGCAATCTTTTTCATCCGACTTACTCGATGTGTGATAAGAACCCCGCATATCCGTCACACTTAGAAGCAGTGTTGAAGAAGCAAGAAAGCAGAAGATCATCCTTTAAACGTGCTGTTAAATGTTATTTTTGTTCAAGTTATGGCCATTATAGTAATAAATGTATGGGGAGACAGAGAATGAAGGCAAATAATGCAGCACTCATCGATACATCATCAGACGATGAGAGTGACATTGATCCGGAACTTGTGAATGTGTTGCCAACGAGTGAATGTCAGAGTGTAGCATCAGTAACAGATATTTTAGACTTTAAGAAATGTAAAGTATGCCATCAGTTTCATGCGGATGGTAAATTGGAATGTGGGCACATAATACCATGTTCAAATGAAGATGCTAACGCAGCGTGTGCCTCCAGAGGTAAACTTAAGTTCTACGATGCACTGGTCAATGGGCAACCATGCCAATGTTTAGTTGATAGCGGGAGCACTCTACTGGGTTTAAGGAGAGAACTTGCTAGACCAGAAGATTATACGGGTGAATTTGTCAAATGCCGTACTTTCTCTGGAACCATCGAGAAATATCCACTGGCAAAAGCGCATATCAATACCCTGTTCCTTACCGGCACATTTACGTGCGCTATCCTGCAAGATCCATGCACGGATCTTATTTTAGGATGCCTAGATGCATTGAAAGAATGTACAGAAAACGACATAAGAGCCTGGAAACATACACATATGGCTAACGCTGTAACAAGGTCAGATACAGAAACAAACTATACTGACTTACAAAATGAAATGCTACAGCTATTAACACCAAGTGGTGCAGATACCAATACTACTCGACAGAAATTTATCGAGGCACAAAGCACCGACCAAACAATTACACCGTATTTTAAATTTTTGGGTGAACGAGCGAAAGTGACTAAGAATGCATCTTGGTACTTTAGAAAATTTTACGGAATTCTCATGCGTTATTACACAAATAATAACCATGAAATTCAGCAGACGGTGTTACCTGTAACATACCGACAAAATGTGCTTAAAATCGCACATGAGTCACCGTTTGCTGGACATTTGGCTTATGATAAAACGCGAGCCAGAGTTCTGTCACACTTTTACTGGCCGAAATTCTGTTCGGACATAAAATCTTTCTGTCGTTCTTGTACTATTTGTCAACATCTTGTACGAAAGGGAAAGCATGTGACGGCCGAAGTTCAACGGTCATTATTAGCATCCAGACCATTTGAGTGTGTAGCGGTCGATATTGTTGGACCCCTGAATCAGGTGTCAAGCAAAGGAAACCGTTATATACTTACTCTCGTGGACCTATGCACCAGGTGGATCGAAGCGATCCCACTCAAATACATCACCTCCAAAGATGTGGCAAATGTATTTTTGCACATATTTTCTCGCTTTGGCTTCCCACGATCTATCTTATCAGATCGGGGAACGCAGTTTATTTCGGCTGCTACGCAAGCCTTAACCAAATTGTTAGGAGTAGAGCAGCATTTCTGTACCCCGTATCACCCAATGAGCAACGGGATCATAGAAAAAATTAACGGGGATCTCAAACACATGCTGGCTAAAGTAACAGCGGAGAACCCATCTGATTGGGACACACTATTGCCAGCAGTGCTATTTGCCCATAGAGAAATTCCGCACTCGAGTACGGGTTTCTCACCTTTTGAGTTAGTTTATGGGGCGAACCCTCGAGGACCCCTAACCATCTACCATCAGCTAATCACTAGCTTACCAGACAATCCAACAGCAGTAACACCGTATGAGATGGTAACCGAAACACGCGATAGAATAATGAAAGCGTGTGTAATAGCCAAAGCATCTTTGGAGAGGAAAGGACAGATGTACCGCGATTATGCAAATAAGGGTGCGAAAACTATTCACCTCGAACCAAACCAGAAGGTTTTGCTTCTACTACCCGATAAACGTAATTTGTTACTAACATCTTGGCAAGGGCCTTTCAACGTTGAACGTAAAATATCAGATGTGGATTATGAAATATCGATAAAAGGACACTTAAAGATATTTCATATCAACATGCTGAAACCATATTTTTCACGACAAGAACAACAGACAGACGAACAAATTGCACCAACACCAAGCAATGAGACGACAGACGTACACAACACAACTTCACTAGTTAGGGCGACACACGACAGCGACAACGCAAACACACTTAGCCAGGTAACAGCACACACAGCTAGCACCACAACAGTATTGAACGAGACAGACGAAGACGAGATGGAATTACCAGTTCCTACGGTAGACACGACTGCGACCATTGACAGCATAAAGATAGAAACGAAACTGACAGATGACCAACGACGACAAATCATAGAGCTAGTGACAGAGTACAGAGACATATTCTCCGACATCCCAGGAAAGACAGATAGAATAGAACATTCTATCATTCTGACTGACACCACACCAATCAAGTGTCGACCGTATTCTATCCCTTTAAACTATAGGTCGAACCTCGACAAAGAAATTCTATCTCTCGAGTCGAGCGGAATTATTCAGAAATCTCAGTCAGAGTATTCTTTCCCTATTGTCCTTGTCGCCAAAAAGGACTCTACTATTCGACTCTGCGTCGATTATCGCCGCTTAAACAAAATAACCAAAATTGACGCTGAACCGATTCCATCATGCGAGGATCTGATCTTGGACATGTCTACATCTCGCATATTTAGCAAGATTGACCTCACGAAAGGTTATTGGCAAGTCCCGATGGAAGTAAATTCTATTCATCTAACAGCTTTCTCCACTCCTCTAGGACTTTATGAGTGGCGCTTTCTTCCTTTCGGCCTTCGTAACGCTCCAGCGACTTTTGTCCGTCTAACTAGGGATCTTCTCCATGGGATGACCAATATTTCAACTTATATAGATGACATATGCATCCATACGGAAGACTGGACAACACACCTACTGAAACTTCGACAAGTCTTCGACAGGTTGCGATTATTTGGGCTCACAGCGAAGCCGACCAAAGTAGAGTTGGGCATGGAACAAATTGACTTCCTGGGTCATACCATCTGCAGGGGCCAATTAAAAACTGATGACAGAATCGTCACCAAGATTCTGAATTTGACAATGCCAACGACCAAGAAACAGGTCCGAAGTTTACTGGGTTTGGTAAACTACTATAGTAAATTCATTCCAAATCTGGCGGAAATCACCAGTGTTTTTTCTAACATCTTAAAAGCTTCGGCTAAGTTATCTGTACAAGATGCAAGATTAATTAGTGCGTTATCAAAATTGAAACATCTTTTCAGCGTTCCACCTATCCTTCGTATGCCTAACCCAAAACTCACTTATTTCTTACGCACAGATGCGAGTGCCATATCCATATCTGGGATACTAGGACAGTTCTACGACGGGACGTTCCACCCCGTAATGTACGTAAGTCGCAAGATTACCCCTGCTGAATCAAAATACTCAGCATCAGAATTGGAGGGCCTCAGTTTGATCTATTGCGTCAAGAAATTTCATAGATTTTTGGCAGGAGCACAGTTTGTAATCGAATCCGATAACTCTCCGTTGTCTGTGATGCAGTCTGGACTTCCTAGCAATAACAGAATTTACAGGTGGGCTTTGATTCTCCAAAATTACACGTTTACCATCCAGCACTTAAAAGGAAGATTGAACACTGTTGCGGACATTTTGAGTCGACCATCATCCATTGAAATACCTGATTTACAGGAAGGGATCGACCACAGACCACCAGAAACAGTGACACTGTAATGGTAGATAACTCAGTGCCGTATGTGGTCATTATGATACATTGTAAGTGCGTTATCATCGCCAAATATGTAACCTGTGTGAAAGTAACAGTGCTATGAGAAGTGTAACGAACAGACGCAGAAGTAACATGCGCTGACACACACATAAGCTAGAAGAACATTAAAGTGTTAGCTATGAACCTACATAACTTAGTAGGAAACTATATTTATACACTATCCACGAAGGAGAGCATAGAAGACTTTGCCGAAATGAACTATGTTATAATAGTCTACAAAGAGTATTGCTCCATCTTCACAACGCAAAGGAGGACGTCGATTTAGTGTAATTAGATATAGAAATGTAACTGTGATATATGTATATTATTATTTTATTAACAGTACCTATAACTTCATTTTTCTATTAATAATTGAATTGCAAATTGTTCAAATGCATATATAACTTTATTTTGTTATTTGGTAGTTAGAAATCACCATTATTTAGTTAATAACCCATTTAATAGAACACCAATTATAGAAATACGATTGTTAGATATTATATTAGTTTATTACCATATAATCATAATCATTTATAAATTCATTTATCTAAAATATCATTTCCAAACTAACCCAACCATTTAGGAATTAATATCATCTTTTTCACAAATAACACTTTAAGGTAATTAACCCAATTCACTTAAATGAAAGTATTTATTAGATTATTTCCCTTGAGGGTAATTTAGGTCAGCACACCAAAACTATGTGAGTTACTACTACAGGATCGGTAACAAACCATCCTCATAACTATGTGTAATATGTATAGACATGACACGTGCAAACAAAACGCACAGTCATTTGGCGTGATTACTGTTATAATTCAGCCAATCGTTTATTGTATATATGTAATATTCATGTATTTGATGCTATGAAACATATTTTAATGACGAGAGAATGTTTGAGTGAAAGAAAGGTATGAAAGTGAATGAAAGATGTATGCAAGAAGAATAAATGCGAGGAGAGAATGCGAAAATTAGTAAACATTGAAAGAAAGAGAGCGAGAGAGAAAGACAGCGGAAAATTTTTCCACCGCTGTAAACGTCTTATTTTGACTTGTCTGTGTCATCTGTGTAGCAATGTGTTGTCGAGTTTTTATGTGTGTTACTGCCATACTTTAATAGAGTATATAGAGAACGTACTTTGAGCTTCAGAAAGCGGAGTTGTGGTCACAAATAAGAATAACGAACGTTTGTAACCACAATAAACCGATTTACGGCGCTCGAAGGAACACACACATTTAGTACACTAACGCATACACATGTTAGAGAGTTAAGTACACTGTAGTTTATTAGAAAACACGCAAACAAACAGGAAAACAAACACATAAAAGTTGCACACACTATTCAGTTCAAAGAACAATAACTTTAAATTCAGGGGACACAATAACTTCTTAGAAACCTTAATGTAACAGTGAATATAGCTTTTCACAAGCGGAAGCGAGAAGGTGAAAAGTAGAACTATGTGTATAAGAGTTGGAGGGGATATTAATGGGAACATGAACACTTTGTGCTCATGTGTTGTACTCAGAATAGAGTCAACTTGTATGTGTGTTGTCATGTCGGGCAATTTGAGGACAGGTCAAGACAGAAGTCAATAGGTGAAAGTCAAAAGACATAGGGTCAAACGACGGAAGCCAGGACATAAGTCATAAGACAATGGTTCCGGTCCAAAACAATTCCCAAAGATATCTATAGAGCCAACTATACTGATACATGGGCTACTTAATTAGCCAAGTGAAAAGGTAAAGCAGTGTGAGTAAAGGAAGAAGAGAGTTGTTCTATCCCCAAACTAGAGAGTTTAACTTATTGGATATCTGACAAAATTGGAGCAACCAATTTTTCTTTGTGACCAGAAGTGTTACAAACATGAGTTAAAGGGAAGTAACACTTCACAGAGAGGAGGGGAGCCTGTCAAGATCTCCAATAAGACCTTACAGAGGTAAGGAGAGTAAACACAAGTCTAGTAGGGAGACACCAGACAGGAGAGACACCAAGCACTATAAATAGCCTCACAAGGAGACACATTTGTGTCAGACCAGGGGCCAATGCGTACAGCTGAGCGAGGGCTTTCCCCAAGCCATTGGGAAGCTTGTCCTTGCGAGTAACCGTGAAGTGCCCGGTTACTCGAGCTCACAAGCCAGCGTGCTTGCGAGACCATGCACGCAATAATAGCTACTGCACGGAGAGGACAGTGTCCGTGCTTGTCCACGCAATGTGTAGCGTGTGAACAGACCCGACTGGAGACGGTAGAGAGCAGACGTATCCTTAACCAATGCTATAGTTTCTAGGCAATAGGCAAACATTAGGCTGTTCATTTAGATTGTGATTTCGAGCATCATTTCTCACCACTTCATTGCATTCGTGTTGTATAACGATGATGAAGTATAACGCTCGCAGAGCCATTCAAATGTCGGCTCTAAATAAATTGCATTCCTTTCGCAAATGTCACGAGTTGTTATTTCGTGCGGTGCGAAAGTAGGGGAGTCCTGAGAATCTGCAGCGAACAAGTCGCTGACAGTTGTGCAGTGCTATTCTTTTATGTTTCTTGTCCTGCATGAGTGTTTTCTGTTGTTTGCTGTGCTTTGTGTTGCTAAACATACATTTTCTGATTTATCTTTCCTTTATGCGTGTGATTGTATATTTTGGAGAATTTAACCTTGTTACTAGGAATATTATATTTGGTATGATGTATGTGTTGACTATTGTGCTCCTACCAAATTTTGTGCATATGGTTTATGTTTTGTTCTATTGCCATTTATTATTTGCTGGAGGACTCTTGTGTGATGGTATTGAGGTTATTTTTTTCTAATTAGAGCACCCAGATTGGTGTACTTCTAATGCCGGAAACTACTCGTTTCAATGCATGTATGTGCCGACCAGCCTGTCATGTATTGCACACACTCTGTGTTTTGGAGTGATATGTTTTTGAATTTCCATTGTCGTGACCGTTTAAATGGCTATGTGTTTGTGTTATTAGAAGTGATGTGTGCCAGTACTGCTTTGTGACCTCTGTGTACTGGAGAGTTTCTTGCAGGTGTGGTTTGTATTTTGTGGTGTGTTGTAGTTACGTATATTCTATCTAACCTAGCTGATCTGTTATGTGTATTGTTTCTGTGTGTTGTATCTTTACTGTTGGGGTGTTTGTGTCTGAATGCGCCTGTTTATGTCTGTCGTGTATGTGTTACAGTGTATCGAGTTGATTCATGTCGTGTTGGCCAGCTCTTCTGATCTGCGTTTTCACTTCCCCACTCAGCTGTAGTTAAACAACAGTTGAAGTCACCATAAAAAACATCGTTCCCCCCTCTTTATATCTGTGCTAATAGGCCGTCTAAGTGCTCCAAGAATTGTGATTAGTAATTGTAATTTGCTGGGGCATTAACGTTGACTATAGTATAAAAAGGTCGCTTAAAAGTCGACAGGGTCGACTTCATTGCATCGGGTTTTAGCCCATATGGGAAATTGTATGTGTGTTGCTTTTAACACGTATGATGGCAATGTCTCTGGTCGGCCTTGTGTGTGTCGGGATTTTACCATTTATCTGAAGTTTGTTTTATGGCTGTTCCTGAACCTGTGTGGTATGTCGCTAGGCTGAAGAATGAGTGTCTGAGTTCTAACTGTGTATTGACTAGCTTTGTATGGGCGACTTCGCGTATTATTGTTTCTTATAGGAGAATTAAGTCAGGTTTGTATTTGTGTACGAATGTGACGATATGTTTTTGTTTATTGCTTAAATCTGAAATATTAAGACCTATAATGAACATATAAATACTCATCATAAGCCGGCTCCGTGGGGAAGGCGTTACGGGCGCAGTTCGTAATCCCGCATACCGTGTTCGAAATACAGCTGCAAGCGATCTGGCAGCAGACCGCTTTGCTTCGGGTTTTTTTTTAAAAATGGTATGGGTGCCGGTCGTTCAGTTAGCAATAGCAAACTGCTGAATGTGAGCTTACTAAGAGATCACAAACAGCCAGAAATGCTGGGGTTGACTGCGACATCATGTAAAGGATATGCAACTAACTTTAACTTATATCTTGGATAGGGTTGCATGAAGCTCCCCATTTTCTCCTCATGGTTCTTAAAGGGGAATACTCAACATCTGGGTTTCCCCGTGGCGTGTTGGGCGATGTCTTTAATTTCCTGTCGTTTCATTATCGCGGGGATCCTGGGCAGTCTCGCGCTTTGCCTCTCTTTATCGCAATGCTCCAGGGTAATATTGATGTCCGAGTTTGGTATTTTTAACTGTACCCGGTGAAGGTTGTCAAACATTTCGACGTGCATGTCTGCTGCTTAGGTTCGAAACCACCTAGTCGGTGCTTCATACTTATGCAGACTGTCAGCTAGGCTTGGTAGCACACCAGCTAGTCTCACCAGTGCGCTCACTCTGAACGCCGGCGTCGATTTTCTGGCGGTTCCAAGACCGAGGATGGACACAACAACTACGCCTGTCCGTGGGATCATATTTCCATGCAGCCCCTTGGGTCATATTTCCAGGGAGCGCGTTGGATCATATTTCCATACAGCCCGTTGGATCATATTTCCATACAGCCCGTTGGATTATATTTCCATGCAGCCCGTTGGATCATATTTTCATATAGTCCGTTGGATCATATTTCCAGGGAGCCCGTTTGATCATATTTCCATGCAGCCCGTTGGATCATATTTCCATACAGCCCGTTGGATCATATTTCCATACAGCCCGTTGGATCATATTTCCAGTGAGCCCTTTGGATCATATTTCCATACAGCCCGTTGGATCATATTTTCATACAGTCCGTTGGATCATATTTCCAGGGAGCCCGTTGGATCATATCTCCTTGCAGCCCGTTGAATCAAATGTCCATGCAGTCCGTTGGATCATATTTCCATGCAGCCTGTTGAATCATATTTCAATGTAGTCCGTTGGATCACATTTCCATACAGTCCGTTGGATTATATTTCCATGCAGCCCGTTGGATCATATTTTCATACAGTCCTTTGGTTCATATCCCCAGGGAGCCCGGTGGATCATATTTCCATGTAGTCCGTTGGATCACATTTCCATACAGTCCGTTGAATCATATTTCCATGCAGCCCGTTGGCAGACATGGTCAGCGATGCGCTGGTGGTGATTCTGACGGCAGCTTGGTCCGTGGACTGACTGTAATTGAGCTATGAGGCACCCTGCAAACTGCAGTAATCATATTGTTCAGCTGTTGACTAGAGAGTGCTTCACCGCACTACCTTGGCTTCCAATATGAAACACGGATGTCTGTAACTGACAATATTGGAAGCAGGGCAATATCCAGGGGCACAGAAAAGAGGAGGGTGGCTGAGAAACATAGACATGACACAGACTTGTCAGAATGTCGGGCTTAGACTTCATGCTGAGCCGTGGAGAATTGATGAAAACAGGCCATTGGAGCACCATGATGTGGAAGACTGAATATACACTCCTGGAACTTGCGGCCAGATGATGATGATGATTAGTGTTGTGGCTTTATTTCTCTGCAAATGCTCACAATATAGTAAGTCATGGGGAATGAATGCACATTCCATCCATTCATCATGTGCCATGCCGGTAAGTGTGGGCGGTCATGATTTGCCATTTCACTCGATCACCAGAGTCGTGGATCAGGTCAGCGTTCCTGTCTCGATCATGTCACGTGGCCAGGCTATCCAGGTTTTTACTTATTTGTCTCCCCCATTATCTCTTACCCTCAATCTTGTCAGTTGTCACCGAGTTCTCTAATTTATTTCTCCTCATAACATGTCCAAAATATCTTGACTGTCTGCGTCTAATTTCTCTAATCAGTTTACGATTTTCATTTGTTTCTTGAAGGACTTGTTCATTGGTTTTTCTGTCTGTCCATTGTATTCTTTGCATTCTCCTCAGAAACCACATTTCCACAGCCATCAGCTGTTTTTCAGCTTGTCTGCTCATTGCCCAAGTTTGACATCCATTCAAAAGTACAGGTTCTATGTATAAGGGAGCACCTCAACACTCTTTTTTTTTTCCTTCTTTTTATTGTTCAGTATGTTTTTCATCTTGCAAAAGGCTACTTTCGCCATGGCAATTTTTGTTCTAATCTCTTCAAGGAATCTCCCATCAGATGTTATTAGCATATGTTTAAACATGATACAATCGGTCTATCAAAACCTGGCTACCATCTCTCTCTCTCTCTCTCTCTCTCTCTCTCTCTCTCTCTCTCTCTCTCTCTCTCTCTCTCTCTCTCTCTCTCTCTCTCTCTCACACACACACACACAATATTAGTCCCCACACTACTACACATTGCTCACGGTGAAACAGATCTCTCTCTCTCTCTCTCTCTCTCTCTCTCTCTCTCTCTCTCTCTCTCTCTCTCTCTCTCACTCTCTGTCTGTCTGTCTCTGTCTCTCTCACACACACAATATTAGTCCCCACACTACACATTGCTCATGGTGAAACAGCTCTCTCTCTCTCTCTCTCTCTCTCTCTCTCTCTCTCTCTCTCTCTCTCTCTCTCTCTCTCTCTCTCTCTCTCTCTCTCTCTCCATTTCTCTATCTTTCTCTCGCCCCCCCCCACACACACACAATCACCAAAAGCCATCCATTATAGTCCCATGTTATTCGCCATGACTCTCTCTCTCTCTCTCTCTCTCTCTCTCTCTCTCTCTCTCTCTCTCTCTCTCTCGGTCACACATACACACACGCAACCACCCAAAGCCACCTACTATAAGTCCCTGGTTACTCGAAGTGAAACTCACACCCACACACGCACGCACACGCGCACGCACACACAAATCCACTTACTATTGGTCCTCACATCATCATCATAATCATCAAGTGCCATGCAGGCTGGCGTAAACGTTCATAGATCTCGGTCTTTGGTATTCACCCGTGGCTCATGACTGTACCTACCCGACGAGGATCTCATAAGACAGCTATTAACGTCGTTCATTGAATCTGAAATATGTTTTGTCATGAAGTTTTGGGAAGATAATGTGGTGTTTTCCCCTTGCCTTCCACATGCACATGGGAGTTTGTTACCTCGGCCTTTGACAGCCATTTCGAACTGTCAGGACAAGTGAGTGCCCTGCTCTGCTTAGCTGCAGAGTTGTCCATTTATTTGGTGGATACTTGGTCCCATGGGCTGCGTTAAACACCATTGTGTTTCCCATCCTCTACCACTGGGAGATGCAGTTGGGATTTTCCCTTCCTAAAGGTCTGGTCTATTAAGGCCAAAACTCTCCGGTACTTTTAGAGGACACATCAGTCATAGTAAAACACATCTCTTCCTCCCTCTTCTACACACACACACGCCATCACTACTACCTCCACCATCACCACCACCTATTCTTAGAACAGCCACACAAGCATCCTTATTAATCCAGAGTCTCGGAAAATAAACCAATTAACAATCGCCTGGGGAAAGTTGGTATTGTACAAAGTATCTCATTTCTAATTGTTATAGTCTAACTACTTATTCCTCCTGGCTCCTAGGCCTACAACATGTAATCGCGCCATCACATCATAGATCCGTAGCTACTTCAGGACAATGCTTTTTTTTTTTTTTACATGTCTAACTAACTGTATAACCCAGTGTGTACACATACGTAACAGTTTATTGGGACGTGTTTTGTGTAAATTTCACTGCATCGTAAATGTTATGTATCATCCTGTGCTTATAGTAAAGAATTACATTTAGATAGAATGGATCAACCAGCGGGTAGAGCATTCTACATGAGAACAACGGGATGCAAGACGAAAAGGCGACTCAGGGTGAGATAGCTAGATGGAGTAAAAGAGACACGGACGAAATCAAATATTACATTAGCACAAGCAACAAGACAAAGTGCCGAAAACAACACACCAGAAAACATCTTAATCATGATCAACACCATCTGTGCAACACTTCACGGCAAAATCGGCAGAACAAAACATGAAGGTTATATTAAGGGCCATAACCTGAAAATTAAACTTGCGGCTTGTGTTAATATAGTTAATTCCCTTCATTTACATCATCACCATGTACGGTACCAAATAATGAAGGCCCTCACGTCTCGCCACAGACCTCGGTCCGTGGTGTCCTGGGTCGATACTGTTGATGAAGTTCCTTCACGTCACCGACTTCATCCATCCAGCTTCATTTCTCACGTTTTGCTGCTGCCCATTCTACCGCTGATGTTTTTCAGTTGTCACGATGTTTTCCCATTGCCTTTCTTCAATTTATATGAATCACCAGAAAACGGGAAGTAGAGCTGCTAGAACACAATCACAAGCAACGAAATGGACGTTGCGTCTAAAGCCTTCGTCAGCACAGAATAAACAAAGACATACGGACACATTCATTCATTCATTCATTCATTCAGTAGCATGTCCTTTGCAGAACCTCGCTCCCATAACAACCTTCCGGAAAACCTCTCGATCATAAGCAAGATGTCCTGCGTCCGATACACCCATCTGGAGATCATCTGCCATATCCTGCACCCATCTTCTCTTTGGCCTTCCTCTTCCTCTCTTCCCAGACATATACCCCTCCATTATTGTTCTCTCCAAACTTTCGTGACGTTTCAAGTGACCAACATATTTCAATTTTCTTTGTTTTATCGTTTTTAATAGCCAAACTTCTTCAATATTCAGCTCTTGAAGTATTGATGCATTTGTTCTTTTCTTTACCCAGGATATTCTTAGAACTCGTCTATAACATTTATATTCAAAGGCACTTGTGCGCTGCTCAGCTTGTTTAGTAAGTGTCCAGTTCTCACAGGCGTATGTTGCAATGGGAAAGATGCATGCTCTTAAAAATCTAAATTTTGTAGTTCTGTCTGTCCCATTCCATAATATATTCAGTTGTTTTAGTCTTTGAAGAGCAATTGATAATCGCCGTTTAATTTCTTTCATTGTGTCACCGTTATTGGTGACACAGCTACATGAAAAACACTACATGAAAGTATCAAAATACAATTTACTTAACTGTATCCTTGTTGTGGCTGGATACGTCTTAAACGATCAGCGCGTATGTTGACTTACAATGGATTGAATGAACCGGATTTGTTGTTAAAGTGGGCCAATGGACTAAAGGTCAATAACGTCACAAGCCCAGTGATTGGCCTAGTCACCCGAGGGGAGAACGCCCACTAGGGGGAAGGGGAGGTTCCCATGTGTCCATTGGCACCTTTCCGTCTTGACAGACGATAGTTTGGAACATTGTGCTTCAAAAAGGCTTAATAACTGTCATATGGCAATAACTACGATCCATGGCGGTGGCGAGTGTGGCTGGTAAGGCCAATTCTTGCTGCAAATGTTTGCCCACAGTAGGTGCATGTGAAAACATGGTCATTTCCACCATTTTGCACCATCTTACGTCTCTCACGCTCTGTGTGTGCTTTATCTGCAATCATTTTCTCCTTTGTCTTTATTCCATTTCTGATATTTGCCCTCCATGCAACACGTTCAGCGGCGACGTGCTCCCATTGTGCATTATCAATGCCTGTATCAATCATGTCCCGCTTACACACATCTTTGTATCGTAGTAGAGGCCGACCCTGAGATCTCCTACCCGTCTGTAATTCACCAAAAAAGATGTCCTTTGGTATTCTACCATCATCCATCCTCCTAACGTGTCCTATCCATCTAAGTCTACGAAGACTGAGCATGGAATACACCGTCACACAACCTGATCTTTCCAATACTTCAGTATTTGTGATTTTGTCTTGCCACTTAATACCAAGTATTCTTCGCAGACACCGCATATGAAAGCTGTTTAAACGTTTCTCTTGGCGTGAGTAAGTTGTCCAGGTTTCACTGCCATAAAGAAGAGTACTAAGGACACAGGCTTGGTAGACGAGGACTTTTGTTTTGGCAGTAAGCTTCCTGTTCTCCCAGACTCTTTTTGCTAACATGTTCATTGTTGTTGCTGCCTTGCCAATCCTGATGTTGATTTCCTGATCGAGGGATAATTTGCTATTTACCTCTGATCCAAGATATGTAAAATGGTCTACTATCTCCAGTTCGGCGTTGTCAATAAAGATTGATGGTACACCATGTGCACCTTGTGACATAATCTGTGTCTTCTTTTTGTTAATTGTTAAACCAAATTCAGAACAAGCATTGGAGAATGCAGATAGTAGATGTTGTAATTCTTCCTCAGAGTGGGTCGTAATCGCAGCATCATCCGCAAAAAGCAACTCTCTGATTAGTACCCTGCTAATTTTGGTCTTGGCCTTCAATCTCTGAGCATTATAGAGGCCACCATCTGAGCGTGAGTGAATGTATATACCGTCATCCTGATCACGAAAGGCATATTTCAGTAGAAGTGAAAAGTATATCCCAAAGAGGGTGGGGGATAGTACACAACCTTGCTTAACTCCACTCTTGATTTCAAACTCTTCTGAAGTTGAGCCATCAAACTTGATTATACCCTTCATGCCTGTGTGGAACGATTCCACAATGGACAGAAGAGTTGGTGGACAGCCAATCTTCTTTAGTGCTTTGAACAGACCCTCACGACTGACCAAATCGAATGCCTTTGTGAGGTCGATGAAGGCAATAAACAGTGGCTGATTTTGTTCCCGGCATTTTTCTTGCATCTGTCGCAATGAGAATATCATATCAATGGTAGACCGGTTCTGACGGAAGCCGCACTGTGATTCGGGGTAGACTTGATCTCCCAGGACTTGAAGTCTGCGCAGGACAATTCTGGCAAATACTTTCCCAACAATACACAGAAGTGAGATACCCCTATAGTTGTTGCAGTCGCTCCGATCTCCCTTGTTCTTGTACAGCGTTATGATGTTTGAATCTTTGAAATCCTGTGGGACTTGTCCTTCTCGCCAGCATAGCTCTATTAGCTGGTAGATCTGTAGAGCGAGGGTGTCTTGCCCACTCCTGATCACCTCTATTGGAATCCCATCCTTACCTGGAGCCTTGCCAGATGCAAGCTCATTTATAGCACACTTAACTTCTGTTATAGTGGGAAGTGTGTCCAGGTGGTCAAGAGTTGGCAGGGCCTCTATGGCGTTGAGGGCATCATCCGCCAGCTTGGTCTCACTTGAGTAAAGCTCTAAATAGTGCTCGACCCATCTATCCATCTGCTGTTTCTTATCAGTGATGATTTCTCCAGTCAAGGTTTTCAGCGGTGCACTTCTTTTGATCATTGGACCACAGGCTTTCTTTATCCCTTCATACATGCTTCTGATGTTTCCCTTATCACTTGCGATTTGAATAGACTCACATAACTTGATCCAATAGTCATTCGCACACTGCCTGGCAGCCTTTTGTACATCCTTCCTCGCTTGCTTCAGCTCACTCAGAGTGTTACGCGTTGGTCTTTCCTTGTTTCTTAAGAGAGCTATCTTCTTTTTATCAATCAAGGGCTGCAGTATCTGGCTGTTTGCCGCAAACCAGTCCTGCCTCTTATGATCCACAGTGCCGTAAACCCCTACCGCTGTTTTATAAATAGTTTCCTTAAGTTTACTCCATTTATCATTTACTATACAATTTTCTGATGTATCATTGAAAGCGTCCTCAAGTTGCTGTTGAAATTCAAAGCACTTTCCAGGATCGTGAGTGTTAATAATATTAATCCTGGGGCTAGACTTGTGTTTAGCTGTGTAGATTCTCTTTGGTCTCAGTCTAACCCTTGCAACAACCAAAGAATGATCTGTATCACAGTCAGCACTGTGGTAACTTCGAGTTAATGATGTATGGTTCAGATGTTGTCTCCGTGTGATAATGAAGTCCAGCTGATGCCAATGGCCGGATCTTGGATGTTTCCATGTGACCTTATGCATCTCTTTTGTTTTAAAAAAGGAGTTTGTAATACATAGGTCATTTCTAGTGCAATGCTCCAGCAGCCTTTGCCCATTATCATTCATGCGACCGATGTTGTATTTTCCAAGGCACACTGGCCATGAACTCGAGTCCTTGCCCACACGAGCATTGAAATCACCGAGCATATAAATGTAGTCGGATTTTGGAACTGCCTTGATCGCAGAGTCTAGCTGCTCATAGAACGTATCTTTCACATCATCAGAGGAAGTGAGTGTCGGTGCATATGCAGTGAGAATGGTGGCAAATCCACAAGAGGTTGCCAAGCGCAGTGATAATAATCTTTCATTACCTCCAGCTGGGATATCAATCATTCCCAGTAGCGAATTCTTCACTGCAAAGCCCACACCATGTTGCCTTTTTTCTGCCTGCCCTCTTCCCTTCCAAAAAAAGGTGTAATTGTTTTCCCTGAGTGACCCTTCCTCAGCGAGGCGAGTCTCCTGCAGGCCAGCAATATCAATGTTAAGACGATTGAGTTCAGCATCAATCACAGCCGTTTTTCTCACATCGTCAATATTTGTCAAGTCAGTGGAAAATCCTGGACACATGGTTCTCACGTTCCAGGTTGCAAGCCGTAGCTTGAGGTTTCTATTATTCTTTCTATTAGTACCTGGTGCATTGGTTTTACAGCCTGCGATTCAGATTTTGTCCTAGCCCCAAGCACCCATTGAAGCAGGCAGGCTGTGGCGGATCAGCACCCAATTGGCCGGGGGCTGCCCAGCTTGAGGCGGGCGGTAGCTGATCAGTGACACCTGTAGGTGTCTCCCACCGTCAGAGGCAACGCGTGGCGCCCCATGTCTACGCCAACTGACAAGGACTTATAACCCGTAACAGTTGCCTCTCGCTTTGATTCCGAGACCGGTTAAGACCAGGGATGGAGTTATTGCCTCTCCATAGCACAAAGCCTGGGCTAAAATAAAGAAACCATGTGTTGCCCATGCAGCATGATCCCTCTCTCGGCCTGCCTAGTTCACTCCAGAGGAAAGTTAACACCTATACATCTGGAACAAGACAAGCTGCAGAAGCTGCCGGATCAGCAAAGCAATGCTCTAACTGTCCGCCTGTCGGAGCTTCGATCCTAGACCAGCTGCCAACCAAGGCTTAGGGCCTGGTCTGCCCTGCCATGACTTATTTTGTCTTTGGGTTGCATTTCCTCGCACAAGGATAAGGCTAGTACCCTCCCAATTGCGCTCTTCCGCCCGAAGCCGTTGGCACAATGTGGGGTGTCGGGTTTGGTAAGCGCCGCCCAACATTCGGCGCTGACAGAAAGCAGGTAGTACCGTCTACTGTCATACGGTAGCTCAGTCATATCTGACTATGTTCCCATGTGAGCGAACGGTAATATAGGGATTAGTTAGTGGACTTTACTACTGCGGCAATTGGGGGTGAGGCAGGGGGCGGGGGGAGATAAAATATTTCGTGTTTCATGGAAACAAAAACAATCAAATACAGAGGTCCTATAAAAACTGGGAATTAAAAGAGGGTTGATGAAAGAAATAAAAAAGAGGCAAATGAAATACTTCGGACACGTTAAAAGACATAACATTCTCATAACAACCTTTCTGGAGGGCAAGGTTACAGGAAAACGATCTGGAGGGCAAGGTTACAGGCAAAAGATCAAGAGACAACGATACAAGTGGGAAGATATAACATCAAGAGATGGACGAATATCAATCTAACAGAATGTACAGACCAGAGAAGGCTAGAGGCAGACAGTGTTGGAGATGCATTGCAGCCAACTTTCACTGTGGAGACGGCACCTGATTGATTGATGTCAATACTAAAACAGTTAGGGTCCGTCGTGCAACACTTTCTCTGTCTGTCTGTCTGTGTGTCTCTGTCTCTCTCTCTCTCTCTCTCTCTCTCTCTCTCTCTCTCTCTCTCTCTCTCTCTCTCTCTCTCTCTCTCTCTCTCTCTCTCTCTCTCTCTCTCTCTCTCTCTCTCTCACTACAAATTCCATCCTAGCTAGACACTGCAAAGATGGCGGCACTCCGCTGTTTATAATCGTCTGAATCAATAACTGGGAAATTGATACAGAATTAAAATGCTATACATGTATTTGGTGCATAATTCAAATACTACACATGATTGATGCAGAGCTCAAATGCTATACATATATTTTCCCTGAACTGCGAAAGTGAGTAATCTAAATGGCTTGAAAGAGGCTACGATAACAAAGACAACTAATTAAAAACATGAAAGAGGTTATCGTCATTGTTGACCACTTTATAAGAAGAGCTAAACTGGGAGATATTGAAACATGTGGAAGATTGTTATAAAACACTATATATATATATATATATATATATAGAGGGAGGGAGAGAGAGAGTGAGAGAGGGAGAGAGAGAGAGAGAGAGTGAGAGAGAGAGAGGACCGCAAAATAAGATTCTTCCCAGTCTTTTGTTATGTTCCGGAAACGTGTCAACACACGAACTGAAACAAGCTGCATGGCATCGCAACGCGAGAACCGGCATGATTTATTTGTCGAGTTATTTTACTGACCTTATAGATCCCCAATATCTCCCGCACTTTTCGACATACCTTTTTTTTTTTTTTCGTTTGCTTGCTTTGAACTCAAGCGTAATGTTTACAGCGGCTGCTACTTCTAGTGCACTGGACTGATATTTGAGTGTGGATTATCTTTCCCTTTTACCAGTGTCCCTCGCCAACCAGGCGAACCCCATTTTGGCTTCTGAAGTACTTGTATTTTACGTCCCCAAGTCAAGCACAAGAAGTCAACATTTTAGTCCAACTGACCGGTGCAGGGGTTGAACCCGCGACCTCGGCGTCAGCTCACCGGACGTTTAAAAGCGAGTACTCATGCCCATTCTATGTTATGTCTCAGTATCATGAAAGCTATCCTGAGCTGTTGTTGTGTCCATGTCTTTGACATGCCAGTAAAGCAACTTCCCGTGTCAGTCTGTCCTGCCAGCAGCTTGTCAATTCTAACCAAATGTGTTTAAAAAAACCTCTACGAGCTGCCGGCTGCATACAGCAACCGTTTGAGTGTAAAATAATGTTCTTTTGGACATTTAACAGATATTCACGACATTCAAACTGGCAGATTCCAAGAGCCACTTGGCATAAGTGACGTCATCCCGCCGAATTTCGTGTGGCGGCTTTTATCCAGGAGCATGGCAGCATGGAAGCGTGAATCGTTTTATGAAGTGCCATTTTATATTTTTTGTGGGGTATTTTGTGTGCTTCCATTCCTGTGTTATAATAGCAATTTGAGCGTCTTATTAGCTTGTTCAAACTGGAAATAGATTTCTGGGCACTTGTTGCATTCATTCTTTCTGTCCCCGATAGTTGTTACGTTCATTCTTTATTTCCCCGGTAGTTGCTACGTTAATTCTTTTCGTCTCCTGTAGTTGTTAGTTAATTCTGTTTATCCTCTGTTGTTTTACGTTAATTGGTTGTTTCTTCGGTGTTAATTATTTATACCCATTGCAATTGTTACGTTAAGTCTGTCTATCTCCGTTAATTGCCAGGTTAATTCTTACGAGACCCTGTAGTTCTTACGTTAATTCTTTCTATCTCTGATAGTTGTTGCGTTAATTCTTTCTATCTCTGATAGTTGTTACGTTAATTCTTTCTATCCCTGTAGTTGCTACGTTAATTATTTATATCTCCGGTAGTTATTACGTTAATTCTTTATATCCCTATTAGTTGCCTGGTTAATTCTTACGATAGGTAGTTCTTGTGTTAATTCTTGCTATCTCTGGTAGTTGTTACGTTAATTATTTCTATCTCTTATATATTTTACGTTAATTATTTATATCTCCGTAGTTACTACATTAATTATTTCAATCCCCGTAGTTGCTACGTTAATTATTTATATCCCCGGTATTTGTTACGTTGATTCTTTCTATTCTCAGTAAGTATGTTAGCCATTTCTATCACCAGTAGTTTTCATGTTAATTCTTTATATCCCCGTTAGTTTTCATGTTAATTCTTTATATCCCCGTTAGTTTTCATGTTAATTCTTTATATCCCCGTTAGTTGTTAGGTTAATTCTTATGATGCCTGATAGTTATTACGTAAATTCTGTCTTGTTCTTCTTCTGCTTCTGCGTTCATCCGGAGAGTTTTTTTCGGACGTGATTGCGTTCTCCCAGTTTACAGCAGAGTTGCGTTCTTGCGCCGATAGGCCGACACATCCGACTTCTGCGGGCATTTGTTGACCGGGTTAACCTTCTTCTTCCTTCTTTCTATACCTAGTAGTTACTTCGTTAATCTTTCTATCCTTGGTAGTTGTTGCGTTAATTGTGTATATCCCCGGTAGTTGTTACTTTACTTGTTTCTTTCCCCGTTAGTTGCTAGGTTAATTCTTACGACAATTCTTTCTATCCCTAATTGTTGTTACGTTTATACGTTAATTCTTTTTATCCCTGATAGTTGATATGTTAATTCGTTCTATCCCTCGAAGTTATGGTACTTCTTTCTATCCCTCGAAGTTATGTTAATTCTTTCTATCCCTGGTAATTAATATGTTAATTCTTTCTATCCCTCGAAGTTATGTTAATTCTTTCTATCCCTGATAATTGATATGTTAATTCTTTCTATCCTCGATAATTGATATGTTAATTCTTTCTATCCCTGATAATTGATATGTTAATTCTTTCTATCCCTGATAGGTAATACATGTTAATTCTTTCTATCCCTGATAGGTAATACATGTTAATTCTTTCTGTCCCTGATAGGTAATACATGTTAATTCTTTCTATCCATGATAGGTAATACATGTTAATTCTTTCTATCTCTGATAGGTAATACATGTTTATTCTTTCTATCCCTCGAAGTTATGTTAATTCTTTCATTACCTGGTAATGTTATTTCTTTAAATCTCTCGAAGTTATGTTACTTCTTTCTATCCTTGGTAGTTGATAGGTTAATTTTTTTTCTATCCCTAATAATTGATATGTTAATTATTTATATCCCTGATAATTGATATGTTAATTCTTTCTATCCCTGATAGGTAATACATGTTAATTCTTTCTATCCCTCGAAGTTATGATGTTATTTCTTTCTATCCTAGTTTGTTATACGTTGACGCTTTATATCCCCAGTTGCCCCTCTGCTGTGTGTCCACCGTGACGAGGTAGAGGGGCTTGTGCGTCCCAATGACCCCAAGAGCTATGCCGACGGTAGCACAGCTACTGGTAGGGCCACCCATGTCGGACAGGTCAAGGGAGAGGGACCAGACGAAGAGACACACAAACCTGCTGCCTTGTAGGTAGACTGGGGACAGTCAAAGGCTAGGGAAAGCACCCCAAATACATGCTTGTCGAAATCGGATGTACTGAGCCACAGGCTTGACAAAGCAGTGCAACGTGAAACCTGCTGCCTTGTAGGTAGACTGGGGACAGTCAAAGGCTAGGGAAAGCATCCCGAATAAATGCTTGTCGAAATCGGATGTACTGAGCCACAGGCTTGACAAAGCAGTGCAACGTAACTTAATTCATGATGTCACAAATCAAAATTAATCGATATGGTGCTAATCCCGTGAAGTCCCATCAGGCGGTGATAGTGCCGGGCCCCCTGCCTCGAGGGGGTCCACCCATGACTACTGGTGGTCACCTTCCCCTGTGCTGTGGAGTCAAGGCACAGAGGAGTAGGTTAAGAGCTATTGACCAAATACCCCGGACACTCAACATACTACAGTGGAATGCCGAAGGAGTTTACAAGAAGAAAGACTCCCTAACACAGCGTCTTCATAAAGATAGAATAGATGTGGCATGCATTCAAGAGACACACCTCAACGCCAATCACAAATTCTCAGTCAGAGGATATCAGGCCACACGTTTCGACCGCGAAGGACACAAAGGAGGAGTTCTAATACTTACACGAAATACAATACCTTGCAGCGAAGTATCTGTGATCTCTGACAACCAAACGGAAATTATAGGTGTTGATATAATGATAAAGGACGTGAAAATAAGAATCTACAATCTGTATAGCCCAGCAGATAAGGACCTTACACTCTCAAACATGAAAATAACTGACACAAACTGCATTATTGTCGGAGACTTTAATAGCCGTTCAGAAAGATGGGGATACCCAGATACTGACAAAAGAGGAGATGAATTGGAGGACTGGGAAATAGACTCAAATCTCCATCTACTCAACAAAGCGGATGACACACCGAGCTTCTACTCCAGAAGATGGCTTACCACTTCTACTCCAGACTTAGCTTTCTGCACAGGAGACATCCTCCACAAAATCGATCGCCATGTGCTGGACCAATTAGCAGGTAGTGACCACAGACCAATCAAGCTTGAAATGAATATGGAGTATGTTCCACAGGAGCAAAAGCCCTTACCCCGCTGGAATTACAAACGAGCAGATTGGGACAGATTTGCCATACTAACAGACAAATATTGTGAAAACATAAATACACGATATGGCAACATAAAGCAAATGGTGGAAAGTCTAAACAGAGCGATAATACAGGCAGCCACTGAGTCCATTCCAAGAGGAGCGAGGGAAAATTACAAACCATACTGGACTGAAGAACTACAAAGTTTGGAGGACAAAGTTGAAGATGCCAGGAAGACAGCAGAGAGAGAACAAACAATTGAAGCAAACATCTCTCTCAAAGCCATCTCAGCAAAATATAAAAGAACAGTAAATCAAACAACAAGAGATTGTTGGAGGGAAAAAACAGAAAACCTGAATTTTGACAGGGATGGAAACAAACTATGGAAACTAGTGAAAGCCATGAACAATGAAGGACCTAGAAACAAACAAATAACAATTAAACAAGGAAATGCCTTGCTTACAGGCAAAAAGGCTGCAAATGCACTAATGGAACACTATGCAAATGCAAACCACATTGATATTACAACCGAACAGAAGAAAGCAATCAAAGACAAACAGATACATCATAGAAATACAGAGACAGCAGCAGAATATATGATGGCAAATCTAACAATGGAAGAAATGGAACAGGCAATGAATACCCTAAAAAAGAAGAAATCACCAGGAAAGGATGGAATCACAAATGAAATGCTAATAGGACTAGGCACCAAGGCAAAGAAGAAACTACTAGCAGTCCTAAATAACAGCTGGAAGAGAGGAATAGTCCCACAGGCATGGAAGGAAGCTATACTAATACCAGTCCCAAAGAAAGGAAAAGACCTGGAAGAACCAAATGGCTATCGACCTATCAGTCTACTGAGCTGTGTAGGAAAATTAATGGAACGCATTATCAATGGCAGGCTAACATGGCATCTGGAAGAAAACAAACTCTTAACACCACACCAAGCAGGATTCAGAAAATACAGATCCACTGAAGATCAAATAACCTATATAGCTCAGGAAATAGAGGATGCCTTCCAAGAGAAAAAGCACACACTAGCAGTCTGGATAGATTTAGAAAAAGCATTTGATAAAGTATGGAAGGAAGGACTGAAAGTAAAACTGCAAAACATGCATGTTTGTGGAAAAATGTATAAATGGATCAGCCACTACCTTGAGAACAGAACTGCCAGGACAAAAGTACAAGGACAAACAAGCAAAATGATGCTGCTGGAGCAAGGTGTCCCCCAAGGAGGAGTTCTTTCACCAACATTATTCCTAGCATATATAAATGACATCACAGAAAATTTTCCAGCCAGAGTACACACATCCTCCTTTGCAGATGACCTAGCCATATGGACATCTGAAGAATATATTAGTACAGCTAACAGCAGAATACAGCAAGCCTTATTAGCGCTAGAGGACTGGTCAAAATCATAGCTAGTGAAGATAAGTGAGGAGAAAACAACATGCACAGTGTTCTCCCTCTCAAATAAAACTCAGCAACCTAAGCTGGTATTGAATGGAAAAATATTGCGCCATGAAGAAAATCCAAACTATCTAGGAGTCACCTTTGATCGTCGCCTGACATGGAAGACACAGGTTGAGAAAAATCGAACAAGAGCAAGGCAGAGAATGGCAATCATGAAAAAGCTTGCTGGTACAACGTGGGGAGCAGATGAGAAAGTTCTCAAGAAGTTATATACTGGACGGGTGAGGCCAGTACTGGAATATGGCATTGCAGCTTGGGCAACAGCAGCTAAGTCAAATTTTAACAAAATAAGTAGAGTCCAAAACCAAGGAATGCGAATCATAACTGGAAGCCTGAAGACAACGCCTATTAATGAACTAGAAAAGATCACTTGTTTACAACCAATGCAGGATAGAAGAGATAGCAAGAGCCCAGCAACAAGCAGAAAAATTTAGAAGATTGACAGACCACCCTATGTATAAAAGGTTTAGTGGTTTTGGAAAGGGAAGACTGAAGCGTAGCAACTTTGTAGAAACTGCAAAACGAAGGATTAGGGCAGATCCTATACTTAACATATCAACAGTCAAAGCCCATTACACAATGCACACAAGTTCCCAGCTTGGAGACAGCAGCAACTGCCTGAGATGATAGAAAACATTCCTGGTATTGAGAAAAAGAACACTCAGCATGAAACCGAAAGAAGAGAAATAACCCTAAACTACATAAAAGAACATTACCCAAGCAGCAATTGGACCCATGCATATACAGATGGATCAGCCAAAAATTCAATAGAGAATGGAGGAGGAGGAATTCTCCTAAACTTAAAAAATGGAGTGAAAAAAACACATTCAATGGCAACTGGAAAATTTTCAAGTAACTTCAAAGCGGAGGTAGAGGCTTTGAAAACTGCAGCAGAAATGCTCCTGATGGAGGAAAATAAAGAGAAGCAAATAGCTATCTTCACAGATGCAAAGTCAGCTGTCTCAATACTCAAGAGCAATAACAGCACAGAACTAACTGACCTAAGAGCAGCACTCCATGGTCTATGCCAGAAATCCAAAAAAGTTGTAATACAGTGGATCCCATCACATTGCAGTATACCTGGAAACGAAGAGGCTGACAGACTGGCAAAAGAGGGCGGACGACTACCACAGCCTGACATAGACATAACCTATAATGAGGCAAAGAGGTTGATAAAAAGCACTTATAGAACCAAATGGGAATCTGAGCATCCAGGCCATCAGAAGGATGATGCATATTACAAACTCGACCGAAGAGAACAAGTAGCAATCTTCAGACTCCGCACAGGACATAACAGGCTGAAATACCACTTGTTCAATAAACTAAAGATAGGAGATACTGATGAATGTAATTGTAGAACTGGAAAAATGACAGCAAAACATTTGCTGCAGGATTGCCCAACGTATGCAGAACAGAGAAAGATATTTTGGCCCACACCTGCTTCATTTGAGGACAAGCTCTATGGAGATATCAACAAGCTCAAGTTGACCGCAGCTTACTTTAACTACATACAGGTTGACATTTAAAGGTGCATGAAGACCCAGAGGCATGAAATGATATATTGCTTGGATAGCAAATCCATTATGTGGAAAGTCCAAATCGAAAGCTCGCTGTGTGGGCTTCATAAAAGGTGGAAAAGTGTCCTAGTGGCACGAAATGGAATATTGCTTGATAGCAAATCCATTACGTGGAAAGTCCGAATCAAAAGCCCATTGTGTGGGCTTCATAAAAGGTGGAAAAGTGTCCTAGTGGCATGAAATGGAATATTGCTTGGATAGCAAATCCATTACGTGGAAAGTCCGAATCGAAAGCTCACTGTGTGGATGTCATCTGCAGACTGCATACTTCTGGTTTCCGGAAGAACAGCCTATGGTGAACGGAAGGCCCAATATACGGAAGTGAGGCTAAGCAGCCATGTGCAGGACGTGACGATTCCTTGGGTGAGCCCAGTACCAGAGCGCTATGTATCGGCTCTGCAAGTATGGAAGCCTCCTTGGATGGCGGGGAATGCCCATGGTCTGCCCCTGCCTTCCCTTGAGGGCTGACCAGGATCTTTGGCTGTCCTATATGGACCAGCTGGGATGGGGGATAACACCACAACAGTGAGAGTCAAACGTCCTAAGAAACCCCCGGGAAGGTTAACCCGGTCAACAAATGCCCGCAGAAGTCGGATGTGTCGGCCTAACGGCGCAAGAACGAAGCTCTGCTGTAAACAGGCACAACGCAGTCACATCCGAAAAAAAACTCCGGATGAACGAAGAAGAAGAAGATATCCCCAGTTGTTACCACGTTAACTCTATCTCTTCTCTGTAGAAGTTAACACAATCCCTGCCATGTCTGGAGACATATTGAGTATATGGTGCTGTGCCATATTTGATGGATCTGTCGTTGACTGACGTGGTCAGTATCACACCGGTCGCCATTCAATCAATCAATCATGTGCCATGCCGGAAAGCGTGGGCGGTCATGACTCGCCATTTCACTCGATCACCAGTGTCGTGGATCAGCTCAGTGTTCCTGTCTCGTCCATGCCATGTGGCCAAGCCATCCAGGTATTTTCCTCTCGGTCTTCCTCTTGGTCTGTTCCCCTCGATCTTGCCAGTTGTCACTAAGTTCTCCAATCCATTTCTTCTCATAACATGTCCAAAAAATTTTGACTGTCTACGTCTAATTTCTCTGATCAGTTTACGATGTTCATTTGTCTCCTGCAGTACTTGGTCATTGGTTTTTCTGTCTGTCCATGGTATTCTTTGCATTTTCCTCAGAAACCACATTTCTGCAGCCATCAGATGCTTTTCAGCTTGACTGCTCATTGTCCAAGTTTCACATCCATACAAAAGAACAGGCTCTATGTATCCCCTCAACACTCTTTTTCTCGTTTCAATTGACATCTTCTTATTGGTCAGAATGTTTTTCATCTTGCTAAAGGCTACTTTCGCCATGGCGATTCTTGTTCTAATCTCTTCAAGGCATCTCCCATCAGATGTTATGACTGTTCCAAGATAATTGTACCGATTCACTTGTTGAAGAATATTTCCATTTACTTGTATATTACATTGTGGCACTTCTTCCTTCCTACTGACGACCATAACCTGAGTCTTTTTACAATTTAATTCTAACCCCAGTTGCTCACTGTGTACAACAACCGCATCTACTAATTGTTGCAGGTCCTGCTCATTGTCTGCAATTAATACTGTATCATCTGCATATCTAATGTTATTGATGTTTCGTCCTCCAATGCTGATTCCATTTATATCCTCTACATTTTTGAAAATATTTTCACTGTACAGGGAAAAAAGATCTGGAGACATCACACATCCCTGCCTAACACCTCTCTTCCATTACTTCCCCGAATATTTCTTGGTACATATTTTAGGTTACTGCTCTGTGGCGAATGAGTTACGGACGCAGATCGTAGTCCCGCATACCGTTTTCGAAACACAGCTGCGAGTGATTTGACAGAAGACCGCCTTACGTTGTTTTTTATGAAATGGTGTGAGTGCCGGTCGTTCAGAAAACAGTGGTCAACTACTGAACGTAAACTTGCCAAGGAATGACGAACAGCCAAAAAATGCTGGGATTGACTGCCACGTCCTGTAAAAGATATGCAACTAACAAAAGAAAACCCATTTTAGACTGAGTTCCCCTGCCTCTATGGGAATTTGACCATAAACCACTGAATCGGTACCCCGGCGCTGGCCACGTCGTTAGCACCTCCCTTCCCGGCACTAGTGTATTATTTAGTGATTAAACAGAGTCGATGCCTAATCGTGGTCGAGTATTCATTCTTTGTCTACCGACCGGATGTTATGTTCTAAAACAACTTTCTTTTGGTAGTTTGAAGAGAAGTCAAAGTAATGAAGTATATGGATAGAGTTAACCGTAATCGCGTACAAAGCGTCGTCGCGCAGGGTCGAGTTCATAGTAATGACATGCAGTGATATAATTAAACGTAGTTGTGTTAGGTAGAGTTAATCGTAATCACGTAAAAGGATGGAATTAAACTTAGTAGAGTAGGGTAAATTTAACAATAATCACATGTACGGATAGACTTACACGTAGTCGCATAGGCTGGCACAGTTAATATTAATCACGTACAAGGACGGAATTAAACATAGTATCGTAGGGTAGTTAAAAAGTTAATTGCCTATCTTTTACAGGACGTCGCAGTCAACTCCAGCATTTTTTGCTGTTGTGATCTCATGGCAAGTTTACGTTCAGTAGTTTGCCATTGCTTTCTGAACTACCGGCACCCATATCATTTCGTAAAAATCCAACACATATTTTCGCAATTACACGTAGTCGCGTACGAGAGTAAAGTCAAACATAGTCGCGTACAAGGATTGAGTTAACGGGTAGTAACATTCAATCGTAGATGCTTGTCACATAAAGAATTAAAGATATAGTTAACTGCACTTAGTACAAGGGTAGAGTTTACACTAGTCACTAAAAGGATGGAGCTTAAAGTGGTCGCGTTCAGCGATTGAGTTAACCATGGTAACGTACCAGGGTAGAACGAGTTAAAGTAACCCGATAGAATAGTCTAAAGTAACAGCTGTTTGCGAAGCAATGAGTTAAAGCAGTACACACACACGCACACACGCACACACACACGCACACACACACACACACACACACACACAGAGCTACTTCCGTAGCAGTAAATAGTTTGTCCCAGTAACCGCCTTTCCCATTTCCCACCTCTGCAATAAATTTCGCAATTCATATTATCTTTACATCGTCTCTTCTTTCTATTCTTTTTTTTTTTTTTTAACCCGGGCCCTGGACGTTTCGCGTGTGTCGCAATGTCCTTGCTTTGTTTGTGGGCTTACGTGTACAAATACAGGGCGTCCATAAAATCGAAACGCCGTTTTAAACGTCAGTTACTCTGAATGCATGCATAAATGTAATAAAGTGACAATAAACTACTGTGTCAAATGAGTTATTGAATCCCTATATGAATTACCTTTTCGTATTGAAACTGTCGGGTTATTCAAACTGCGGTTTGCTGACCTCAAAAAATGCCATTGGCTGTTTTCTATTTGCAATTAGCAATCAATTAATAGCATTAAAGGACCCCGGTAGCGTTATGGATAGTCCATTCGACTACCAGTCTAGTTGTTTTGTGGTTAACTTCATCGAGATGATAGTTTTCTTCTTCTTCTTCTTCTTCTTCTTCTTCTTCTTCTTCTTCTTCTTCTTCTTCTTCTTCTTCTTCTTCTTCTTCTTCTTCTTCTTCTTCTTCTTCTTCTTCTTCTGCTGCTGCTGCTGCTCCATCACCTCCCCTTCTTCTTCTTCCTCCTACTCCACATGTTGTTCTTTATCTTCTTATGCTTCTCTTCATCCTCCTCTTGTTCTGTCTCCACCACTACCACCACCTCCTCCTCCTCCTCCTCCTCCTGTCTCTTGTGCTTGGTCTGGAGCAGACATTGGTGGTCATAACTCTCCAACCCTCTCTCTCTCTCATTTGGCACACACACCCACCCATCCCCTCCCATTCACACACACACCCGTATTTCTTTCTCTTTCTCTCTATCTTTATTTCTCTCTCCGTTTTTCTCTCTTTCTCTCTCTCTCTATTTCTCTCTTTCTTTCTCTATTTCTCTCCCTATCTCTCTCTCCTCTCTCTCCTTTCTCTCTCTCTCTATTTCTCTCTCACTCTTTCTCTCTCTCACTCTTTCTCTCTCTTTCTCTTTCTCTCTCTCACTCACACGCACGCACACACACACGCACACACTACCAGACATATCGTAAGACGCGACTAAGAAGGGTGTCCACTAAGGTAATGAATTCCAAAATGAACCACGTTCTCGTATTGAAACGAGTCGGTTCTTCAAATTGCGGTTTGCTGATCACGGAATAGCATTGGTGTTTTTTTGTTTTTTTTTCCTATTTGCGATCAGCTAATAAAATTGACGAATTGTGTAGCCTTATGGACAGTCTACTAAACTACCGGTCTGGTTGTTTTGTGTTCAACTCCATCGATATATAATATTTCACAGTGCTCTGGGGTCGACCCATCCTTATAACATATCGTACTACATATTATTTTGAGTCTAAAGTTAGTTTTGTAAGCTTTACAGGTCCTCATCCTTATAACATATCGTACTACATATTATTTTGAGTTTGAGGTTAGTTTTGTAAGCTTTACAGGACCTCATCCTTATAACATATCGTACTACATATTATTTTGAGTCTAAAGTTAGTTTTGTAAGCTTTACAGGACGTCGCAATCAATCCCATAATTTGTTGACTGTGTGTGATTTACTAGGCAATTATTACGTTCAGTAGTTTGTCATTGCTTTCTGAACGACCGTCGCCTCATACCTTGGCAGATTTGGAACCTTGGCTCGGTATGACGGAGAATAATAAAACGCCTTCACTGCCCCTAGCGACCAGGCCGCCGGCTGTTACGGAGGTTTTTTTTTTTTTTCTTTCTGTTTGTTTTTCCTCATATCCTTTACAGGGCATCGCTGTCAACATCAGCATGTTTCAGCTGATTGTTGATATCTTGGCAAGATTACGCTCAGTAGTTTGTCATTGCTTTCTGACCGTCCGGCTCACATACCCCGTAAGTTACCAACGAGGCGAGAACCGCTACCGATTCTCGCGCAGGTTACGTTCCTTACGCGGATATACGGGATTACTAAAAAAAAAAGACGTTAACCCCTAGGCCAGATGGAGTATGTGAGTTAAATATAAACTTGCAGAGAAGATGGGAGCGGCTAACTCGATCTTGGCTGCTGGAAATACTCTAATCGTTCCACAGACTGTTGATGCTCCCATTATGGCACCCCTACGGGTCGTGTTTAGGTTATGGGTTAACCTGATTTCTGAAGGCTACCGGGGTAATACTTCCTGAGTGCTGTTTGGATCAGAGAATATGGAACTAGAAGCATGCCTTCAATATGTTCACATGGTGTAGGAACCGAGGGTCATGTGCAGTTAGCCTTAACACAGCTGACAACGGAAATCTTGTTTCCGTGTGAATCTTTCTTCTTCTTCTTCTTCTTCTTCTTCTTCTTCTTCTTCTTCTTCTTCTTCTTCTTCTTCTTCTTCTTCTTCTTCTTCTTCTTCTTCTTCTTCTTCTCATCCTCATCCTCCTTGTTCTCCTCTCGTCACTTCTTCTTTTTTCTTCATCTTCAGCTGTTGTCTTATGTCATTTGCGGCCCTCTGACTAACATTGAGAAGAATATTCTTAATGATAGGATAATTATCAACATCCTGACAGATTGCCTGACCATTCGTGTTCAAGCTAGAGATGACTAAAACTATACACTTTCAAGACCCCTACTTGAAACACTCTGTACTAGCATACTATATATATATATATATATACCGAATTTGTTGAGGCAGATTTTGAGGATATGTAATCGGCTGTACACCACACAATATGGTGTTCAGTCTCTTTAGAAATATCTGAGCAGCCCCCTGTAAGGAAGCTGGGATAATAGTATAATAGTTCCCTTTCCACGTCATGAGGGGTACTGGGTCTGTGATGTTAGTCCAATATGAATCCTAGACTAATATTCACTGGGATTGGTGTGGTCAGTATCACACTGGTCGCCTCTATTTCCCAGGACATTTACAAGTACCTATTTAATGCTGATCGACCTGGGATTTGAACACATACCACCGGGGAGGTAGGTACATGTCCTAGCTGCCTCTGCTCATATGATGATAGTTCTAGTGGTGGAAAAATATGCGCAGTCGTTGAACGGAGTCGTGCCACATGCCGCCAAGTCGTTTTGGGAAAGAGCCTTGTTAATTTTGAAAACATAACGGAAAATGTCCTATTCATATATATGTTTAGGTCCCATTGTGTCACGCTGTATCATCTGCAAGGTCATATTCGTTGCAACAAAAGCATGCCAATGTATTGTGAATTCATACCTTGATCTACTGTATGATAGGCGATTGTATGTAACCTATACACCATGACGATTTCCGCCAAAGCATTCATATAAGTGCAAGAATAGTTATTGCCTTGTTCTACCGGGCGAGCACCGTTAATCAGGAATTGTGTGAACTATCCAATTATAATTTATGTAGCCCTTGCAAAGAAAGTACCACGCTATTGGTGTCCTTCGTGGCCGTAGAAATTCTTGTCGGTGACCTTAGGTACTGATTCTATACAGACCGTTCAGTTAAGCCAGGAACCGATAACACAGCACTAGGGACTTTCCTTTTCATGCTCCGTCCTTATCTTCAACAACCAGCGATGAGTCCATATACTAATGGTACCAGTAGCAGCTATAAAGAGATCTCCTACCTACCATCGCGAATTTGAGATCATAACCAACAGCTGTTTGTCGGCTTGGGCAGATGGCGTAATAGGGACAATAACGTAGACCGTGTCTAAGACTGTGATGGTCGTGTGAGACAATGAATCCTAATCCACAAGGCTTGGCATGACACATGATGGTTATGAAAAGCTATTGACATCTATCACTTGATATTCACATCTGTCACATTTCATCCCATGAATGCTAACTTATACTTTGTCTGAATGCTGTTTTGTGATATATTTCATATTTTATTGTCTTTCATTTCAGTTCCCAGAACATGGATTCTATTCGTCAGTGGAAAAAATTTTACTGTTTCGCCACGATGCTAACGACCCCAACATCCTCCGCAAGATTTCTACGCCTGCGGACGTTAAAGAAGGATGTCTTGTGGAAATTGTTCTTTCGGGTGAGTGGTGCTTCTGCAATGTGTTCCTTTGTACTTATCTTGTCTATCCACTGAGACTGGGGGAAACTCAGTTGTTTATCATATGGGCTTCGCCTGAGCTTAAGCTTTATTGGGATGTTGAGTTTTCTCTCATTTTCCGGGTGTCGTTTGTACTACCTATTGTTATATCATTTAATTGTTAACACAGAATTGCATGTTAGCGCTCGGGCAAACGCGTTACAGCCTTCGACACCCTCAGTAAATATCGCTGTAGGTTTATATGGATCGTTCTTGCAGCACGCTGGTTGTACACACAGTAGAGTCGTCCCATTATATGGCTCTCCTTGTAGGAACTACACTAAATCCAAACTCAGGCATCACTAAGCAGTTTTGTAAACAACTTAGATTCTACACAGGCACGCTGGCTACTTCATCCATACCTCACAGACAACAGGTGTGTGGATGGAAATCATTCTACGTTTATTACAGGCGAATCCGCTCGTACATATATAATCAGGCGGTAATGGCCTATTCACTTATACACTGCTCGCCTCTCGAAACCCACACATAAACCAATACAGTCTTCACTCTCGCTATTTCTAACATGCGTCCTCATAAACTACACAATGGCTAGGAAGATCACACAAGTCCTGTCTAGCTGACTGTCGAGTCCCGTTTGTCCCAAGTTTACACGGCTCGCTGGCTTGCTCGCCCTAAAGTCCCGTGCGGTCAGCAGAACTACGTGCTGTGTCACCTGTCACGTAGTCCAGTCGTCCAGTACTCGCTAACCTGGGGTTCAGTCTGTTTACGGGAGTTCTCCCGTGAACTAATGTCCCCTGTCCTATCCTCGGGGTTGGTCCCTGCTGTGTCCTAGATATGATACGTCCGTGTCCTAGTCTAAGTCCTGTCCTATACCTGTTCTAAGTTATACCTTCTTGTACTGTCCCTCTCTATCTATTCCCTTGTAAAGATCCTTGTCTACGTCCAGTCTCTGTCCTTCCCGTACTTCTGTCTCTTGTCCTGTTATGTCCTTTTCCACACTTTGACAGTTTGCATCTTCTGTTGCTGTGTCTGCACTCAACAGTTGGCTGTAGTTGGTCTTCAGAGTAATCCTCTTGCCTGTTGGCGAGGGACACTGGTAATAGGGAAAGCTATTGCACACGCAAAACGCAGTGCAGTGCACTAGAAGTAGTAGCAGGTGAAAGGACTATGTTTGAGTTCAAACCGAGCTATCGCAAACAATTTCCTTGCTCGTAGTGAGTGTTCCAACTGTTGGCATTGTGGGAGGAGCTGGTGAAGATCTCAGGGGCGCCGTGCTGTTCAAGTCAATCCCGGAATAGATGCACAGCAAACTTTGATCTGCCCTTGCGTAACCATAATAGACGCAAAGAATAGTAACAGTGTAAGCTACTGTGTGTGTCGTAAGAGGCATGTGAGGGGGAATAATAATAATGGGGGGGGGGGGGGTGGCGTGAGACTGGCTATATCATCCTGTAGAAAACTTAGCTGCATAGTCCAACCAGTCGTGGACAAGTCAACAGCAGGCTTGGCGTGGGTTGTTTGAGGGCTGAGCTCTATTGTGGGATAACAGGCTAGAGGGAGAGCACGAGAGAGTGAGATAGAGAGAGCGTGCGAGAGAGAGATAGAGCCCGTAAGAGAGCGAGCGAGTGAGAGAACGCGAGAGAGAGAGAGAGAGAGAGAGAGAGAGAGAGAGAGCACTAGAGCGAAATAGAGCGTACGAGAGAACGCGGGAGAGAGAAAGCGAGAGAGAGAGAGAGAGAGAGCGAGCCGAGCGAGAGAGGTTGATTGCCGAGGAAGAAGCGAATGGAAGCCGTGGACTGAAGATCATATGCTCACATGCCCAAGTGTTTGTTGTCATTATTATAGGCAGAGCGCCTATTTAATTATGTCGATTTGTAAGTAATGCACACAGCTGTACTATTGTTCCTGTAGCGACCCACACTAGGATAGTGGCTAGCACGCTTGCCATCCGCCTTGTTGTCATGTGGTCGAATCCCCTTCAAGTCGGGGATTTTGTTCACTGGCCGCGTCTTCTAGTTCGACCCAGCCAAAAATTGGTATCGGGAAATTTTCTAGGAAGCAAATGCGGTCTCCCATTGAGTCCGTACAGTTAACAAATATAGGCCTAGCACCATACATCAGTTATGCCTCTTGTCGGCTAAAGGAGTCCTTTTCTTTACTTACTTCACTTATTGATCCTGCAGCTCAATTGTGGGATCAATAGCCAACCAGTTATTGCACTATATATTGGATTTGTATGATCCTATGGCAGTCACTGTTTCTAAATATATACAGTTAGGTTATTAACTTAGAAATGACGCAGTCACGTATATAAAGATGTTACAGAGAAACAAATACAGCCTCATATTCAAATGATATGTTCATGAAGTGCATATAAACACAGCTGCCACAAGCTAAATATTGCCCGATTTATTTCGCTGCATCTCGTCAGGTGCATACTGCAGAGTTATATATCATATAAAGTGAATCATCATCTCGTGCCTTGCCGGGTGGGCAATCATGCCTCTCCACAAACTGCGATATTCCGACGGCATGATGAACACACTAGTAGAGAGTTGGAGACTGCGATGAATAATATGGGGAGGACATGGACAGAGTTGCATGGAATAGCAAAAGATAGGATTGCTGGTCGTGAGTTGGTTATCGGCCTATACTCCATTGGATCATGTAAGGCCACAATAGAAGAAGAAGAAAAGATCTCGATGTCTCTCATCGTGAGGAACTATCTCTTTCACACGCCTGCCCTAAAAAAACGCACACATACACACGCACATACAGAGATACAGAGAGAGAGAGAGAGAGAGAGAGAGAGAGAGAGAGAGAGAGAGAGAGAGAGAGAGAGAGAGAGAGAGAATCTATCTTGAAAATAAGAAAAACTATGCAAGTGAGTGTGGATAAGTATTTGTTATTGTGTATTTGTTTTCTTCACATGACCTGAACATGTCTTTGTTTTGTCCATTTTGTGTTACCATACCCTGACTTATGTCCATTTTGTGTTACCATACCCTGACTTATGTCCATTTTGTGTTACCATACCCTGACTTATGTTCATTTTGTTTTGCCATACCCTGCTGCATTGGAAGAATTTCTTTCCTGCTTCAGTATACGGGTATTCAGCTTCGAAGATAACCATGACGTAGAATGAACAGCAGGCCATTACACCATAAATCTAGCTTTGTGACTTCCCAGCAGCTTTTTCTTGACAAAAGCACTAAGCGGATTCCCTTTGTCTTCCACGTCCATATAAGACAGTGGTTCTCAACTGGTGGGAATTCCCCCCCCCCCTCCCAAGGGGGAATTTTAGTGTTTCCAGAAAGGGGGAGGGGGGATTTTAAGATTGCGTTAATACAATAAACGATTACTGGATACTGTTTTTCCCTCCATACTTTACTGTTCTGTACTTCTCGCCCTTCTGAAATTCATTTTATAACGTAACTAGACCCGCAAATCACGGTTTATGTAGACGTCTAGACTTGCTCTGGTATGTGTTATTAAATTTAGCTTCCATGTTTACGTATACTATGTAGGGGCTGGGGATTTATAGGGAGGAAATACGAAAGAGGTGGGGGGGGGGGTGACATTCTGAACATATGGTAAAGGAGTGCATGGGTAAAAAAAAAAAAGGTTAAGAACCACTGATATAAGAGTTGTGCATGTAGATCTGTTATGCATGTAGATCTGTTACTAATGTGATCCGCATTGACGTTCTGTCTCATTGTTTGAAACAAAGTGGAACTGGATCTTCAAACAGCTGCCTAATATTCGTTTTCTGTGGCTTAGTAATAGTGAACGCAGTTTCACAATCCCAACACATCGGGTTCGGAGTCAATATCAGACGATTTGGGAGCAGATCGTTTTGTGGTGATTTGCACATGGTTTGATCGTCGGTCGTTCATAGCAGTGGCAAACTGCTGAACGTAAAATTGCCAATAAAATCACGAACAGCTAATAAATGTTCGGATGGCTTATGACGTCTTGTAAAGGACATGTGGCTAACTTATTCATGTATTTATGTTGGCTTTGATAATTGTATGCATTTAAGCTTCTTTGCTTATTTGATAACTAGTTTTCTATCTCCTTCTTCTTGCGTTCGCTGAAAATGTATTCTCTATATTTGAAATGTTATTTTCTGTCTTAAAACCACGCTTCTCTCCCTCCTCCCCTCGTGTTATTTGCGACTTTTGCTAGTGAACATGTCTCAATCTTGCTCAAGTGCTAAAGGGCACAACGGCTGAAAGTCACCCCTAATTTAACACCATGTCCCCGCTAACCTACCCCGCAACTTGTGTCCCGCAATAAGGAATCTCCATTACTAATTCAGCCTATCCCCTGCGGGAAGTGAAGCCTCGGCAGCTGATAGCCAGAACTTGGAAGAGGCATACGTTGCTAATTAGGAGAAACGATATCGGACGCAGGAGTGCTATTTTTGAAAGCCGGGCATTTTTTTTCTGTCCCTGCCCAAGCAGTATCTAACTCATTGTTTTAGATTGTTTTTGGGCATGTTGAGTCTAAGATTGTTGAGTCCTCGCACAACGCCATCTTAATGCGCAGTTGTCATTGTCCTCACAAACTCCCCCAGCAAACACATGCATTGTTGTTTTTGTCTTCAGTGTGAACGGGATTATGGAGAAAGTCAAGACATCTACAACAGCGGTAAAAATGCTGGTGTTGACAGTGATGTCCTGAAAGGAAATGCGAAAAAAAATTAGTTCTTAGTAACGGGCTCTGTCATTTATTGTGCAGTATAGTTCTTTGTGCCCGCTCCGTGGTGAAGGAATTGCGAACGCAATTCGTGATCCCGCATACCCGCGTTCGAAACACAGCTGCGCGCGATTTGGCAGCAGATCGCGTTTGCGTTGGTTTTTTACGTAATGGTGTGGGCGCCGGTCTTTCAGAAAACAATGGCAAACCTCTGAACGTAAACTTGCCAAGAGATCACAACAGCAAAAAATGCTGGTGTTGAATGCAACGTTATGTAAGGGATATGCAGCTAACGTTATAGTTCTTAGTAGCGGGCTCTAGATTTAATAATGCATTATAATTCTTAGTAACGGGCTCTAGCATTTATTTTGCAGTATAATTCTAGGTGCGGGCTCTAGCATTTATTGTGCAGTATAGTACTAGGTGCGGGGCCTAGCATTTATTGTGCAGTATAGTTCTAGGTTCGGACTCTAGCACTTACAATTCAGTATAGTTCTAGGTGCTGGCTCTAGCACTTATAATTCAGTATAGTTCTAGGTGCGGGCTCTAGCATTTATTGTGCAGTATAGTACTAGGTGCGGGGCCTAGCATTTATTGTGCAGTATAGTTCTAGGTTCGGACTCTAGCACTTATAATTCAGTATAGTTATAGGTGCGCTAGGTGCGGGCTCTAGCATTTATTGTACAGTATAGTTCTAGGTTCGGACTCTAGCACTTATAATTCAGTATAGTTCTAGGTGCGGGCTCTAGCACTTATAATGCAGTATAGTTCTAGGTGCGGGCTCTAGCATTTATTGTGCAGTATAGTTCTAGGTGCGGGCTCTAGCACTTATTGTGCAGTATAGTTCTAGGTGCGGGCTCTAGCACTTATTGTGCAGTATAGTTCTAGGTGCGGGCTCTGGCACTTATAATTCAGTATGGTTCTAGATCGAACTCTAGCATTTATTGTGCAGTATAGTTCTCAATAGCGGGCTGTATAATTTATTATGCAGTATATGTCTAGATAGCGGACTCTGCCATGAATTGTGCAATATAGTTCTTAGGCGCGGGTCCATTGGTGTAATGCTTAGGGCGTAACGCTGAGAATGCCAGGAGCGCGGCGGACGAAGATTTGATGTCAGCTCTCATCATTCCCTACAGGAGAGAAAGACTGGCTACCTGTTCCCCCGTGCTCTCAAGCTTACAGAAATGTGACTTTTATTATTTTTTTTAAAAATAGTTCCCAGTGGTGGCATAGTGGGTTAGTGTGCTTACAGGCCAAGACAGTATTCCGGGGTTCAGTTCCCAGCACAGCCAGTGTTATTGTGTCCGACCAGTACCACGGTATTCAGGTCGACGCAGCCCCATAAACATGGGTACCAGAACATGTTCAGGCTAACTTGGGAATTACGCACGGGCACGTGTCTGTCTGTCTGCCTGCCTGCCTGCCTGCCTGCCTCTGTGTCTATCTGTCTGTCCTGTCTGTCTGTCCTGTCTGTCTGTCCTGTCTGTCTGTCTGTCCTTCTGTCTGTCTGTCTGTCTGTCTGTCTGTCTGCCTGTCTGTCTGTCTGTCTGCCTGCCTGCCTGTGTCTGTCTGCCTGCCTGCCTGCCTCTGTCTGTCTGCCTCTGTCTGTCTGTCTGTCTGTCTGTCTGTCTGTCTGTCTGTGAGTGCGTGCGGATGAGTGGATGGATGGATGGATGAATGCGTGTGTGTTTGTGTTTGCTTGCGTGCGCAGTGGTCAAGCTGTCTGACTGGGCTACTAAGTGTGGGGTTAAATTTCGAGCCGCGTTCTTCGGTTCACGAGTGCATTTTTGTCCGGAGACTCCTGGGGGTCATCGCAGGAGCTACGGACTTGGTACTTTGTGCAACGCTTTATGTGCAGCAGAAAGAGACCGAGCCATATGGGTTTAAACCCGGTGCAATGAAGTCGACCTTGTCGACTTTTAAGCCTCTTTGAGCGCACGTGGCTGTCTCGTCTCCGCATCGTGCTTAAGGACATCATATTCATATAGTGAACAGGCCTGATCTCCCACACCAGTTCTCAACGCTCTCAGATACATTATGATCACGATAATGATGTTTAATTGTGCTAAAATAATAAATACAACCATGGCGCAAACCCACAGCCCAAAATATAGCACGAGTTGTGATTCCAAGCGATCGGCCCCATTTCCACAACTCTGAGTGTTTACCACCGCAGTTTTCGTTTGTTGTAGAAACTTCTGTCGCTCACAATAAGCCGCTCAGCGCTGTCCGTCCCATCCTGGGCTTTTCTGTCGTGGTAACTTGTGCGGTAGAGTGCGTGGATTTGAACGTCAGCGGATTAATTACTTCAGGACATTCATTGTTCGGCACCGTGGAAACCATAAGAAGTGTATTTATAGTCTTCTAACCATAGCAGTGATACGTCTCCGTGGTGTTTGTTATTAGTGGCAGTGAGTTTTTGTTGCAACAGCTCGGTTATTGTACACCGTTGTAGGACCCGTGATAGGAAATATTGTGATCTTTGTTACATCTTAGGTTGTTAATCTTACAATGCATGTGAGGTTGTAATCTTCCTTGTATCAGAGGTTGTACATCTTAATGGCATCTGAAGTTGTAAAGCTTTGCTCCATCAGAGATTGCAAATCTTTGCTACATCAGAGGTTGTAAATCTTAATTACATCAGAGGCTGTAAATCTCTGTTACTTCAGAGGTTATTTCCTTTAGTTACTTCAGAGGTTGTAAATCTGTTGTGTATCAGAAGTTGTAAATCTTAATTACATCAGAGGCTGTAAATCTGAGTTACATCAGAGGTTGTGAATCTTTTTTTTGTATCCGAGGTTGTAAATCGTTTTTTTTGTTTGTTTTAAACCAGAGGTTGCAGTCTTTCTTGTATCAGAGGTTGTAAATCTTAGTTACCTCAGAGGCTGTAAATCGTTGCTATCTCAGAGGTTGTAAATCTGTGTTACATCAGAGGTTGTAAATTGTTGTTACATTAGAGGTTGTAAATCTAGTTACATCGGAGGTTGTATATCTCTGCTACATCATAGTTGTTATATCTTTGTTATATCAAAGTTTTGATATCTTTGCTACGTCATATTGACAATCTGTGTTACATCGGAGCTTGTAAATCTTTGTTACATCAATTATTATAAATCGTTACAACATTCCTGACTGTAAATTTCAGCATATTCAGGAATGTTTGTAAATGTGGCCATAACTATTTTTACAGCTGTGAATGTAATGTTCAAAATCGCATGCTTAGGATGACCGTAGCAGTTCTGAGTGATACATTCACAGACATGGTTATAATTCTAATAGTGATATGTTTACAACAATGGTAACTGTCAACTCTATGCAATAATTGTGTGCACATTTCAAGAGTTAAATTAGTTGCATGTGCTTTCACGAATGTTGTAGTTAACCTCGGCATTTACTGGCTGTTTGTATTTTACTAGACAATTATAGTTCAGTGGCTGTCGTTAGTTTTTCGTTATTCTTTATTATTCATTATCTATTATTTAGTTATTCGTTAGTTCAGTGGGAGGCTCCATGGCGAAGTGGTCAAGCCGTCTGACTCGGGTTCCGAAGGTTGTGGGTTAAATTTCGGGCCGCGTCTTTCGGTTCATGCGTGCATTTCTTCGGAGACTCCTGAGGGTCGTCGCTGGAGCTACGGAGTTCGTACTTTGTGTGACCCTTTCTGCGCTGCGGAAAGAGACTGACCCATATGGGATAAAACCCGGTGTAATGAAGTCGACCCTGTCGAATTTTAAGACTTGACTTTTTAATTATAGTTCAGTAGCTTGCCAATGCTTTTTAAATGGCCGGCACATCATACTATGGACACGCAGTTTCACTATTCCCAAAGCCACAGCGTCGGAAATTTCAAGAGTAACTTGTTTAAAAAACCGTTAGACCGATATTTACAAGTAGTGAAATAAAACGGCTTGTAACACCAAAGTCACAATATATAAAACACTGATCAGACCAGTTGTGTTGTATGGCTCAGAAACCTGGAGTACAACTAAAGGAGACGAAGCCTTGTTACAAACCTTTGAGAACAGTCTTAAGACGCATCTTTGGGCCCATTAGGGATACACAACGTGGAGAGTGGAAAAGAAGAAGCAACAAAGACATTTATGATCTAAGTCCCCGCTAATCACTGGTATCATGAAGGTACTAGACTACAATGGCTGGGGCATATAGAAAGAATGGAAGATAATAGGGAAACAAACCTCGCTTACACTCAGGAAATAAATGACCGTAGACCCCGAGGTAGACCAAGAATACGGTGGAGAGATAATGTACATAAAGAAATCAGCGACTGTCTAGAGAAGGTCAACTAGAGAGACGAATGGAGATGGCTTATATCTGCAGCAAAGAACCTCAATGGCTCTGAATGCTGAAGAAGAAGAAGAAGAAGAAGAAGAAGAAGAAGAAGAAGAAGAAGAAGAAGAAGAAGAAGAAGAAGAAGAAGAAGCGTGAGACTTGTAATACTCAGTTATTAGCATCATGTAGTTTTACCTTTGCGTAACGCCGCTCTCATCAGAGCCCGCCGAGAAGCACCTTGGTCTCTTGCCAGTTCTCAAGCCAGTTCTCAAGCCTCATGCGGCCTCACGCCCAAGATATCAGCAATGTTCTGTTTCTATCTTCCTGCTGGTCGACCTCTGCTCTTCTTCCGGGAACTATATCTTCCATAATAAATGATTCTAGGCAACTACGACGTCAATTATAGCTACATTCTTTCACACAATAATGTTTATCAGCCACGTTTTCTTCGATGTTCCAGTCTTGTCAAATGTCAGTAGTTTCCTTCTTCTTGCTAATACATTGCATGCAGCATCTAAGTTTAAAAAAACAAAACCCTGATTTGCTTCTATAGTGGTTGTGAAATGGTTGGTGACTCACATCCCGTGTTACCACAGGAAAGATGCCATTTTTTACTTTAATGTGTTTACTGGGGTTGTGTTTACTGGGGTTGTGTTTACTGGGGTTGTGTTTACTGGGGTTGTGCCATCAGTTACTGTTTAACCTTTGCAATGCTGTGTTCAGTCTACACATGACTTCTCTTGAACACATGAACATTTACGCACACGCACGCATGCACAAACACACACATGGTCTAAACACGCATACACCTCCACACACTATAATTGCTTATTATGGAGCCAATGTATTCAGAGTTTGTGACATGTTCCATTTCTTCATTGTTGATATGATCTTTGGCTGGCATTTAGTTTTGTCCGTGGGCATAATTTCCTGTAAAATACTCACAGGGATTGCTAACATTACGTTTACACTAAGAAATACAACCGCCGGAATATAACGAGGCTGCTCTGAGACTGGAGCCGCGACAGCGCTGTGGCTTGTACACCTGCCTGCCAATCCGGTAGTCATTTGTTCAGATGCCCTTCGAGGTGGAGCTGTTTTTTTTTTTTTATTGGTCTTTGACCTGACCCAACCTAAAAATGTGCACCAGGAAATGTCCTTGAAAGTAAAGGTGACCAGTGCAATATTGACCAAATCGCCGATAGAACGCCGAGATGTATAGAAGTATGGCGCTAGCATCATATACCTTAGAAGCCACTGTAGCATAGTGGCTAGGCACTCACCCGCGGGTCCAGTTGTCGTGGTTCACATCCACATCAGGGCGGATGTTTAAAAACAGACTTGGACTCTGAGGTCTACCCCGCCTAAAATATGTACCAGGAAATGTCTTGGGAAGTAAAGGCGGCCGGTGTGATACTGGTCCCATCACATACATAGTACTGATTGTTCTACACAATTATGGGTCAAGCGTAATATGCCCAGTATCTTCATGGCGTGTAAAAGAGACCTTTACTTTCAAACACATACAAAATACGCCGTATGGTATAAAAAGCAGTCCCTTGCCTTTACTCGTTTTTACCCAAAGACATGCATTTCCATTCAGGAACGTTGCAATCACACCCAGCTCCTGTTTATGATTTACTACTCAGTTTTACGTTCAGTAGTTTGCCATTACTTTCTTAACGATTAGTCAACATCCATGTCCGACCGACCGGCGTGTGAAGCAAACCAACCCACTACCCAGCCACCAGAAGAGAAAGTTTAAGCGCGTTGTAAGAGACTGGTAAATCACAGAGCAATTAAGATAACAATGTTTAACTCGAAATTTAAGTGCTTTGGAAATAACGCAACTTCAATGAGACCTGTAATTATCGGAGTAATTTATTTAAGTGTTCGCAGTTTGCACTGAGATTTATGACTGTTGGAATAAAATGGTTGCTGTGGCCATTGTAGGAAGATATGATGGCGCAGTGGATAGGACGCTTTTCTGTCAGCTGGTGGCTAGAGGATCGAATTCCAATCAGGCGGTTTTTACATAATTTTTTAATTGACCTTGGCTCTCGTATCTTTATATATAAACAAGAACAACTTAAGAAGAATATTAAACAGTTATAAGCATCTCATGTGAAAGTAATGTTACTTAGTTATTACCAAATCAAGTGAATTCATCAATTATAACCATCTCAGTTGAATTTCTTTCACATGAGATATCTGAGACGTATCCTGGGTATATCGTGGAAAGACCACATAACAAACACGTGCTTGAAAGAGCAGATATTACCACAGTGCACTTTCTCCTCAAGCAGAGACGCCTCCGGTGGCTGGGCCATGTATCTGGAATGGAGGATTCCCAAAGATCTGCTTTACGGAGAACTAGACGCAGGGAAGAAAGAGGCCAACCGGAAGACCCCAAATGCAATATATGAATGCGTGTAAACAAGATATGAAAACCCTTGGCATAGATCCAGACACGTGGGAAAGAGTTGCAACAGACAGATGTTCCCCGAGAAGAGATGTACGAAACGGACTGGTGCTCTTTGAGCGCAATCTGATCCAACAAAGTGAGGATAGGCGGCACAGGCATAAAATGCAGTCACTTACTGCGGGACTTGCCTCGTCTTACAGATGGAAACTGTGACAGAGATTGTGACTCTCGCGTTAGACTATACAGTCACCAGCGGTGCTGTCAAGTACCTCCCCAGCGGCACAACTCTATAGTCCTTCAGGACTAGGGGTGTACCGGATTTCGGCTCCGGCTCCGGCAAATCCGGAATCCGGCCATTTTTACAAATCCGGCTTCGGCTCCGGCTCCGGTCCAGTTTTGCCGGACTTAGGCCGGATTTGTGTTGCCTAGTCACGTGAATTTTCTGTACATGTTTCATGAGGCCACGTCGAATTTTAGGCAATAGCACAGTAGCACTTCCGGTTTACTATTTCTCGCTGATGTAAATAAGAATTTTAAGAAAAAAAACACTCATTTTGAATTTTAATGGTGCATTACTTCATGAGTTTGTGGGACTTGAATATTTATTTTCGTAAATTTCTTTGGTCTTGCCCATAAAATAAAATGGCATCAAAATCTAAGTCATACAGCGCCGTTTGGGATTACTTCAAGGTTAAAGGACGATGATTCAGCGAAGGTAATATGTAAGTTGTGTGACAAACAGTTATCGCGTGGACGATCAGATCGCCCCAAAGACTTCTCAACATCATCAATGCAGACCCATTTGCGATCGATGCACAAGAAAAGCTATGACGAAATGATGGAAAAGAAAGCATCACTGAAGGCCAGTGTATTGGCGACCACATCTATGATGAATCTGGGACCGTGTTTGCACAAAGCAAGCAGCAGTACCCAGCAGTCAATCGTGCAGGCATGGGACCGGGCCAAAATTTGGGACATCAACAGTCCCAATGCTAAACGCATTCATGCTGCCGAAGCCCGAATGATAGCCATAGATATGGAGCCTTTTCAAGTAGTGGAACGACCAGGTTTCAGAGAGTTGATGCATACAATGGAAAAAAGGTATGAATTGCCTTCAAGAAAGTACTTTGCTGAACATATCATTCCTGACATGTGTAAACGTCTGAAGGTAAAAAATGGAGCAATGATATCTGACACTGATTACATATCATTCACAACAGATACGTGGACAGCTGAACACACCACTCAGTCATTTATGGGCCTCACTGGCCATTGGTTAACAGACTCCTTCGTTCTCCGCAGTGTAGTCTTCCATTGTACTGCATGTGATGAACATCACACGGCCACAAACTTGCTTGCACATTTTGAAATGATGCTGGATGAATGGTCAATTGCACGTGAGAAGTGCCATGTTGTTGTGAGAAACAATGCATTCAACATTGTCAAATGCTTTCGTGATGGCAGCTATTCAAGTGTTGGATGTTTTGCACACACACTGCAGCTGTGTGTGCGTGATGGTCTTTTGAGTCAAAAGTATGTTGCTGGCATCATCAGTACTGGAAGAAAATTGGTAGGACATTTCAAACACTCTTCTTCAGCAACCAGTCGTTTGCATGAACTTCAAAATGAATTAAACCTACCACAACATCAGCTTATCCAGGACGTGACAACACGATGGAACTCACGTTCTATATGTTACGACGTCTGTTAGAACAACGGCGCAGCATCAGCCTGTACTGTGTTGAAAATTTTGAAATTGATTCGGTAACTGGGCTAACGGCACAACAGTGGGCAGGTCACGGAGAATGTGGTAGCTACTTTGGCACCATTTGAAGAAAATCACACGTGAAATAAGTGCAGCTCAGGCATCAATATCAGTTGTGATCCCATTAGTGAAAACACTCATGGCTTTCCTCCAGAAAGAAGGTAGTGATGCTGGGATCAAAACTATGAAAGCAGCCCTGCTTGAAGCTGTTAGCAGCAGATTTGCGGACATTGAATCCAACAGTATTTACACCTGTGCCACACTACTGGATCCTCGATTCAAGCTGTGCTTCTTCTCCGAACGTGGTAGAAGTGATGCACGAGCCCATCTGCTGTTAGCAGCTAACTCCATTATTGATTCAGCAAACACAGTCAGTCCACAGGATCCATCAGCTACTATTAGTAGTAGTAGTACTAGTGTTTTGACTTCTGTGAGCACTGCCACACAGTACGAGTCCAGCCTATGGAGCTGTTTTGACACAATTGTCGAGGAAAATCCCACCGCAGATCGTTCTGCAAGTGCCGAAGGCAACAGCATTAACACTGAGGTGACACAGTACCTGTCAGAGCCACTTCAAACTCGACAGTCAGATCCAGTTTCATGGTGGCATGCCAATAAGCAAAGATTTTCCAAGCATGGCTAGACTGGCGCAGGTATTTCTTGCACCACCACCTACAAGTGTGCCATCGGAAAGGCTGTTCAGTACTGCAGGAGACATTATCACTGACCACCGTAGTAGCCTTTTACCAGAAAATGCGGAGACGTTGATTTTCCTGAAATACAACTCGTCTCTTCTTGACTCTGAGAGTTCAACTTCACAGCCATAATGAAGACTGACTGAAATAGTGAAATTACTAAATGAATGTATTTCAATAAATTCAATCTGTTCAGTGTACTGTTGTTGTGAGTTGTAACTGAGCTGATAATTTGCCAACTGAAAACAATGTGAAAACTAAAAACTGAAACTGAAAACTAACAATTAAAATTACTAAATTAGCATTATGTGCTTATGTATTATGTTTCATCTTGAACTTATGGAACTTAATATTACTTAATTACTTATTCTAACTGTGAATGTAATTATTTTACATTTAAATGATTTAATATGAGTATATGTCATCATTGTCATGTCTATAGTAATGAACTGCAGTAATGAACAGTCGAGTGACTCCACTCACCTAAGTCAAGTGATGTAGTATGTTATTTTATTTTTATTTTTTTATTTGTAAATCCGGCTCCGGCTCCGGCCGGATCTCACTTCATAAATCCAACCAAATCCGGCTCCGGCCGGATTTCAAAAATTTGAATCCGGTACAGCCCTATTCAGGACTGAAAGAGGACTACTACTACTACTACTACTACTACTACTACTACTACTACTACTACTACTACTACTACTACTACTACTACTACTACTACTACTACTACTACTACTACTACTACTACTACTATAGTCTGTCCAGAAATGAATGCCTTCATTCACGATCAATTATTTTGAAAACTGTCTGTTGCATCGTTATGAAATTTTTCCTGCCGTCTTATATTTACCCCCACCCAAGGAATATATCTTAGATAGGTCCAAAAGCAACTTAAATCATGGAAAGCGGTGACATTTCTTTAATGTTTTGGTAAAGAACTAGTGATTTCTCGCTAACAAACTTGTTTTACAGTAATACTCCGTTTCACTGCGCGAGGCTCTTGTCATAAGGCCAATCCCATGTCCCTCGAGAAAATTAACTATTTAACGCCAATGTTTTCGTGTGAAGACGTAATACATTTAATAATGTGCACTTCATCTCTGACCCGTAAATTATATACCGCATATAAACACACTTTAAAATCTGCTGTACAATCTCCAGAACAAAAAATCATTTGTTGGGTGGGCATAATGATATGGTTATTTGCTAAATCTCTTCATTTTCGCTCAGTTGGTTACTGAGATATGGAATTTTATATTGGGGCAGACAAAAGTAAACAGACTATGGTGCTGCTGCTGCTGCTGCTGCCGCTGCTGCTGCCGCCGCTGCTGCTGCTGCTGCTTGAAAGGTCATGGGAAGTAAAGCTGGTGAGCGTGATATCGAGTCTATACAAATATGTTCTATACAAATATGGGACACGCACCAAATATCCAATGCGCCTCAAGGCATGTAAAACGGCCCTTTGATTTTGCTTCTTACCAGTGCAAGGAATATTAATCAATTTTAACCATGCAAGTGATGCGAATATTAATCAATTATAACCATCCAAGCGCAAGGAATATTAATCAATTATAACCATCCAAGTGAAAGTAATATTAATCGATTATAACCATCCAAGCGAAAAGAATATTAATTAATTATAACCATCCAAGTGCAAGGAATATTAATCAGTAATAACCATCCAAGTGCAAGAAATATTAATCAGTAATAACCATCCAAGTGCAAGGAATATTAATCCATTCTAACCATCTAAGCGAAAGGAATATTAATCGATTATAACTATCCAAGTGAAAAGAATATTAATTGATTATAACCATTCAAGTGCAAGTAATATTAATCGCTTATAACCATCCAAGTGAAAGGAATATTGATCAATTATAATCATCCAAGTGCAAGGAATATTAATCAATTATAATTATCCAAGTGAAATTAATATTAATCATTTATAGCCAATTTATATTTATAGCACCAAATATCCAATGCGCCTCCAGGCATGTAAAACGGCCCTTTGTTTTTGCTTCTTACCAGTGCAAGGAATATTAATCAATTATAATTATCCAAGTGAAAGGAATATTAATCAATTATAATTATCCAAGTGAAATGAATATTAATCAATTATAATTATCCAAGTGAAATGAATATTAATCAATTATAATTATCCAAGTGAAATGAATATTAATCATTTATAACCACCCAAGTGAACGGAATATTAATCAGTTGTAACCATCCAAGTGCAAGGAATATTAATCAGTTATAACCATCCAAGTGCAAGGAATATTAATCAATTATATCCATCCAAGTGTAAGGAATATTTATCAATTATAACCACCCAAGTGAAAGGAATATTAATCAATTATAACCATCTAAGTGTCAGACCTATTGATCAATTTATTGATCATCTATAACCATCCAAGTGCAAGGAATATTAATCAATTATAACCATCCAAGTGCAAGGAATATTAATCAATTATAACCATCTAAGTGAAAGGAAAACGACAGATAATAAAAGCATATTCACACCAACCCTATGCTACCAATGTCAAACTTGGACATTATCCAAATCACAGTTACGCAAAATCAACACCTGTGAGATGACATGCATAAGGAGAGCTGTTAACTGAAACCGAATAAGAAACGATGTTATCAGACAGACAGTGGGATCAACACCTTGTGCCACATTTATTAAAGACAGAAGATCAAATGGTTTGTCCATCTCGTTAGAATGCAACACCATCAACTACCAACACTGATTCTACATAAAGGAAGATCTGATATAAGAGCAAGAGGACGCCCGAGAAGAAAATGGATTGTCATCAAAGACATTGTACAATCACTCGGTGTGCCATTCTCCAGTGACACCCATCGGGCGCTGAAACGCCAATTATTCCTCCCCCATGACTCTTGACGACAAAATTGGATGATGATGATGATGATGACCCCTCCTCCACACTACGAAGCATAATCGATATCTATCAATGTTTTAATCCATTAGCCCATAGACAGCTATTTGTTAATATTGTTATCGCCCACTTTGTCCATGGTTCGTTACCAACCCCCTTGAGACCAGTGCCAGTATTTTTGCACTTCTAGCATTGCTTCAGTTGTTGTTCATCATCACCATCATCATCAGCATCATCATCATTATCATCATCATCATCATTATCATCATCACCATCATCATCACCACCCAGTGGCTTGCCCTGTGCATCACTCCCCCCCCATACCAATCTGTCTCCGTGTTTTTGACTGCTGTAGTGATCTAGGCAGTAGTACAGAAGGTAGTCTGCCATTGCTGTATTTCTTGGCAGCGGTCATACTGGTCGTGACTGTGGTTATTGTCTATATAAAGAGAACCCCCGCTTACCCGCGCCTACTTGAGCCCATAACCAACAGCTACCTGTCGGCTGCTCTCCTCATGTTTTTTTTGTTTTTTTTATTTTTGCTTTCGCTCGCTTTGAACTCAAGCGTTGTCTATACTATACACGTGCTACAACTACTATAGTGTGTTTATTTTTGTCTGCCCCAGTATAAAATTCCATATCTCAGTAACCAACTGAAGGGAAATTATGAGATTTAGCATATAACCTTATCATTATGTCCACCCAACATAAACATGTTCTGGAGATTTTACAGCAGATTTCAAAGTTTGTTTATATGCGGTATATAATTTACGGGTCAGAGATGAAGTTCATAATTTTAAATGTACTACAGCGTAGCCAGACAATCAGCGTTCAATATTGAATATTTTTTCGTTTTTCACGGGATTGGCCTTATGCCAAAAACCCTGCGAAATTTAAACTGGGACTGTTCAAAGGTGTCGTCAAACTGTGGGTTATTTCATGAAACCTGATTAATATTATTATTATTTTTTTTTAAATCTTACCACTTATCGCTAACATTGAAATGTGTGAATATTTTTTAATGGGATTGAATGCGAAATTGTGTATACACTTCAAAGCATCGCTGTGAAGTTGTACACATATTTTTGTATAGAAGCTGATCGCAGGAAACTGTTTTATACTATTACAAATTCCGAAAAAGAACAGTGCATGCATTGGGTTTGAGTAAACGGTCATTTCGTCGATGGGTGCAAGAATCTGGAATTAAACCACCACGCAATAACCAAACGGTAGGTAGAAAGTTTATTGTAGACAGCTTTGACAAAGATGTCATAAGGCGAGGTATTATAAAAATGCTTTAAAAAGTCGCTTAAAAGTCGACATGGTCGACTTCATTGCACCGGGTTCTATCCCATGTGGCTCGATCTCTTTCCGCAGCGCGGAAAGCATCGCACATAGCACGAACTCCGCAGCTATAGCGACGACCCACAGAAGTCTCCGAAAAATTTAACTCGTGAACCGAAGGACGCGGCCCGGAATCGAACCTACGACCTTTGGAGCCCGAGTCAAAAGGCTTGACCACTTCGCCACGGAGACTCCTAAAATTATAAAAATTTTGGATTTTATATCCAGGATTATCCAGCATTATAAAAATGCTGGTTGCCAAAGAAACAGTGACTGTAAGAAAACTTAGGGATTGATAGAGAAAGAACAATAACATAGAGCTATCTAAAACAACTTTGTGGAAAATTATAAGGACATTATCTTCACTTTTAGAAAGTACAAGGGAGGTAGAAATATTCTTTGCGAGCAACCGCATTTAGGAGCCATGAGAAGCAGATACCTACGTGAAATAAGGGAATGCGCAAAGAAAATTATGTCTGCCTCCTGTAATTCTTAAAGGGTGTGAGATAGACAATACGGGCTAGGCAAACTTGGCGCGAGTTTGCCGCCCCATAGGGAGGTAGAGCGCAGAAAAATCATTGTTTGTGAAGAAAAGTCGGTGATAAATGGATCTTGTCTCTCAGCCTCATTTTGATTTTGCCGTTACGTTAAATATCTGAAGTCCTAACACATCACAATCTTACGGCAACTTAATTGCCTTAGGGTTGCCTTATCTTAACGTTACACGTGGTTATAAAGAGAATAACGAAAAACGTTAACCAGGACAAAAAATAAAATTGACATTTGATAAAAGAATCCTTCCGTTGTGAACGTATTTGATATCTCTCAACCACACATAACGGTCGCCTTTCCTCTATGACGTAAACAATGCTAGACTCTTCAAAGTAGTCGTTGGCAGTTTATCACTACCGTATCTGTGAATGCTAAGCCCAATTCCTGACATTCTAAATTCGTTCTTTACAATTTCAACGAAATCTGTTGTCATCAGGGATCAGCGAAAGGGGACTCGCTGGCTGAAGCCGCCGTGTCGCGTTCGCTTCGTCCATCTCACACGTTTCATCTCTATGCTCAGTGTAGGCTAAATTAATGACAACCAGCTGAAAGTTCCCTAAAACCAGGACCCTTAGCCGTCTGTATTGATTGAGCTTGCGGATATTCCACTGGGGACTTCTTAATAGAGCAGGCAGAAGTGATGTGGTTTCACCGTATCATTCATCTAATATTTACTGATACAGCTGCGTGCTTAGTCTGTGTGGGCCTAACGTGTGTCTGGTTACAATTTAGGATGGATAGAGTTTCCGTATGTTTCTCGCGCAGACAATTTGTACGAACAATGTCATAGACGGAATTTGTCACTCCGTGCTGCAGTGATTTAATTGCGGAGAGAAACTAATGTTCTTGTTGTACATGTAACACAACGGAATTATTTTAATAGACGCGTGTTCTTAGTAGCTGTTGTTTAATTCTGTATCTGGTTTGTTCAGATGGTTTTGTTTTAAACCCTTATTTATTAATTGTGACTTTGACTTACACACACACACACACACACACACACACACACACACACACACACACGCACGCACGCACGCATACACACACACGCACGCATACACACACACACACACACACTCTCTCTCTCTCTTTGCTACGAATTATCATGCAAAGAGTGAGGAAGAAAATACAACCTGAAATAGGGGAAGAACAATGTGGGTTTGTAGAAGGAAAGGGTACAATAAATGCTGTGTATATGCTGCGAACAATTATTGAACGTGCTATAGAAGTAAACAAAGATATACATCTTTGCTTTATTGACTACACAAAGGCTTTCGATAGAGTAAGACATGTCAACATGGTAGATATGCTTGCAGATCTATACATTGAAGAGGAAAGACATTTTTAAAAAATTTTTTATTCTCATATCCTTTACAGGACATCGCTTTCAACAGCAGCATCTTTCAGCTGCCTGTTGATTTCTTGGCAAGATTACGTTCAGTAGTTTGCCATTGCTTTCTGAGCGGCCCGCTCAGTTATCCCGCAAGTCATTAGCGGGGGTCGAACCGCTCCCAGCTCTCGCCCGCTACGAGACTCTGCGTGATAAACGGGATTACGGAGAAAGTGTTGTAACCCCTCGGCCAGAGAGATCGGCGGGAAAGACATTAGACATATAAAAAACATATATTGGAAACAACAAGCTGCCATAAGGATTGATAATGAAGTAGGACAATATCAACCTATTAAGAGAGGTGTTAGGCAGGGATGTGTCTCCAAATCTTTTTTCCCTATACAGTGAAAATATTTTCAGAAATGTAGAAGATATAAATGGAATCAGCATTGGAGGACGAAACATCAATAACATTAAATATGCAGATGATACAGTATTGATTGCAGACAATGAGCAGGATCTGCAACAATTAGTAGATGCGATTGTTGCACACAGTGAACAACTGGGATTAGAATTACATTGTAAAAACGACACAGATTATGGTCGTCACTAGGAAGAACGGAATACCACAATGTAATATACAAGTAAATGGGAATATTCTTCAACAAGTGAATCGGTACAATTATCTCGGAACAGTCATAACATCTGATGGGAGATGCCTTATAGAGATTAGAACAAGAATCGCCATGGCGAAAGTAGCCGTTAGCAAGATGAAAAACATACTGACCAATAAAAAGATGTCAATTGAAACGAGAAAAAGAGTGTTGAGGTGCTACATAGAACCTGTACTTTTGTATGGATGTGAAACTTGGACAATGAGCAGTCAAGCTGAAAACATCTGATGGCTGCAGAAATGTGGTTTCTGAAGAAATGCAAAGAATACCATGGACAGACAGAAAAACCAATGACCAAGTACTACAGGAGACAAATGAAATTCGTAAACTGATTAGAGAAATTATACGTAGACAGTCAAAAATTTGTGGACATGTTATGAGAAAAAATGGATTGGAGAACTTAGTGACAACTGGCAAGATCGAAGGGAACAGACCAAGAGGAAGACCGAGAAGTAAATACCTGGATGGCTTGGCCACATGGCATAGTCGAGACAGGAACACTGAGCTGATCCACGACTCTGGTGATCGAGTGAAATGGCGAGTCATGACCGCCCACGCTTTCCGGCATGGCACATGATTGATTGATTGATATACATGTTAACACAGTTGGTTTTACTGAAGTTTAGAAAACAAGTATTGAGATCTAGATTGTTATCTCAAAGATAGTTCTCATGTTAAAAATATGGTCCCTGGAGCGTCGCCCTTTCTTAAACCTGCACGTACTTCTTGTATTTCATATTTAATTTACTTTCAATCCTCTTCATGATAATTCGCAGGAGGCTTTTGCTGGCATGCCTTATTAGTGTGGTAGTTCGCGTTTTTTTTTTAAAACAGTGTTAAATTTGGGTTTCTTTGAGAGAGGACTGTAGACTTTTCTTCATTGCCTGGAAAGAAACAATATGCATTACACATCCAGATGTAAACAGCAATGCAGCGTCGTAGGCTGTTCTTCTCGGCTGTATAGATGTGATAATCTGTTGAATCTCAAAGAGATATCAATGGCCAGGGCGGGCCGCTTGAATAGCGTGAGAAATGCATTCCAATGTATTGATCGGGACGGAAAGAAGGAATGAAAGAGTGCGCACCAGGGTGTGCAAAAATTTAAGAAATACGTGGATAATGAACCTGGGTAATGACATCGTTTCAACGTGTCTAGCTATTTGTGTATGGAAATACACTTGCTCCATCGGGGAGGCGCTCACGTCATTTCAAGGAAAAGGAAGTAAAAGATCCGTTTACACATTTTGAAGTGTATTGGGTATATGGTGCTGGCTCCATATTTGTATAACCAAGCGACTCTCTGTGGGCAAAAGTCATCATCATCATCATCATCATCATCGGCAAAAGTCATCATCATCATCATCATCATTTTCATCATCATCATCATCTTCCATTTCTGCCGTCAAGCGTCGTGGGGAGGAATAATTGGCGCATGAGCGCCCTATGGGCGGCACTGGATGGTGTCTTTCCGTGTGATTGTACAATGTCGTTGATGTCGTCAATCCATTTTCTTCTTGGGCGTCCTCTTGCTCTCCTCGCAAATGATCTCTGATGTAGAGCCATTGATGGTAGTTGATGGTGTTGCATTCTAACGACATGGCCAAACCACTTGATCTTCTGTCTTTCAATAAATATGGCACAAGGTGTTGATCACACTGTCTCGGTCTCAGATTGTTAAGTTGGCAGCTCTCCTCGTGCATCTCATCTCACAGGTGCTGAATTTGCGGAAGTGTGATTTGGATTAAGTCCACGTTAGAGATTGGTAGCATAGGTGGGCACAAGAATATAGAATAAAAGTAAAGATCCCATTTTCAGCCTCAAGGGCATACGTTGCTAGGCACATATTTGTATAGACCAGTCGACCCTCCTGGATGAGGTGGTCGGTTTTATGCCAGCCGCCTTTAGTTCGGAAAATCTGTCTTGGTAACTATTTTAGGCTCGGTCGACCTCGGTACCTATTCTAGATTCGGTTGACCTCGGTACCTATTTTAGACTCGGTTGACCTCGGTACCTATTTTAGACTCGGTCGACCTGGCAGCCCAGGTCAGGTTGTAAAATCCAAATCCAGCCCACGGCGGATCGAACCCCTGACTACCGGGGCGGTAGCTTAGTGTACACCACGAGCGATGTGGTCAGTGTCATACCGGCTGCCTTATCTTCCCCGAACAGTTTCTTGTAAATCGCTGCCTCGTTGGGCATTCGAACCCGTGATCACAGAGAGGACAGGCAAGCGCCAGGGCCACTGCTCTACTTAGGCTCCCTCATTTGAAGGTGACAGGTTCAAACGCAAGCGAGCTATCAACATTCAATGTTGACCTTTTCTGGTGTCGGCCACAGAACTCTATTCTTTACTTTACTCATGTGGGTTCAGATCGATACATGTGTGTTTTCTCCCGTGTGAATCTGTCATACCTGCTGTTGTACTTCCTATCTGCTGATATGTGGTGTTTTGGGCGGTTAGTGATTCATTTAGTATGTGAACAACTGGTGGTAGTGTTTCCGTCTGTGGAAATGTTTAGTGGTGGATAATTCCTTTCCTTGGAAATGTTTAGTGGTGGATATTTCGTTCCTTGGAAATGTTTAGTGTTGGATGTTTCTCGTCTGTGGAAATGTTTAGTGGTGGATATTTCCTTCCTTGGAAATATTTAGTGGTGGACATTTTAGTGTTGGATGTTTCCGTATTTGGATGTTTCCGTGGTGGATATTTCCTTCCTTGGAAATGTTTAGTTGTGGATATTTCCTTGGAAATAGCTGTTTAGTAGTGGATGTTGTTTTTTTTCTTAATAACTCTTTAGTAGTTCATGTTTTCTTCTTTGGACATGTTGACTGGTGGATATTTCCTTCCTTTGAAATGTTTAGTGGTTGATGTTTCGTCTTTGGAATTTTTTAGTAGTGGATGTATTTCTCGCTCTCTCTCTCTTTCTCTCTCTCTCTCTTTCTCTCTCTCTCTCTCTCTCTCTCTCTCTCTCTCTCTCTCTCTCTCTCTCTCTCTCTCTCTCTCTTGAGAACAATACTTTGTAGGCAGACGCGTTATTGTTGTTGTTAGGGAGCTACGGGCAGTCGAATGAAGGTAGCGTTCGTCGTCTCTCTAGTGGAGGAAAGACTGACCACCTATTCCTCGGTGCTTTCCTTGGACCAGAGCTCCAAGATCGACTCAGTCCGAAATGGGTACCATGAATTGTGCTGGGAAATAAAAGCGGCCCTACCTATCACATCACAGAATATAGCAAGTTTCTGCTTGGTGATATGTTTGATGTTTGAAATTGTTGTAAATGTGCAGTATTACAGGCGAAACTAATCATATTTTAATACCTAAGGGAAATATACCACTTAACTTTCCAGTTATAAGCAATGTGTTTAAAATATGTTAGTCCCCGCCATTGTTTCAGCAGATAGACCAGTAGGTGTACACAGGGTTTACAAATAAAACGAAACAGACGTGTGATCGCTCGGATGTATTAATTTTCACGTGACCCCAGTTGAACTACATTCTCTTAACTGTCAGCAGAGAGAAAGTTATTCACACACAGTATGGTAAAAGAACCTCAATGGTTAATGAAAGACATCTATGTACTTTAATAATTTGAAGTGGTAGGTACTAAAGGGACCGACCTGGTGGATCTGGTGTGTGCGCGCACTGTACTGTTGTATTATTTAGTTGGCTGCCAGGCTGTGCTTCCTGGATCATCAATGATGTCCGGCTCACTGCCTAGAATTGCCGTGCAGCGGCTCAGCTCCAGCTGTACCAGCCTTGCAGGTACGTCGTCTGTCATGGTAGTCTTGACCTGTTCGTTGCCATGTCTAGGGTTTGTGTGTAAGTGCGCTGTGAGTGTTGTAACTAGAAATACAGTTCCCTCCCCTTCTTCTTCTTCTTCTTCTTCTTCTTCTTCTTCTTCTTCTTCTTCTTCTTCTTCTTCTTCTTCTTCTTCTTCTTCTTCTTCTTCTTCTTCTTCTTCTTCTTCTTCTTCTCTTCCTCCTCTTCTCCCTCCTCTTCCTCTTTATTCTTCTCCTTCTTCTTCTTTGTCTCCTCCCCATTCTCGTCCTTATCTTCCTCCTCTATACTCTTATTCTTCTCCTCCTGCTTCTTCTTCTTCTTTGTCGCATCGTGTTTCTCTTTCTGCTTCTTTTTCTCCACCTAGCTTCCCCTGTTTCTCGTTTCCTGTTCTTCTTCCAGTTACTCTCCTGCCCCAGTTAAGCTAAGACTATATGTTATTTCATTCTAAGCCCCTCCTATATGTTTGATTGTGATTTAATTAAGGATCCACATAAAGGGCTAATAGGGTTTCGGAAGCAAAGAAAACGCACAATAAAGCAGGAATTGTTGTTTATCGGATATCATGTTTGCGAATGATTTCATTAGCAGCAACATTTTGATTTATTCTATTGCTTGTCTGTCTTTGTTTATTATATTTTGTAGACATGTTTCATTTGTTGACTAGCTTTTCATGTCTTTTTCTTGTATACACAGTTCTTCTGCTTTTAACAAACATTTTACTGATAACTGGTTCTGTATACCGACATGATGTAGGTTGTAATCTATATACTGACGTGATGTAGGTTGTAATCTGTATACCGACGAGATGTAGCTTCTATAAACATCTGGAGTGTACCAGCGAGTTGTAGCTTTATACCGACGTGATGTAGTGTCTCTCGCTATGTGTTGAAGCTTTGCAGGGGCATGATGCCCTTGTCCTAACGGATAGCCCACTAGCTTACAAGTACGATTTCCTAGATTAGTCATCTGTTAATGGGAATATCCTTTCCGATGACACGTTAGCACTGGAATCGGTCGACGAACTTCGTGCGTTGGTTAACAGAGCCTTTCTATGGCCAGGAATGGAACTGGACACCCTACACGATAGTATATATGCAGTCCAACCAACTCCCTCCACACGGTAGAGGTTGTTAAACGCCCACTTTTTCCTCTGTGGTCACTTACTATTACATTACCCCTCCCCCTACCCCACACCGTCAAGAAAATCTGAGATGTTAAAGAGAAGGGAATGGGTGTTTTTTTTTTTTTCCCCACTGGCCTTGAACTTCAGCGTAGCCCATACATGCCTTACTACCTTCTAGTGCACTGAGCTGATTTTTGCGTATGGGTTAGCTTTCCCTATTACCAGTATCCCTTGCAGTCAGGCGAACCCACTCCGACTTCAGAGGTACTAGTAATTTACGTCTCCATGTCAAGGACGAGAAGACAACATCTTAGTCTATCTGACCGGTGTGGTGTTGAACCCACTACCTCGACATCAGCACACTGGATGTTTAAGAACCAGCGCTCTTATCCATTCGGCCACACTGACCTCCACGGGATTCTGTTGACCTTGAAATACCCAAACGTGTAAAGGAAAAATTACCACCCGAATCCTAATCCCGGCCATTCCCTACCTTCTGTACTAATCCTAATCCCGACCATTCCCTATCTTCTGTACTAATCCTAATCCCGACCATTCCCTATCTTCTGTACTAATCCTAATCCCGACCATTCCCATCTTCTGTACTAATCCTAATCCCGACCATTCCCATCTTCTGTACTAATCGTAATCCCGATCATTTCCTACCTTCTGTACTAATCCCAATTTCGACCAGTCCCTATCTTCTGTACTAATCCTAATCCCGACCATTCCCTATCTTTGGCCCTAATCCCGACCATTCCCAATCTTCTGTACTAATCCTAATCCCGACCATCCCCAATCTTCTGTACTAATCCTAATCCCGACCATTCCCTACCTTCTGTACTAATCCTAATCCCAACCATACCTTATCTTCTGTACTAATCCTAATCCCGAAAACTCCCTATCTTCTGTACTAATCCTAACCCAGAGAATTCCCTATCTTCTGTACTATTCCTGATCCCTACCATTCCCTATCTTAAGTACTAATCCTAATCCCGACCATTCCCTATCTTCTGTACTAATCCTAATCCCGACCATTCCCTATCTCCTGTACTAATCCTAATCCCAACCATTCCCTATCTTCTGTACTAATCCTAATCTAGACCATCCCCAATCTTCTGTACTAATCCTAATCCCGACCATCCCCATTATCCTGTACTAATCCCAATCCCGACCATTCCCTATCTTCTGTTCTAATCCTAATACCGACCATCCCCAATCTTCTGTACTAATCCTAATCCCGACCATTTCCAATCTTCTGTACTAATCCTAATCCCGACGATCCCCAATCTTCTGTACTAATCCTAATCCTGACCATCCCCAATCTTCTGTACTAATCCTAATCCGGACCATTCCCTATCTTCTGTACTAATCCTAATCCCGACCATTCCCTATCTTCTGCACTAATCCTAATCCCGACCATCCCCAATCTTCTGTACTAATCCTAATCCCGACCATCCCCAATCTTCTGTACTAATCCTAATCCCGACCATTCTTTATCTTCTGTACTAATCATAATCCCGACCCCCCCCCCCCCCAATCTTCTGTACTAATCCTAATCCCGACCATTCCCTATCTTCGGTACTATTCCTAATCCCGACCATTCCCTATCTTCAGTACTAATCCTAATCCCGACCATTCCCTATCTTCTGTACTAATCCTAAGCCTGACCATTCCCTATCTTCTGTACTAATCCTAATCCCGACCTTTCCCTATTATCTGTACTAATCCTAATCCCGACCATTCCCATCTTCTGTACTAATCCTAATCCCGACCATTCCCATCTTCTGTACTTATCGTAATCCCGACTATTTCCTACCTTCTGTACTAATCCCAATTTCGACCAGTCCCTATCTTCTGTACTAATCCTAATCCCGACCATTCCCTATCTTCTGTACTATTCCTAATCCCTACCATTCCCTATCTTAAGTACTAATCCTAATCCCGACCATTCCCTTTCTTCTGTACTAATCCTAATCCTGACCATTCCCTATCTTCTGTACTAATCCTAATCCCGACCATTCCCAATCTTCTATGCTAATCATCATCCTGACCATCATCAATATTCTGTACTAATCCTAATCCCGACCATTCCCTATCTCCTGTACTAATCCTAATCCCGACCATTCCCTATCTTCTGTACTAATCCTAATCTAGACCATCCCCAATCTTCTGTACTAATCCTAATCCCGACCATCCCCATTATCCTGTACTAATCCCAATCCCGACCATTCCCTATCTTCTGTACTAATCTTAATCCCGACCATCCCCAATCTTCTGTACTTATCCTAATCCGGACCATTCCCTATCTTCTGTACTAATCATAATCCAGACCATTCCCTATCTTCTGCACTAATCCTAATCCCGACCATCCCCAATCTTCTGTACTAATCCTAATCCCGACCATCCCCAATCTTCTGTACTAATAGTAGTCCCGACCATTCTTTATCTTCTGTACTAATCATAATCCCGACCCCCCCCCCCCCCAATCTTCTGTACTAATCCTAATCCCGACCATTCCCTATCTTCTGTACTAATCCTAATCCCGACCATACCTTATCTTCTGTACTAATCCTAATCCCGACAATTCCCTATCGTCTGTACTATTCCTAACCCCGAGCATTCCCTATCTTCTGTGCTAGTCCTAATCCCGACCATTCCATATCTTCAGTACTAATCCTAATCCCGACCATTCCCTATCTTCAGTACTAATCCTAATCCCGACCATTCTCTATCTTCCGTACTAATCCTAAGCCTGACCATTCCTTATCTTCGGTACTAATCTTAATCCCGACCATTCCCAATCTTCTGTACTAATCCTAATCCTGACCATCACCAATCTTCTGTACTAATCCTAATCCCGTCCATACCCTATCTTCTGTACTAATCTTAATCCCGACCATCCCCAATCTTCTGTACTAATCCTAATCCCGACCATTCCCTATCTTCTGTACCAATCCTAATCCCGACCATTCCCTATCTTCTGTACTAATCCTAATCCCGACCATTCCCTATCTTCTGTACTAATCCTAATCCTGACCATCCCCAATCTTCTGTACTAATCCTAATCCCGACCATTCCCTATCTTCTGTACTAATCATAATCCCGACCATCCCCAATCTTCTGTACTAAACCTAATCCCGACCATTCCCTATCTTCTCTACTAATCCTAATCCCGACCATACCTTATCTTCTGTACTAATCCTAATCCCGACCATTTCCCTATCTTCTATATTAATCCTAACCCCGAGCATTCCCTATCTTCTGTGCTATTCCTAATCCCGACCATTCCCTATCTTCGGTACTAATCCTAACCCCGACCATTCCCAATCTTCTGTACTAATCCTAATCCTGACCATCACCAATCTTCTGTACTAATCCTAATCCCGTCAATTCCCTATCTTCTGTACTAATCTTAATCCCGACCATCCCCAATCTTCTGTACTAATCCTAATCCCGACCATTCCCTATCTTCTGTACCAATCCTAATCCCGACCATTCCCTATCTTCTGTACTAATCCTAATGCTGACCATTCCCTATCTTCTGTACTAATCCTAATCCCGACTATCCCCAATCTTCTGTACTAATCCTAATCCCGACCATTCCCTATCTTCTGTACTAATTATAATCCCGACCATCCCCAATCTTCTGTACTAAACCTAATCCCGACCATTCCCTATCTTCTCTACTAATCCTAATCCCGACCATACCTTATCTTCTGTACTAATCCTAATCCCGACAATTCCCTATCTTCTGTACTAATCCTAACCCCGAGCATTCCCTATCCTCGGTACTATTCCTAATCCCGACCATTCCCTATCTTCAGTACTATTCCTAATCCCGACCATTCCCTATCTTCTGTACTAATCCTAATCCTGACCATTCCCTATCTTCTGTACTAATCATAATCCCGACCATTCCCTATCTTCTGTACTAATCCTAATCCCGACCATTCCCAATCTTCTGTACTAATCCTAATCCTGACCATTCCCTATCTTCTGTACTAATCCTAATCCTGACCATTCCCTATCTTCTGTACTAATCCTAATCCTGACCATTCCCTATCTTCTGTACTAATCCTAATCCTGACCATTCCCTATCTTCTGTACTAATCCTAATCCCGACCATTCCCAATCTTCTGTACTAATCCTAATCCTGACCATCACCAGTCTTCTGTAGATCTTCTGGAGTCGTGGATCAGCTCTGTGTTCTTGTCTCGGCCATGCTATGTGACTAAACTATCCAGATATTTACTCCTTTGCCTTCCCCTTGTTCTGTTTCCTCTAACTTGCCAGTTGTCACCAAGTTCTCTAGTTTATTTCTTCTCATAAATTGCCCAACACATCTTGAGCGTCTACGTCTAATTTCTCTAATCATTTTACGGTTTTCATTTGGTTCTTCTAGGACTTGCTCATTGGTTTTTGCATGTTCATGGTATTCTTTGCATTGTCCCCAGAAACCAAATTTCCTCATCCTAATATACATCTTCGCAGATGCGAAGCTCCAGTACTGGCCCTGCACACCCCGCTGGTGTCTTAACATGGAGATGGTATGATGGTACCGCGCCGGGAGAAGTCTTAACACCAAACTCATTTCAAAAGATGCAAGCCCCGAACGCCAATGGATCGGAATTAAGTTAAATTTCGGGCTTCCAAAACAATTAGCCAAAGGTAATCGATATGCTTGCTAATCAATATATGAAAATGGATAAGCGATCAAATTACGATAGAAAGGTACAAACATGGTGCGCCATTCCACACTGATCGTTGGGCTGCGATAATGTTCGTGCTGTTTGAAGCTTCATCATCATCACGTGCCATGCCGACAGGTTCGCCATCTTGTACAATTACCAATCTTGGACCAGGCCTGTGTTTTTCTTTGAAGGATAGTGAGGGAGTATATACAGTTTCAACATCTTCATGAACATTCGGCGCCTTCAGTACTTTCAGTTTACATGTTGCTGTGTGACACCGGACACGCCCATGTATTACCGAAGCCCATAAGGCAAGGGAAGAATGATAAGACTGGAACTTTCCTTGCAAGTATGTTGTAAGAGACGACTAAGAAGGGTTGGCGTGCGACTGGTTACCTCAATCCTTAGAAAACTTTGGCTGCAGAATCAATTCAATCATGAATATGTCTATAAAGAGCTTGGTCTGAGTTGGTTGAGCGCGCATTCTCAATTAGGAGGTGAAAGGCAGCAGAAAACGAGACTAGGCAAGTTCGTGTTTTGTTTAAGCATATGGAATAACTTAACAGGTATTGATCGGCACTCATAGACGTCGAATAATGAAAACACAAACATTAGATCGCACAATGTATTGTCTGGCATTTCGCCGTATCTCGGCAGATGCATAGTGCAGAAACCACTGTGCATAAAGGACGCAAACAATGAATCCTTCAAGCTGAAATACACAATATATACTTCTACGGTATTTGGACTGTCTACCGTGGTAATTTGAAACTGGTTATCATGTATTTTTTGTGTGGAGGTCAGCATGGCGGAATGGATAAGAATACTCGCTCTTAAACTTCCTGTGCGCTGATGCCTAGGTAGCTGGCTCAATCCCAACACCGGTCAGTTGGACTACAATGTTGACTTCTCGTCCTTGACTTGGGAGAGTAAATTACAAGTGCCTCAGAAGTCGCAATGGGTTCACTTCATTTCGAGGTAACTTGGTAATAGGGAAAGCTAATCCATGCGCGAAAATCGGTCCAGAGTTACTGGAAGTAGTAGCACGGGTGTGGATTACGCTTCAGTTGAAAGCGGGTGAACCGGGGGGGGGGGGGGGGGGGGGAGGTTTTTCTGTTGTGTGCTGAGCGACTTCTGCAGTATGCACTTGACGAGAGGCAGCGATATGTGCCAGGCAATACATTGTGCAGCTTATTGTATGCGTCTTCATTATCAAAATTAATAACGGAACGACATCGTTTTCAACTCTTTAAAGTACAGTAAAGCGGTAGAGATTAGCAGGATCATCAATATCTTTTTTTTTTTTTTTTTTTGCATATCCTTTACAGGACATCGCTGTCAACACCAGCATCTTTCAGCTGTATGTTGATTTCTTGGCAAGATTACGCTCAGTAGTTTGCCATTGCTTTCTGAAACACATACCCTGTAAGTTACCGATTCGATTCGAACCACTGCTGATTTTCACCGTCATCACGTTACCCACGAGAGTATACGAGATTACGGAGAAAAGTCATAACCTCTAAGCCACGAAGTCGGCTCATCAATATCAGACAATAATAAAATTTGAAAGTTAAATGGATCAAAATGGGATCTAGTTGGTCGTTTGTGGAAATACATTTGTTTCTTCAGTCGTCATTTGAAGACTGCAGGTTCGAACACCGGTTGTGATCACTACGAGATTTAATTTTTATATTGCCAATTGTGTCTTCTAATCTCCACTTCTTTCCTCAACTTCAGCGAACGCAAATCAATACATGTGAAGTTATTTCTCGTATTATTTCAATTGCCTTTAGAGTTCTCCAAACAATTGAGCTTCTTCAAGAGTGTCGGTTCTAAAGAGTCACGATAAAACTCATGGGGAATGACCGTTATAGCGGCGTTCAAAATATAAAGGCACCGCGAAACTGGCAACGGTAAACATTGCTTTCGTTATTACAGCAACACAAGAAACGGAGTTGCTAATAAGTTTACTTTTTCACAGTATTGACAGCAGGACTGGGCACCGCTGTTTACTTCCCCAGGCAGTCGCAAACGATTTTACAGCAGATGGTCGATAGGTGGCTGCAAATCCCCTAACTGACTGCCGCTCTTATACGGGGGATTTATGGCTGTACAGTGGCGGCAGGCGAAGACAGATGTTGAAACAGTGAAGTAATGGCTGAAGGGAGAAAAACGTTCTGATGTTATTTGCACTTATCGAAGGGGATGTTGTTTTTATACGTACGCGTACATTCACACGCACATGCGCAAACATTCACTGCACGCATGCGCAAACACGCAGCGCATACACACACTGTTGATACAATGATGTAATGGCTAAGGCGAGAGAAATCTACAATTATTTGGAATCTGATATTTACACACGCAAGCACACACACACACGCGCGCGCACACACACACACACACACACACACACACACACACACACCATCATCATCCAGTACCTCGCCGGCTGGTGTGGGCAATCGTGCCTCTCCACAAATTGCCGTCTTCTACAGCATGGATCAATTCGTGTGTTGACTCCCTTCCGTGCCATGACACAAGACTGTCAAGAATGTTCTAACTCTATCTCTCTTTCCAAGAATCGTTCCGGTTGTCACAACATGTTCCAGTGTCTGTCTATAATATACGCACATATTCACACAATATGATCGTGATAGTGAGCATGGTCGGAAACCCGCCTGTTCATCCCATAGTTGTATGTAGATGGTATCCCATGCTCTATATATCTATACAACTCATCAACTCGTGTGGTGGAGACTTTGCAGCTTTACAGAACGTCGCTCGCATCACAGGCCTCAGGAAAGACTCTAAACCCTTTGCCAGTTGTCTTACCTCATGCCATTGCATGCCCAGGTGCTTCAATATCCAATTTTCACGCCTCTTCTTTTTAGTTACCATGGCTTCCATTATTGTACTTTCCAAACTAATATGGCGTCTAACATGGCTTGTGTAGGTCAGCGTCCGAGACTGGATGCTGTCTATCAGCTAGGGTCATTGTCCAGAGCTACTAGAATGTCAGTATTAGTCTTCTTCTGGACCCACGGTATTCTAATAATTGTCCTGTAATAAATCTAAAGCCTCGATGTTCTCCCGTTGAGGTTGATAAATGGTCAGTGATTTACATCCGCATATTGCTACACAGAAAAGATGTATATTCTCAAGGTGTTTCTCTCCTTGTACCACCTCGTGAACCCCAGACATCCCACAGCTTTTATGTTTTCCTGCCCATGCAGGGGTGGGAGGACGAGATAGCTGATATGGTGACTTCAATGTCGCGTATCATTCTTCCATTCTGAAATATCCTTTTGTTGGGGAAACCTTGAGGCTATTTGGAAATAGGATTTTATTATTCACAACCTCCATTTATGTTTTTAAATTTCCTACAGCGATTGATCAGCCACGCCACCACTGGCTCCAGACGCCCCTTCATAAACTGAAACTGAAAGGTAAAACCGGGATTGAGAAAAAAAAGAAAGATGAAGAGGATGATTGATACTGTGCATGCTTTTCATGTCCGAGGATTTGAATTTGCATTCTTGTAATTCTCCTGTGCCATGTTAGACTTAACTACCGTAATGCTATCTGATCTGCTTTGGGATTCATGTTGAAGATAACATATGCCGTGTCCTCGCTGAAAATAATAAAGCGAAACAGTGGAAAGAAGAAATACATTCTAATAATGAAATAGCATCAATATCCAGTTGCTTGTCCTGTGCAGACGCTCCCCTCTCCTTCCCTTTTTACCCCTCTCTCGCTTCTCCACCCCTCCCAACCCCGCTCATCCATGAAAGTCTTTCGAAATGTCTTGCTATTGGTGTAACTGAGATGGCCTCTGTTGCGTACATGCATAAATTACCAATCACATCTTGAATATATTTACGTTCTGGTCTATTCTTCTCCGCTTCCCAATTGAAAACACGCATCTTTAAATATATTGATGGATCAGTCGTTTGGAGCCACGGTGGCATAATGGCTAGACGCTCAACAGCCGGCCCGATGGTTACGGGATCCTAAGACGACAACGCCTACGAAAGCGAGTGAATAAATAAGTAACACAGTTCTGTGGGATGGCATGTATATGTAGTTGGTGTTTTCTACAGGTGTCATTAGGTGACAGCAACATCGAACTTTATATTCCCGTTCGTCAGGTGGCGCTAGGTGTCTCATGCGCATGTGCAGCGCATAAACAAAATGGCGACTGTACTTACAGAGTGTACAACCAAAGATCAACGTGCTGTTATCCTATTTTTGTGGGCAAAAGGACTGCCTGCAAAGGACATTCATAAGGAAATGCTTTATGTTTATGCTGACAAATGTTTGTCCCGTAAAGCGGTGCAAAGCTGGGTAGAAAAATTTTCTCAAGGACGCTCTAAAATTGTTGATGAAATCCGATCTGGTCGTCCTGTTGAGATTGCAACAGAAGCATCCGTGCAGCGGGTGGAGGAGATGATTAGAGGTGACAGGCGAGTAACGATAGACTCTTTAGCATCTGCAATAGGGTGCTCACATGGTTCAGCATACAGCATAATGCATGATCGATTGCAATTTAAGAAAGTGTGCTCAAGTTGGGTACCCAGACAATTGGAGGAACACAAAATGAACCGATGTGGCCTGTCCTTGCATCGTCTCTGTCGATACGAAGATGAAGGAAAAGACATGTTGAACAGTATTGTTACTGGGGGTGAATCATGGGTGCATCACTACCAGCCCGAATCAAAGCGTGCTTCAATGCAATGGAAACATCCTTCTTCGCCTTGTGTCCAAAAATTCAAGCTTACGCCATCAGCAGGGAAGGTAATGCTGACAGTGTTGTGGGATTGTCAAGGAGAGCTTTTAACAAAAGTTCAAGATGAAATGTGATAATGACAAATGACAATGTGAATTATGAATCGCACTGTGAAGTTCTATAGATGCTTCATGATGCGATTCGAAGAAAACGTCTAGGACTGCTGACTAGAGGAGTGTTGCTTCTTCATGACAATGCCAGATCGCATACGGCTCGATTAACTCAGGAGAAAATTAACCAAAGTGGAAAGTTCTGGAACATCCACCTTACGGCCCCGACGTAGGCCCTAGCGATTTCTACCTTTTTGGTCCACTGAAAACCTACCTTGGCGGGGGACATTTTGCGAATGACGCCGAAGTTGAAAGTGAAGTAAAAACGTGGTTTAGAAAACAGAGCACGCAGTTCTATGCAGCGGGTTTGGGAGGACTGATAAAACTATGGGATAAGCACATCAATGTTGGTGGAAATTATGTTGAGAAATAAAGGGGCAATGTATGTATAAAAATTAACTGATTTCAAGTTTTTATCATGTTTAGTTATTGTTCTACAGCCATTTGTGACTTACTTATTGACTTCCCCTCATATATTCTTTACCGACGTAGCAGTCAACTCCAGCATATTTTGGCTGTTCGTTATTCCTGGGCAAGTTAACCTTCAGTAGTTTGCCACTGCTTTCTGAACGACCGGCACCCATACTATTTCATTAAAAAAAAAAAAAAGCAACTGTTTTTCAAACGTGGTATGCGTGATTACGAACTGCGTCCGTAACGCAAAAAAGTCAGTTGCATATCTTTATATATATATATATATATATATATATATATATATATATATATATATATATATATATATATATATATATATATATATATATATATATGCGTGCGTGCGTGCGAATTATGCCAGGCAATAGATCGTGCAACATACTTTGTGTGGCTGCTGTTTAATTTCACTAAGGGAATTCACTGTTTTTAATGTCAACAATAATTAATTTTCCTCAATTTTATTTGTCTTCAAAAGCCTACCTTCCTCAATAACCTGTTCTTGTCGGATAGATAGATCTGTTTGTTCGCCCAATGAATGTGTGATACTGTGGAACCAGGTGGAGAAAGCGATGGAACAGACTGAGAACCCGTATATAGAGGGAGATCGACAGGGGGTCTGGACGAATCTCAAAATTGAGATGGAAGACCAGGAGAACTTTCAATCAGATGGTGGTTGGGACGATTAGTAGTGTGACTCTTTGCTGGCTGTTGAACGAGGAGACGGAGCGCTAATGAGAATGTCCTGAGTTTAGTTATCTCGGTTCTTAGCTCATAACTCATTCTATAATACGTATTATATTCAAAGACACATATATACTTTTCTGCTGATTTGACAAATATCCAACTTTCACACCCGTGAACAATTACAACAGAGAATGTGATAGACAAACCAATAGATGGTACACAGATGATATCACAAATGTAGACATTAGAAGGATACTTGATTTATTTTTAAAAATGGTTTATCAAGGATGGTTTACCAAGAATTATTTGTCAATTATGGTTCGTCAAAGATGGTTTGACGAGGACGGTTTGTTAAATATGGTTTGTTAATGGCTTGATAAGAATAGTTTGTCGAGTTTGATTTGTTGTGGATGGCTTGACTAAAATGGATTAACGTATATGGCGTATGGTTTGTTTAAAAGATGACATGACAAGAAATATTTGTCGAATATAGTTTGTTAAGGATAATTTGACAAGAATGATTTGTCAAGTATTGTCTGTTAAGGCTGGCTTGACAATAATGGTTTGGCAAGAATCGTTTATAAATCCTGGTTTGTAAAGGTTCATGTTCGCTGCACACTAACACCCGCATAATTGACCAGACTTCTCTTATGTATCCCACAAGAAAATACTTAACAGAGTACATGAACATGATAGCGCCAGCCAGGACCAGAATGTGCGTAGACAGACTGGCAACGCGCGTGTTATATTGTTTTTGTGTGTTGGTTTTCAATTTGAAATTAACCCTCTGCAGTGGCCTTATCTGGCCTACTTTGCTACTTCCAACTGTTTAGTAATTTGTAACGTGAGAGGAGTGTACATGCGTCCTATCAATTGTTCGCTCTTATCGGAGAGGCTTAAGCGTTCCAGCCATTACCCTATAATTAAACACAATGCGGGAGAGAGGGGGTGTCTATAATTCCCGGATTTGTTATTCTGTAACGATAGACACAGCCATTAGCACCCAGTATGCATAAGCGTCCTCTCAGTTGTTCATTCTTTTCAGAGAAGGTTATGCATCCCAGCCACTGCCCCAGGATTAGACAAAAGCGGTGTATACCACCCCAGGTATTGTTATTCTGTAAAGACGGACTTCGCCTTTAGCACTTAATCTGTAGCAGTCACAGATGCGCATAATACCATGAAGCTACTCCCAGTTAGCGAAAGTAGTCGTGGTGGCATAGTTGTTATTACACTTGCTTGCCAACACGGTTGTGGGTTCAATCCCCAGTAGTGGCAGGGTACTAATCAATGATCAACTATCAACTATACTAAAACATCCACATATACCTATGTCCGCAAAACAACAGATAATAAATAGCATAATCACGCCAACCCTATGCTACAAATGTCACACTTGGACATTATCCAAATCACTCTTGGACATTATTCAAATCACACTTACGTAAAATCAACATTTGTGAGATCAGATGCTTGAGGAGATCTGCCAACTTAACTAGCTGAGACAGAGTAAGAAGTGATATTATCAGACAGACTGTGGGATCAACACCTTGTGCCACATTTATTGAAAGACAGAAGATCATATGGTTTGGCCATCTTGTTAGAATGCAACATCATCAACTACCAGCACTAGCCCTACATAGAAGACCATCAGCTACGAGAGCAAGAGGACGCCCGAGAAGAACGTGGATTGACGACATCAAAGATACTGTGCAGCCACACGTAATGACAATCCCAGTGCCACCTATCTGGTGATGGTGCGCCAATTATTCCTCCCCATGACGCTTGACAGCAAAAGTGGAAGATGATGATGATGATGATGACTAAACAATTATAGTGGAGAAATCGAGGAAAGCGGTCGGTACAATACTGACTATATCACCCAACAAGTGCCAGTTTAGTCCGGGTAAATATGAATCTAACACCTTATTCCCGATAAGCCATGATGGCGTGGACATGTGATCCCTGCACTGGTTATCCTACTACTGTATCACAGACACCTGGATATTCCCCAGCGAACAGCCGTATGGGCTGGGAAAAATTCAGCACTACACCGACATGTAACCACCTTCACCTATGTGATGTTTGCAAGGACGTGTCAAAATATGACCCAGCTTCAAGCTGCTGTGTTCTGTATTAGCGAGTTTATTTCTGTCTATAGTAAACATGTATTCTGTACTGCCAAGATATGCCTCATGAATTATCTAATTCTTTATTTATTGCAATCCCAAAGAAATTAGGAGCCTTGGAATGTGATCAACATCGAACAATTAGTATAATGAGTCACATCACTAAGATTTTGCTAAGAATTATCATGCCAAGAGTTAGGAAGAAAATACAACCTGAAATATGAGAAGAACAATGTGGGTTGTAGAAGGCAAGGGTACAGTAAATGCTGTGTATTTACTGAGAACAGTAATGGAACGTTCTATAGAAATAAACAAAGATCTACACCTTTGCTTTATTGACTTCACAAAGGCTTTCGATAAAGTGAGACATGTCGACATGAAAAGGGTGCTTGAAGATATACAAATTGATGGAAAAGACCTTAGACTTACTTGTAAAAACCATATATTGGAAACAACAAGCTGCCATAAGAATTGATAATGAAGTAGGTCAATATCAGCCTATTAAGAGAGGTATGAGACAGGGATGTGTAATGTCTCCAGATCTTGTTCCCTTTACAGTGAAAATATTTTTCAGAAATATAGAAGATACGGAAGAAATCATCATTTGGGGACGATACATTAATAACATTAGATGTGCAGATCATACATCTTGATTGCAGACAATGAATAGCCTGTTGATATTTAGTAGAAATTGTTGTTGCACACAGTGAACAACTAGGGTTAGAATTGAATTGTAAGAAGACACAGATTGTGGCCGTCACTGGGAAGAAGGAAATACCACAATGTAATATACAAGTAAATGGGCATATTCTTAAACAAGTGAATCGGAACAGTTGTCTCGGAACAGTCTAACATCAGATGGGAGATGCCTTGAAGAGATTAGAACAAGAATTGCCTATTGCGAATGTAGCCTTTTGCAAGATAAAACACATACTGACCAGTAAAGAGATATCAATTGAAGCGAGAAAAAGAGTGTTGAAGTGCTACATAGAACCTATACTTTTGTGTGGATGTGAAGCGTGGACAATGAGCAGACAAGCTGAAAAAGTCATCTAATGACCGTGGAAATGTGGTTTCTGATGAAAGTACACAGAAGACCATGGACAGACAGAAAAACCAGTGAACAAGTCCTTCAAGAAACAAATGAAGATCGTAAACTGATTAGAGACATTAGACGTAGACAGTCAAAATTGTTTGGGCATTTTATGAGAATAAATGAATTGGAGAACTTAGTGACAACTGGCAAGATCGAAGGGAAGAGACCAAGGGGAAGACCGAGAACTAAATACCTGGATGGCTTGGCCACATGGCATGGTCAGGATAGAAACATGGAGCTGATCCACGACTCTGGTGATCGAGTGAGATGGCGAAACATGACCACCAACGCTTATCGGTATGGCACATGATGGATGGATGGACTACCAAGTCTATCTTCTTCCGTACTAACAAATCTGTCTTCTGTACTAACACTTCTATCTTCTTCTGTCCTAACAAATATATCTTCTATACTAACAAATATATCTTCTATACTAACAAATCTATTTTCTGCACTAACAAGGCTTTTTATGTACTAACAAGTCTATCTTCTGTACTAACAAGGCTACCGTCTGTACTAATAAAGCTTTTTCTGTACTAACAAATATATGTTCTTGTGTTTTAACAAGTCTTATTTACCTCTATATTAACAAGTCTATATATGTATATCTTAAGTGCCAAACGAATGACACGAAATGTTGTTAAATGGTGTCATCTTTAACGCCGTGTGCGATCATAATGTTATTTACTTGGCCTGCTGTAACATCAGTGGCAACAACTAAACAGTTGTGATAGCACAGAAATGTGACACATGTCAAATCAAACTGACAAAACTGGTATAATTAATCGTTACTTTTGAGATGTGCATCAATCTAAAAATTTCCTTCAAGTGTGTTAAAGCATACATTTCGTCTATCAGTTCGTGGGTATAATTATACACACTCCACCCCTATATTTAGTTTAGGCTTAACAAAACATGACCATAGGTATGAAGTTACACGCTCAGTATACACACACGGGAAATTGTCGAAGATGTATAGATTAGAATACGCTTCAGAAGCGAAGGAAACACACCACAGAGAACAGTAATAAAAAAAAAAAAACGAAAGAGGTATACTAAAGCAATTAACAGCGACTTTTTCCTCAACCAGCTTCGTGTGTTTTCTGTTCACCAGTTTGATGCCTGGCATCATCCGGGGTTGTCTCTCCTTGGTGTGCCCATTGTATCTTTAGGAGAGTGTCTTTTATATTCCGACCTCTCCTTGGCGAGATTCTAGCCGTTTGAATACCAATATTTTCGCTCTGCATCCCTTGTCATAATCTCTTCAAATTCTGTTAGAATAGATGATGCAGATGAAGTCTGTCAAATCCTATAGTAGTCGTCGCTTTATCTATGTATGAGGGAATACATTGTGTAGTGATTACGATTGGAATACAAAGGGAAAGAAGATCTTTTATGGCCCTATCAAATTTGTGGAAGTCAAGAGTAAATTAATCCTAGCATCAGATTTAAATATTCAATTCTAACTTTACATCTTGTACTACCGTATGTATCAGAAACACGAAGAACGGCTAAAACGTTTCCAAATAAATTACACACATCCATCAATTGGTGTTACACAAAATAGGAACTAACATGGTATCATCAGCAATGGGGAGCTTATGGATAGAGCTAGATAAACGCGAGTGAATAAAGAGGTGAAGAAATGACTCTGGCATTGATTACAATTGACATCGAGAACACGTGATAATAGTAAAACTAGAAATGCCTTTATTTGGAACCAACAAGACAATAATTAGAGGAAAACGCAAAAACATGGAGAAGAGAAACAGAAATGAATAATATTGGAAGAACATAGATGGAGTTGTATCTCTTAGCTAAGAATACGACTTCTTGGAGTGAGTTGGCTGAGGAACTATCTCCCAGTGAGGAGGGGCTGGCTGTGTCTGTGTAAAGGCTCAGAGAAGAATGAATATACGATTATGACATGATAACAGTTGTGGTATAATGTATTTATTTATAACCCACAATGACCAAACATCGCGAACGGATAATACAACTCACTATGTGAACATATACCACTCATGATACATCGTATGTATAACCCACACTGGATTACCGCATGGCGAAGAGATATCGTATCCACCTCACATATTGTGGGACATGAGTTCTCTTCATCGATAAGGCCATGCTTATTTCTTATTTTAAGATGAAATTAAACCCGATGCTTGAAAGCCTGCCTAGCAGACATCATCATCGTCATCATGTGCGACACTGTTAAGTGTGGTAGTAGTCACTTGTCACCATCCCACACAATCAGAAGTCATGGGTTAGGTCTGTATTATGCCATGTGACCAAACCATTTAGGTATTTATCCCTTTGTCCTCCATGTGCTTCCATACCATCAAGCTGGCCAGTTGTGGCCAAGTCCTCAAATCTAACTCTACTCACAGCGTTTCCAACCTGCTGGATGCTCCCCAACTATATCCCTGGTGTCTCTGTCATTTTGATCTGACTGTGTTATACATCTTCACAGAAAGGCTTTTGTTGTTGTTGTTGTTGTTGTTGTTGTTGTTGTTGTTGTTGTTGTTGTTGTTGTTGTTGTTGTTGTTGTTGTTGTTGCGTATCCCTTACAGGACTTGCAGTCAACACCAGCATTTTTCAGCTGCCGTTGATGTACTAGGCAAGATTACGCTCAGTAGTTTGCCATTTCTTTCTGAGCGACCGGCTCACATACCCCGTAAGTTACCTACGCGGCGAGAGGCCAGAGAGACCGGCACAAAAAGACTGGCTTTCCCCTTTCTCCCTGTCCGTCGTTAGGGGCATACCGTTAACCTTATACATTGTTCTCATTGTGGTAGGCTGTAAAGGGTGTACACCTAACTAACCACATCGGGTACTAAGTCGATGGTAATGTCTGCACTGAAGGTCTCATTGCTATTATAGTTAGTCAACTATAGTTTATGCATGCCATCTCTGACCCAACAATGGAATCTGTAAGAGCCTTCCCCTGTCGGTTTTCTCCGTATAATCCCATTCTCTGCTCCGAGCATTAAAACCTCCAAATATCAGAAACCTGCTTCCAGGAATTTCCTCCAACCCCCTGAGCTAGTCCCAGTGATCCTCGGTGACAGCAGAACCCACCTCAATATACACATTCCATTCAATCTCCATCTGTTTATCCTGAACTTGTTGCTCATTACAATTCCACTTGCTCATGTCCAGCACCGTATACCACACTCCCTGCCTTACCAACAAACCTTACCCGTGTCCCCTGACCAGCAGGATAAATTAGCCCACATATCCACGACACTGATAGTTCTTCATGTTCAGTTCCTGCAGCATCATGGCATCAGTGTCATAGACTAACCTCCATGGAAACAAATATCGCAACATTGTAGCATGCCAGACATGTCATGCCAGGCTACTACGGATGGTTCGTAGCACTGGACACCTCATCCCTTTGAAATATCGGGCTGCAAAATCTAATAATTATGAACAAGGCTACACAGGGCTTGGTGCGAGCTGTCGAGTACTGATGCTTGATAACAGTGTATTCCCTCGGTGAATGTAAACACAGAAGGCACACACAAACTATTGCACGATTTATTGCCTGGCATATATTTCGTTCATCTCCTCAGGTGCATACTGCAACGTTATATATCATGTGAGATGAGTTCGTGTTTCATTCTTAAGCTGAAACAATTAAAACACATGGTCACAAATATTGTTCGAATGTGGAACATCTGTTATTCGCAAGGTGATTTCAAATTTGGAACACTTCGTATGATATATAACTGCAGTATGCACCTGACCAGATGCAGCGAAATATGCCAGGCAATAAATCGTGCAACATGTTGTTTGTGGCTTCTGTGCTTAGACGTATGCTTCATTCGGAGATGACAGGAAGAAGAAGAAGAAGAAGAAGAAGAAGAAGAAGAAGAAGAAGAAGAAGAAGAAGAAGAAGAAGAAGAAGAAGACACGGCAACACCAGATACTCTATTACTCAAAAACACCAAGCCCTTTACACGGCATTCCGTCCAGCTAGTAAAGGAGAAAAAAAATAACCCTGTCCCGTCTGCCAGTAATGGAATACAAATTGATTTAAAGTAATAGTAAAGTGCAAGCTTTCATTCTGCTAGGTTATCGACCTTGTCTGTGGCACGCGATTTCTAACTGCTGATCGTGATATTTCTCACCCTGAAAAAGGAAAGTTGATATATAATACTTAAGTAACACGTTCTAGAGACTGTAGAAGAAACACGCTTGGTGAACATTGATGGGGATGGCGTGAAAGGAGAGACATCCATAAAAAAAAAAGTAAGGAAATGAATACTAAGCATACAAACGGAGCAGGTATGGGAATGTCCCGAGAGCTGTGATGTCGGTTCTTGACTCAACTGAACTCAACTCAGCTGCATGAGAATTACATACGATTATTACAAATGCAATTATTAACGGAACGCTGAATTGTTACTTTCTCCTGTTATCAGTCAAAGCAATAAATGAGAAGAAAGGAATGAAATATATTATTGAGGTCACGCTAGCCCCTTAGCAAATGCTGCCCTCTGGAATATGAGCTTCACTTATTCTACCCCGTGGCATTGTGAAGCGGTGTGGCCAGTTCTCATCCACGCCCTCTTTACTTTCAAGAAATTTCCCAGAAAGTTATGAATAAAATCCCGTACCTATGTCATGAGGCAAGGTCGACCCTATAGCCAGTTATGAATAAAATCCCGTACCTATGTTATGAGGCAAGGTCGACCCTATAGCCAGTTATGTATAAAATCCCGTACCTATGTCATGAGGCAAGGTCGACCCTATAGCCAGTTATGTATAAAATCCCGTACCTATGTCATGAGGCAAGGTCGACCCTATAGCCAGTTATGTATAAAATCCCGTACCTATGTTATGAGGCAAGGTCGACCCTATAGCCAGTTATGTATAAAATCCCGTACCTATGTTATGAGGCGAGGTCGACACTATAGCCCGCTTTTCAGAAGAAGAAAAAAGAGTCCTGTCACTGCTGAGAATTGAACCTGAACCACTGTTTTTTGTAAGCAAAAAACTAACCGTTTGATGACCTATGGTGAGTGGAGGGTTCGAAATCAGCCGCGGATGATTTGGAAATAACAGAGACCATGTAGCTGGAGCAGTAAGGTCACCGTCTGTATAGAATTTCGCACCGCTACAAGGCAGTATTAGTCGGTGGATTACCTGGAACTTGCGAATGTCTCCCCATAACGCCGCCTCTAGGAGTATTTCATTGCTGCAAGGGACAAGTCGGCGAGTACATAAACTAGTCACATATCGCATAAAGTCATTGCCTAGTATATGTTAACGTCTGGAATCCAGCTGCAGTGGTCTTCTGCTATCTGATTGATTTATGTAACCTGATTTCGTATTGGAGCACGTACTTGGATGTACTGACCGGGTCACGCAGGAGCGCGAGGGAACAAGCGAGCAGGTTTATTAGTGGCGAGAACCTCAGTAGTTAGAACACTCACAGTGGATAAGATAGACATTATAATGACCACATGTGAACGCATGCTGGTTGAAGACACAATGGCAGATGTCGGTAAGTTGTAAGTAACCCACTCTTTTGCCCGTCTTAAGGCACTTTGAGCATATGGTGCTTCACCCATAGTTGCATAGGCCTGTCGGCATGTGATAAGTAGAATGGTTAGTATCACGTCCCAAAACATTTCTTGGTACTCATTTTAGGTTATGTCGGGTAAGGAATCCATGACCATCGGGCCGGCTGGCGAGCGTTTAGTCATTACGCTACCGTGGCCAAAACGACTGATCCATCGATATATTTAAAGATCCGTGAACTTGGACTTAAGTATGGGTCTGGCAAGAAGGAGTGTCGAAGAGGACAATTCCAACGTGTTTGCCACAGGTTTGTTAGTAGAACGATGAGCATCCACACCTTACGTGTGCTTCGCGAGACGGGTCATCTATTTTTATGTTTCTGTGTGCTGTGATGCCGATTCTTAAATCAATCAGCGGAAGGTCAGCATGGCCGAATGGATAAGAATGCGTGTTCTTAAACATTCGGTGTGCTGATGCCGAGGTAAGGAGTTCAACCTCTACACCGGACAGTTGCACTAAAATGTTGACCTCTCGTGCTTAACTTTGGGACGTAAATTACAAGTACCGCTGAAGTCTGCGTGGGTTTGCTTCATGGCGGGGGACACTGTTAATAGGGAAAGCTAATGCATAAGCAAAATTCAGTCCAGCTCTACTAGAAATAGTATTATGGACTACTACGCTTGAGATCAAAGCGAGCCAGCAGCAACAAAACAATCAATCAGCGTAATAGAATATACTCTATATGCTTCTCATGTCTGTCATTTGCCGAGTCAGGAAAAAGTGGAGCGAGATTTTCCGTGTACGAGATGTTGGCCATGTTCTCATGAGAGATCTTGGCTGGTGAGGTTCGAGTGACTTTTGGCCTAACGGCAATTAGCCTGACTGTGGCTCTTATTGGATCCACTACCGTTGTATGCCAGACTTGTGTAAATTGCATTATTGGAGCAAACAAAGTAGGGCCGTATTTTTGTAGAAACACGTAGTTGTGAAACCAAGAGGCCAGGGTGAGGTTAGGTGTTTCTTCTGGTTTTAGTTAATATTGACAGACGGGCACCTCTTGACAGACGATAGTTTGTAAAATGGAGTTATATCTCTCCATAACACAAAGCCTGGGCTGAATTTAGAAATCATGTGTTGCCCATGCAGCATGATCTCTATCTCGGCCTGCTTAGTTTAATCCAGAGGAAAGGTAACACCAACATGTCTGGAAGACAAGCTTCAGAAGCTGCGGATAAGCAAAGCAATGCTCTAACTCTCCGCCTGTCGGAGCTTCGATCCTAGACCACCTGCCGTCCAAGACTTAGGGCCTGATCTGCCCTGCCATGACATTTAGTCTTTTGGTTGCATTTCCTCGCACTAGGATAAGGTTTGTACCCTCCCAGTTGCACTCCTCCACCAGAAGCCGTTGGCACAATGTGGGTGTCGGGTTTGGTGAACGCAGCCCAACTATCGGCGCTAACAGAAATCAGGTTGTACCGTCTTCTGTCATACGGTAACTCAGTCATATCCGACTAAGACCTGACATAATTAGTTAATATAAAAGGTAGTAAAGTACTACATTTCAGGAGGGGATGACTTCATTTCACCGGGTTTACCCCATCTGGCCCAGTGTCTCTCCAGGGGATGACAAGTTGCTTGCCGAGAGATCGCACAAACCACGAACTCCGTAGCTCCAACGATGACCCTCAGGAGTATCCGGGTAAAATGAATATGTGGTCCAGGAAACGAACTCACGACATTCAGAACTCGAGGCAGACGGTGTAATATTTCGCTACGAAGACTCCCTGTTAGTTAACATAAATTAGTGAAGTCAGACGAGAAACTTTAGAAGCGATAACTTTAGAAGTAGCAGCGTCGCGGTCTCCATTGTTGTCAATCCTCCCTGACAGACTCACAGACAATAAATGTGCATTGTCAGTTTCTTTTCTAATTTAACTTAACATTTCACAGATTTGATATCCGATATTAATAATGAATAGTCGAAGTATGAGAGTCCCCATCTCTCATAAAGTAGAACAAGCGTTCAATTCCTCCGTGAAGATCAAGTTTTGCGTCTGTCGCTATTGAAATAAACATTCTAGTCGGTACACTGTGTGGCGACCGCCTTGGCAAGTCTGATACACCCCTTCCTTAAACAAACAATAGTGTGACAAAATCCTACCTTCCATGTCGTGAAACAATGTGTTGTATAATTGTCTTTGAACGTTTACATAAACAACACATTGTTTTAAGACGTGGAAGGTAGGATTGTGTCACACTATTGCCTTTTGCAAGAAATCGCAATTAACCCCAACGCTGAATGATTTTATAGGCAGTTTTACATTCAGTAGTTTACCATAGCTTTCTGAATGTAAAGTCAACGTTTAAATCCATCTGAGTGGTATAGTGAGCTTTCCTCCTACCCCGCCATCAGCGCATCGGAAGCTCTAGCGCAAGCACATTACACCATGCAGTCTGCCACGTAAACGTTACATAAATATAACGAGAGGAAACTGAAGTGTTGAGCAGATAAGACTGATTTCGCTGAGTCAAAACTCTGGTCCACTGGCCGAGTGAATAGTCCCCTATTTGGATACCTTTTCCCTGTGATTAACTCACAAAACGACACATTTTCAGTGAGAAAGAAAACTCCTGACCTATCATAGCGGAAGGACTATCTTATTCCCCCCGTCTCACACAACGCTTAATACTGAAGCTGTTTTCTATCACTACTTGGCCCCTTGTGTCAGGACACTTGTATGTCACACGGGTACGTCTTTAATGCGCTCCAGTTTTCTCCCATATGTCACACAATGAGAATCTCAGCACAGTGCACGGGCTCTGTAGCACCGACAAGGGTCAATATGTGAGTTTACGTAACCTACAAATAATATAAACATTCTTCTGTGAGTTGCAAACTTAGTTGCATCTCCTTTACATGACGTGGCAGTCAACCCCAGCGTTGTTTTGCTGTTTGTCATCACTTCGCAAGTTTACGTTCAGTAGTTTGCCTTTGCTTTCTGAACAACCGGCACTCATACCTTTGTATGGGAACTAACGCAAGACGATCTGCTTCCAAATCGCCCGCAGCTGTGTTTCGAAAGTGGTATGTTGGATTACGAATTGCGTTAGCAACACCTACGCCACAGACCCGGTCTTCTGTGGGTATGATTTCTAGGCGTGCTGTTTTCCATTTCCAACTACCGAGAGATGTTTCATGTGCTCATAGTTCACGTAGACTTGTCCTATTTTCGCCTTATCAGAGAAGTCTGGACGTTCAGTCTGGATTGGATGAAGAATGACTTGCGCGATGAATTGGATTAAAGGGAGGAAGAGTTGCGCAATTCGTCGACCTCACTCTCTCGCCTGAGTCCATCTGAATCCAGTGGCAGGACAAGTTAAGACGACTGGAGACGAATACAGGTGCAGTGGATGACCAGGGCGCTCTACGTGCCTTGCCGTGCTCATTACGTTCCACAACGCTTTGCAGGTAAACGCCGTCTTGCCCGTTGAATCAGGAATGATTTCTTCCGCGCAGTCTGCCGGATCCTGTCTTCACATTCTGGGTAGGCATACCCTAGTTCACCGCTTGGTTTGACACCAAATCGGCTACCCGCGCCTGGTTTAGCCAGCCTCTCACAGCTGTTGCCCGGGGGGTGGCCGCTGTCGCATGCTGACAGCTACTAGGAGCCACAGGCGTGAGCTGGGTGTCAGCTTGGACCAGTGGGGGATGGGTCCTGAAAAGGACATGAGAGTCATCCTCACCAAAGGTGCTACCAATGCCTGATACCCCGTACCCCCCCCCCCCCCCCACGTTCAGTCTACTACCCAAGAAACACGAAGTCGTTCTGTCACTGTCATATACTGCCTATAGTACCTTGCAGTGTAGGGCAGGGGAGTCTTAGCCTGAGGAATTAAGGCCGCCTGGCTAGTGCAATCGCCACGAACTGTGCAGGTTAGGATTTTCTTTTCGTCCCCGACAGAAAAACACCCACACCCCACCGAGGATTCGAACGCGAGTCTCCCAAAGGAGAACCCAGTGTGCTTAGCCACTCGGCAAGACACGGATTGATTGGGGATTATAGAATCTTCATCGATCGTAACTTGACAAACGATAGGTTGTAAAATGGGGTTATCTCTCCCTAACACAAAGCCTGGACTGAATTTAGAGACCATGTGTTGCCCATGCAGCATGATCCCTCTCTCGGCCTGTCTAATTTACTCCAGAGGAAAGGTGACACAAATACGTCTGGAACAAGACAAGCTGCAGAAGCTGCAGAATCAGCAAAGCAATGCTCTTATGATCGAGTCAGTGGTGAACGTCGCACCACTAAACTACTTCACTTCTTGTGTTGTACATTATACAATCATACGTCATACATTATACAATCATACGTCATACATTATACAATTGTAACGGAGAAACGAATTGTTCGTGGCCCTTCCTATTCACTGGGCTTATATTTTATGTCATTATGTAAATTGCTTATATGCATTACAGCCAGAATTCCAGTATGTAAATCGTTCGTATCCGTATAATAGCAGGTTTAGTGTGTACATCGCACATATACATTACATCTATTTTCAGTGTGTAAATCGCTGTTATATGTTTAAGAGCGGTTACATATCTCAGCCAGAGTTTCAGTACGTAAATCGATCATATACAAGGGTAAATTAATAAGCAAGTCACAAATGGCTGTAGGAAAATAACTAAATATTCTTATTCTTCTTCTGTGTTCATCCTGATTTTTTTTTTTTCGGACGTGACTGCGTTGTGCCTGTTTACAGCAGAGCTGCGTTCTTGCACCGTTAGGCCGACACATCCGACTTCTGCGGGCATTTGTTGACCGGGTTAATCTTCCCGGGGTAACTAAATATGATAACAACTTGAAACCAGTTTATTTTTATACATACATTGTCCCTTTATTTCTCAACATAATTTCCACCAACATTGATGCACTTATCCCATCGTTTTATCAGTCCTCCCAAACCGGCTGCATAGAACTGCGTGCTATGTTTTCTAAACCACGTTTTCACTTCACATTCAACTTCGGTGTCACTCGCGAAATGTCTCCCGGCAAGGTGGGTTTCCAATGGACTTAACCCACAGCGATTTCCCGTAAAGCAGTGCATAGCTTGGTAGAAAAATTTACGAGGGCGAGTCAATTAGTAAGTTGCACAGTTCTGTGGGATGGCAGGTAAATGAAAACAGAGGACGCAGTAAAATGCAGCTGGTTTGGGTGGACTGATAAAACGATGGGATAAATGCATCGATGTTGGTGGAAATTATGTTGAGAAATAAAGGGACAATGTATGTATAAAAATAAACTGGTTTCATGTTGTTATCATAGTTAGGTATTTGTCTACAGCCAGCTGTGACTTACTTATTAACCCACTCTCGTACATTATAGCCAGTTTCTTCAGTATGTGACTCGCTCACATATATTAAAGCCAGAGTTTATTCAGTATGTAATTCACTCTTATAATTACAGTATTACCTTTCAGCCAGAGTTCCGGTATGTAAATAGTTCATATACATTACAGAAAGCGTCCTTGCATGTAAATCTCTCATGTAGATTGTAGTCAGAATTTCATTATGTACATCCCTCTTATGGATTGCAGCTACCAGACATAATTTGAGTGTGTAAATCGATCGTATACATAACTGATAGAGTCTGTCTGTCTCCATCTCTCTCTCCATCTCTCTCTCTCTCTCTCTCTCTCTCTCTCTCTCTCTCTCTTCTTTATCTTCCTCCTCCTCCTCCTCCTCCTCCTCCTCCTCCTCCTCATATGTAACATGTCCTTTGCAGAACATTGATCTTATCCAGCCGAAAAGTTTCTAAGTCCCTAGCCAGTTCTCATATTCACGCCCAAGGTGTCTGCAAGGTCCTGTGGTCCTATTCGTGCTGGGAGATCCCCGCCTCTTCTTCCAGGAACCATGCCTTCAATCACTGTTGCTTCCAAGCCACGGCCACGTGTCATATGGCCGAAGTATTTCTGTTTCCGTGACATCGTGTTCTTTGTGAACCAGATTTCTGCGATGTTCAGATTTTCTGGAATGTCAGTATTGATCTTTTCCTTCTTGGTTAACGATATTCTATAAACTTGACTGGGTAATGTCAGTTGAAACGCCTCGATTTTCTTCTTTTGTAACTTCGAAATGGTTCATGACATGCATCCATCTGTTGCCACATGGCAGATGTTTCAGTATGTGGATAGCTCAGATACGTTACGTTACTTTCAGCCTTTCATTGTTTATATCTTTTATATATATACTAGCTGACCCGGCCCGGCTTCGCCCAGGCCCTGGTGGGGAGCATCTCATTTAATTCATATAAGTAGTCATATAAGTTCTCGTTCCCGTTACCGACTGTCTGTCTGTCTGTCTGTCTGTCTGTCTGTCTGTCTGTCTGTCTGTCTGTCTGTCTGTCTTTCTGTCTGTCTGTTTGTCTGACCCGGCCCGGCATCGCCCAACTCCTGGTGTGGAGCATCTCATTTAATTCATATAAGTAGTCATATAAGCTCCCGTTCCCGTCTATCTATCTGTCTGTCTGTCTGTCTATATGTCTGTCTGTCTGTCTATATGTCTGTCTGTCTGTCTGTCTGTCTGTCTGATCCGGCCCGGCTTCGCCCAGCCCCTGATGGCGAGCATCTCATTTAATTCATGTAAGTAGTCATATAAGTGCCCGTTCCCGACTGTCTGTCTGTCTGTCTGTCTGTCTGTCTGTCTGTCTGTCTGTCCCTCCCTCTCTGTCTGTCTGCCTGTCTGTCCCTCCCTCCCTGTCTGTCTGTCTGTCTGTCTGTCTGTCTGTCTGTCTGTCTAATCATTTATTGGTTGCAGTTAGAACAATCTTAGATAAACGAAGACCAACTTACAAAAAGCATTAGAAAGAGCACTTGAAAGATCTTTACATCTTCCCCAACAATTAACTTGGGTAAATGGAGCGGCGGCAGCAGCATCAGCAGAAGAAGGAAAAGGAGGAGTAGGAGCTGGGAGGTGGAAGAGGGAGGAGTAGGCGGGAGGAAGAGATAGACGGAGAGAGGAGGAGGAGGGAAGAGGAGGGAGGAGGAAGGAGGAGGAGTAGTAGGGAGGAATAGGAGGTAGGAGGAGGGATTAGGAGGAGGAGGAGGTAGGAGAAGGGAGGAGGAGGAAGGAGTAGGGAGGAATAGGAGGGAGGAGGTGAGAGGAGGAGGAGGTAGGAGAAGGGAGGAGGAGGCAGGAGGAGCGAGGAGGAGGAGGAGGGTAGGAGGAGGGAGGGGGAGGAGGAGGAAGGAGAAGGAGGGAGGAGAAGAACGCAGGAGGAGGAGGGAGGAGGAGGAGGGATGAGGAGGGAGAAGGAGGGGAAGGATGAGGAGGGAGAGGGAGGAGGAGGAGGGAGGGGGAGAGAGGATGAGGGGGAGGACGTGGGAGGAGGAGGGAGTAGGAGGAGAGAGGAGGAGGAAGGAAGAGGAGTGATTAGGAGGAGGGGGAGGAGGAAGAGGGAGTAGGAGGAGGGATGTGGAGGGAGGAGGAGGGATGAGGAGGATGGAGGAGGAGAGGGAGGAGGAGAGGGAGGAGGAGTGATGAGGGGGAGGACGTAGAATTAGAAGGTGGGAGGAGAGAGGAGGAGAAGGGAGGAGGAAGGAAGAGGAGTGATTAGGAGGAGGGAGGAGGGTGAGGAGGTAGGAGGAAGAGGGAGGAGGAGGAGGAAGGAGGAAGAGGAGAAAGAAGGAGGAGGGGAAGGGGAAGAGGGTAGGAGGAGGAGGGGAGAGGAGGAGGAGGATTTTAACGCATATGCCTGTAGACAACTGCAGCGAAAAGGTGGGTCTGTCTATCTATCTGACCCGGCGTGGCTTTGCCCAGCTCCTGGCGGGTAGCGTCTCATTAAATTCATACAACAAAAAAAGTAACTTAAAAGAATGTCCTTCCACACACCATCCATTATTTTTAATGAAAACTCTTTCTAATCACCTGCATGACTACAGTAACTTCTTAAGCATAAAAAGATGAGTTACAATGTTATGCATTGTGCATTATTTTTATGAAAACTTTGAAAGTGCCTTAAAGATTGTATCATTATTTATTATAACTCATATGCCGGTACATAACTATAGACGCAACAATATGACTATAAGTTATACAGAAAAGTTATTAAAAGTTATGCCCCTTGAAATAACTTTTACAGAGTTAAGTCCCCTTGCTGTATAGAAATTATAATGAAAAATGGAAAATTAAATAATATTCAGTAAGCAGCCGATTTCACACTAAAAAAAATATCACGGTTGGCTGCGCTGGAATGAAAGGAAGACGTGTAGAAAATTTCATCTCAATCGGATGGGCCGTTCGCGAACGCATAAAGGACATACGGACGGAGATTGCCTTTTATATATAAGAAGATATATATATATATAGTTCTTTAGACCAATCTACACCTAGTGGGTGACGTCGTCAGTATCTCATGTAGTGCTATGTTGTTGTTGTTTGTTGTTGTTGTTATTTTTTGTATTTTTATTTGTCCATCAAGAATGATGATGACCATTCATTTCATCCAGTGGGCTTGAAAGTATGGAGCCATGAGTTCTAAGATGGCTGATAGGGCCTATTTTGGCTCGAAATGTTCTTTGACATTGTGGACAAAGAATGCTTGACGTTTCTGGAGGAGGATTTCCCGCAGTGGTTTTTCTGTCCTGCCTTTTCTTCACAGCTCTTGCAGTCCTGGTTAGTTAGTTAGTTAGTCGACAGATCATCCTCGTTGCACATCGAACCATTCAGTCCATAAGTGCCCGGATCCCCTCCTCAGCAAATCCCGCAGCGTGTAGCGGCTAACGACGCCAGTTCTGTGTTGGTTTATCAATCTTCTTTGGCTTCCTGCGTAGTGTTCTTGTTTGGCCACCCCTCTTTTAATTTGCTGCTCCCGCAGTCTGGCCATTGTTGTAGATTCACAGTCATCACTTGGTTCTCGCAAAAGTCTCACTTCTCGTAGAGCATTCAGAATGTCAGCCTGGTCCATGGCGCGTCCGCCCTCCACAGTAGCCTCACCTGCGAGCTTGTCAGCCCGCTCATTTCCTTGTACTCCCGCATGACCTGGCACGAAGATGAAACTAATCTTTGCCAGCCGAGACCGCTTCAGAGGCAGCAACCATTCTCTTCGGATCGACCCCTCCTCTATCCTCTTGATCATGTTCATTGAGTCACTAAGGAAACAAGCCCTAGTGAATGTCTGTGTCTCGAGCCATGTTATTGCTTTACTTACTGTCATGACTTCCATGGTCAGGCTACTTGTGGTTTCAGTGAAAGCACCAGAGTCCTCCTTCACAATTCTCCCTCCGGCCCGAGCTGTAAAGGCCCATGAGCTTCTCACATGTCGGACGACCGACCCATCTGTGTAGATGACCGCGTCACCGTCTAGCGAATTCTCGAAAATCAACGCTTGTACTTCAGCCTCAACAGCAGCCGGATTTTCTTGTCTGCATTTTCTATCTAGTTGGATGCAAACTGAAAAGGATGTGCAGAAGTCTGTTGGCACTTGCACCCACTCCTCGCCAGGTTCTAAGTCCTCAAGTGAACACACCTGTTGAAGAATGTCTTCGGCTTGACCCATCCACGACCGTCCTCTTTTTAACCTGCTGCCCTTCACCTTCCTAATTTCACTATGCAGTGGATGTTGTGTGTTTGCGTTAATTCTGATGTAGGCGCGTGCCCTGCAAACTTGTATTCTCTCTTCAATGGTTGGAAAATCAAGAAGGTAGCGCATCGCCCTGCATGCTGTATCTCTTGTACATCCAAGAATAATGCGCATAGCTTCATTCTGTATCCTTTCCATCCTTTCTATCTGCTTATGGCTGAGAGTCATTATTGCCATTGCATACTCCAAAACAGACATGACCAGCCCCTCGTACAGAAGACATAGATGGCGCTGCTCACAGTTTGCTGCCGCCATCACCCGCATCGCTGCCAAACCCCGCTTGGCCTTTGTTATCACCTGGTCTATGTGCACGTTATAAGCAAGGCTTCGATCAAACCGTATCCCCAGGTAATTCATTGCCTGCGTTCTTTCCACCGTCTCTGAACACAGCATTACAGTTGGTGTTGGATTGTTGACAATATGATTATTCAACGAGAACCAAGTCACTGTTGCCTTTGTTGGGTTGACCATTGCCCCAGCTTCATCACACCAAGTACTTATGCGATTGAGTTCGGTTTGTAGTTCCACAGCAACCTCCTCTCTATCCTTACCCTGACGATACACTAAAACATCATCTGCATACGACAATGTCCTGCCAGGTCCAGTGATCTGCTCACTGGTGATTCTCACTGTGTAGGCGTTGAACAGTACCGGAGATAATGGTGATCCCTGTGGTAGGCCAGGATATATTGTTGTTGGTTCCGAAGTCCAACTGCCACATCTAAAAACTACTTTCCGTTGGTAGAGGGCTGCAGCGATCCAACTAAGGAGGAATGAACTTACGTTTAGTTCAAGAAGCTGAAACATTAAAAAATCCAGTGGTACTCTGTTGTATGCGTCCTCAAGATCAATAGCTGCAGCAACGGTTTCGGTGCCTGAGTGGAAACCTTCATAGACATCATGGGCAAAGACTGCTGCATTGGTCCAGGTTTCTCTTTTTGGACGGTACCCACCCAGGGTAGGTGGGAAAACACCTTGCCTCTCTAGTTGGCTTGATATTTTCCTGGCAATTACCTTCTCCAGCAGCTTGCCTATTGTATTCTGCATGGTTATAATTCGATATCCCTGAATTTTTTTGTGGTCTTTGTCAGGCTTCGGCAAGGGAATCAGATAGCTGTGTAACCATTCCTCCTTGATGCTAGCACTCCCTATACTGTTGTTGTACATGTCTGCTAGTTTCTCTAGCTCATTGTCGGTACACCTATTTATGTCGTCGTATCTTATGCCATCAGGACCTGGAGCACTGTTTTTTGATCGTCGAAGCACAGCCTTGATTTCTTTCACTGTCACTGTGTCTTCCTCCGAAGTGTTCTGGGCCTTGCATCTGTCTGAGGTGACCTCCTTGGCCAGATTTCGGCCTCCCATGTCTGTCTGGTTGCCCTGCTCAAGGTAGCGTTCAAAGAGGGCTTTGCCCTTGTCCTCGTCAGTCCTCTGCCAGGTGAGGTCAGCACCTTGGAAGTCTGAAATGCTCTTATTCTTGACTACACCACTCATGCTTTTATGTAGTCGCCAGAACAATTTCAGTGACTTGTCTGTGCTTACTCTTTGACACACCTCTGCCCATTTTTCGCTTTTAACCACCTTGACCAGTTTTTTGAAATAGCTTACTTTTGTGTGCATCTCTCTTTCTAAGTGCAAGCAGGGACTAGGATGACCAGCTCTGTTCTTCTTGGCATTTTGCCATCTCCTTACAGCACTACGCTTATCCACCTAAGCCTTCTCCACCTCGAAACTCCACCACGGTGGCTGCTCCCAGCTTTTTTTCCTGCCCTGAAACGTTCTGCGCTTGTCACGTCTTATTTTACTCACCACATCTTGCCCTGTACTGTCATACTGGAACGTCTTTACCTTTAGCTTGTGCTGCCTGGTTCTGCCTTCTCCACCAATATGCTGCACGGGTGGTGGTCGCTGCCATGGTGTCCTAGGACACCCCATCTACACACTGTAGTGAGTGAAGGTGAAACTAGCGCCAGATCAATAGCACTGTCCTCATCGCCTGGACGGCTTGCTGTCCTGGTGACACAGCCACTGTTAATACAAACCAGGTCGATGGTTTCCAGTGCAGTCTCGAGCTCCTCCCCTTGTGTATTGGATGAAGTGTTTCCCCATGCTCTGCCTTTAGCGTTGAAGTCACCACAGAAAATAACATTTCTCTCGTGGCCTAATATGCCACTTAAGCACTGCCACTTCTGGGCGTCCATACTCGCATTGCGGGCATAAACATTAACCAACACGAATGGTATACTGGAATGAACTCTCAACGTCTGTATTTGTATATCGTCACTGTCCCAACTGGACATGTCTAGCTCTGACGCCACCATGCTGTCGCGAACGAGAATCGCCGTTCCCAGATGTTCCCAGAAACATTTGAAGCCGGCAATTCGGAGTAGCTGATCGCCCAGTCTCGTCTCCTGGAGTGCTACAATGTCGTTCCTGTAAACTAGGGTTTCTAAAATAGAGCCCCGTTGGTTTACACTGGCACAGTTCCAATATAGAATACGGATGTTCCTGAGTCCTAGACGGTGACACTTGAGTCTAAAACGCCTCAAACCACCGCGCTTACTTTGCTTCTTTGTCCCTGCGCGGCTACCACGCCGCTTCGTTATGTTGACTGCTGACCGCTTGGAAAAAACACGTTCTTCCGCCATGTTGAAAAAACGTAAACACAGACTGCTGTTGAACCACACACGCTGATGAAAATTCACTCAAGGATGGCTTCGCTCGATGCACGAACTCCGTAGCACCCGCGCAGATCTTGAGTAGAAACTCCTGGTTTTACATCCTGGCACACCAATTACACGCAAGAGATGAATAAATCCATCCCCTACGCGAAAAAGTTAACGAACACAAAACAACACGACCGTCCGTCGCCATCTTGAAACCGGAATGCCCGTCGTCTGAAACTGTGTTGCTGGACTTTTCCGAGCCTGCAAAATTTCCTTGTATAGACGAATTCTTGCCCTCTTCTGATTCTGTCACAAGGCCCAGCTTCTCCTCGGTTAAATTCTCCGACGAACGCTTCTCTTCATCCTTATTTCCTTCATCTTTATACACCTTCACCTCGTCAGTGGAATATAAATCCTCTGATCCTCCCGAACTCATGTGCGGCATCTGGTCCTGGTCCTGGTTGCCTCACACATAACTGCACCCTTGCGTAATGATGCACGCCACGAATTTCGGTCTCTGGCTGCAGTCTCCCAGGTGTCATGATGAATTCCAAACGCATTCAGTGAGATTTTCAGTGTCGTTAAAGCGTTTTCTCTGGCCGCCTTGGGAGCGTTTACCACAACGCAACTCGCCGTAAACAATTCGTTTAGGGAGCCTGTGATCTGGCATGCGAGTTCCAGTGAATATCCGATTCATCATTAGTAGAGTGTGGAAACTGGGCATTGACGCTCTTTCTAGGACTTCAGTATCTGGGGTCTTGTTTTGCCATTTAATCTTCAGTACTTCCTAAGGCAGACTGTGTGTAAGTGGTTTAATTTCCTAGCGTGTCGCTGATAACTAGTCCAGGTTTCACAAGCATATAGCAGTGTGGATAATACAACTGCTTTGTAGACTTTCAGCTTTGTTTGCAGGCTTATTCTATTTCTGTCTCATACATTCTTGTACAGTCTGCCAAAGGTCGCGCTGGCCTTGGAGATTCTTGCATTCATTTCGTCATCAATTGTGGCAGCCTGTGACACAGTGCTGCCAAGATAGGTGAATTTGTCCACAACACTTAGTCTATGACCACTCACTTTGATATTCGGCACAGTGTGATTATTCCCTGGAGCTGGCTGCTACATAACAACAGTCTTCTCCAAGTTGATATTGAGCCCAACGTTGGCACAGGCATATGAGAAAGCTGAAACATTATGTTGCATGTCTGCCTCTGAGTTGGCATATAGAACGCTATCATCAGCAAACAGGAGCTCTCTGACGGTGTCGCTGTTAATTTTTGTTTTAGCTTTCAGCCTTCTGAGATTGAATAACTTTCAATCCATGCGGTAGTCGATGTCTATTCCAATGTCGTTGTTTTCGAAGGCATTCGTCAACATAGCTGAAAACATGAGGCTGAACAGTGTTGGTGCCAGGACACATCCTTACGCTCACCCCATTGGTGACAGGAAAGGGCTCAGACAGTTCACCATTTTTCTGTACTCTTGGTGGTAGTTTGCATATGGACAAGGGGGAGGTGGTCGTGCGCTTGTGGGACCAGGTGGAGAAGGCGGAGGAACAGATTGAGAACCTATATGTGGAAAGAATGAGATTGCGGGGGATCGGCAGGGGTTCTGGAAGAATCTCAAAACTGAGAGTAAAGACCAGGAGAACTTTTAATCAGATAGTGGTGGGAACGATTAGTAGTATGATTCTTCGCTGGCTGTTGAACGAGGAGACGGAGCACGTATGGGAATGTCCTGAGTGCAGTGATGTTGCATGCATACCATCATGAAGTGTCCGCACTGTTTGGACAAACTTTCGTGGACAGCCATATTTTGCCATAATCTTCCACAGTCCTTCTCTGCTGACTGTATCAAAAGCCTTGATAAGGTCAATGAAAGTGGAGAACATTTCGCAGTTTCTGTTCCTGATACTTCTCTTGCAGCTGCCTTGCAGCTAAAATCATGCCAACAGTTCCTCGTTCTTATCTGCAGCCACATTGACTCTCGGGAAGAAGACCTTGATCGAGATGGGCCGTGAGGCGATTGAGAAGAATTCTGGCGAGTATCTTCCCTGCAATTGAAAGCAAGGAGATGCCTCGGTGGTTGTCACAGGATTGGCGGTTTCCTTTACGTTTGTAAAGGTGGACTATTGACGCGTCCTTGAAATCTTGTGGCATGGTCTCGTTTACACATATGTTTGTAAAGACTTGGTGAAGCTGCTCTGTTAGGACCGGCTCACCTGCCTTGTATATCTCTGCCGGGATGGAGTCAGGACCAGGTGCCTTGCCGCAGGGGAGTTGCTGGATGGCTTTGTTTACTTCCACTATGGTTGCCAGGGCATCAAGTGTATCATTAGTGGGAACTTGAGGAAGGCAGTTGATGGTTTCATCATCAGTGCTATACCCAAATGTTTATAGACCAATCGACACCTAGTGGGTGATGTCGTCACTATCTCATATAGTGCTAGACCCATATTTATAGATCACTCGATACCTAGTGGGTGATGTCGTCAGTATCTTATATAGTGCTAGATCCATATTTATAGATCACTCGACATCTAGTGAGTTATGTCCGTATCTCATATAGTGCTATACCCAAATGTTTATAGACCAATCGACACCTAGTGGATCATGTCGTCAGTATCTTATATAGTGCTAGATCCATATTTATAGATCACTCGACAACTGGTGGGTGATGTCAGTATCTCATGTAGTGCTAGATCCATATTTATAGATGACTCGACACCTAGTGAGTGATGTCAGTATCTCATATTAATGCTATACTCAAATGTTTATAGACCAATCGACACCTAGTGGGTGATGTCGTCAGTATCTTATATTGTGCTAGACCCATATTTATAGACCAATCGACACCTCGTGGGTGATGTCAGTATCTCATATAGTGCTAGACCCATATTTATAGACCAATCGACACCTAGTGGGTGATGTCGTCACTATCTCATATTGTGCTAGACCCATATTTATAGACCAATCGACACCTAGTGGGTGATGTCAGTATCTCATATAGTGCTAGACCCATATTTATAGACCAATCGACACCTAGTGGGTGATGTCAGTATCTCATATAGTGCTAGACCCATATTTATAGACCAATCGACACCTAGTGGGTGATGTCGTCACTATCTCATATTGTGCTAGACCCATATTTATAGACCAATCGACACCTAGTGGGTGATGTCGTCAGTATCTCATATAGTGCTAGACCCATATTTATAGATCACTCGACACCTAGTGGGTGATGTCAGTATCTCATATTGTGCTAGACCCATATTTATAGAACAATCGACACCTAGTGGGTGAAATCAGTATCTCACGTAGTGCTAGACCCATATTTATAGATCACTCGGCACCTAGTGGGTGATGTCGTCACTATCTCATATAGTGCTAGACCCATATTCATAGAACAATCGACACCTAGTGGGTGATGTCGTCACTATCTCATATAGTGCTAGACCCATGCTCATATAGTGCTAGACCCATATTCATAGAACAGTCGACACCTAGTGGGTGATGTCGTCACTATCTCATATAGTGCTAGACCCATATTCATAGAACAATCAACACCTAGTGGGTGATGTCGTCACTATCTCATATAGTGCTAGACCCATATTCATAGAACAATCGACACCTAGTGGGTGATGTCGTCAGTATCTCATATAGTGCTAGACCCATATTTATAGATCACTCGGCACCTAGTGGGTGATGTCACTATCTCATATAGTGCTAGACCCATATTTATGGACCAATCAACACCTAGTGGGTGATGTCACTATCTCATATAGTGCTAGACCCATATTTATAGACCAATCGACACCTAGTGGGTGATGTCGTCAGTATCTCATATAGTGCTAGACCCATATTTATAGACCAATCGACACCTAGTGGGAGATTTTGTCAGTATCTCATATAGTGCTAGACCCATATTTATAGACCAATCGACACCTAGTGGGTGATGTCGTCACTATCTCATATTGTGCTAGACCCATATTTATAGACCAATCGACACCTAGTGGGAGATGTCGTCAGTATCTCATATTGTGCTAGACCCATATTTATAGACCAATCGACACCTAGTGGGTGATGTCGTCAGTATCTCATATTGTGCTAGACCCATATTTATAGACCAGTCGACACCTAGTGGGTGATGTCGTCAGTATCTCATATTGTGCTAGACCCATATTTATAGACCAATCGACACCTAGTGGGTGATGTCACTATCTCACATTGTGCTAGACCCATATTTATAGACCAATCGACACCTAGTGGGTGATGTCGTCTGTATCTCATATAGTGCTAGACCCATATTTATAGACCAATCGACACCTAGTGGGTGATGTCGTCAGTATCTCATATAGTGCTAGACCCATATTTATAGATCGCTCGACACCTAGTGGGTGATGTCGTCAGTATCTCATATAGTGCTAGACCCATATTTATAGATCGCTCGACACCTAGTGGGTGATGTCGTCACTATCTCATATAGTGCTAGACCCATATTTATAGACCAGTCGACACCTAGTGGGTGATGTCGTAAGTATATCGCTCCGTCACCTTTACGTCCCAAGACATTTTCTGGTGTCCATTTTATGCTGAATCGACGTAAATCGAATTAAAGTGTTTTTGTTGTTTAAATTTCACTGCGCCCGGATTCTGATCGAACCCACCATGACCACAGTGTTATAAAAAGATGAAGGGCATATATAAATGTATCATCATCATCATGTGCCATGCCGGTAAGCGTGGGCGGTCATGTTCTGCCATCTCACTCGATCACCAGAGTCGTGGATCAGCTCAGTGTTTCTGTCTCGACCATGCCACGAGGCCAAGCCATCCAGGTATTTGCTTCTAGGTCTTCCTCTTGGTCTGTTCCCTTCGATCTTACCAGTTGTCACCAAGTTCTCCAATTCATTTCTTCTCATAACATGCCCAATAAATTTTGAATGTCTGCGTCTAATATCTCTAATCAGTCTGCGATCTTCATTTGTTTCTTGAAGGACTTGTTCATTGGTCTTTCTGGCTGTCCATGGTATTCTTTGCATCTTCCTCAGAAACCACATTTCTACAGCCATCAGATATTTTTCAGCTTGACTGCTCATTGTCCAAGCTTCACATCCATATAAAAGTACAGGTTCTATGTAGCACCTCAACACTCTTTTTCTCGTTTCAATTGACATCTTTTTATTGGTCAGTATGTTTTTCATCTTGTTAAAGGCTACTTTTGCCATGGCGATTCTTGTTCTAATCTCTTGAAGGCATCTCCCATCAGATGTTATTACTGTTCCGAGATAATTGTACCTATTCACTTGTTGAAGAATATTCCCATTTACTTGTATATTACTTGTATATGAATGTATAGCAAGATCAAAAACGAAACAAAAGTATATTAAACGCTACTTGTCTTAAATGGGAATATATACTGGTCTCAAATACTGGGAATAATCGTAAGCAAGTGAATCGGTACAGTTATCTCTGAACAGTCATAACATATGATGGGAGATGTCTTGAAGAGATTAAAAATAAGAATTGCCATGGCGAGGTAGCCTTATTCAAGATGGAAAACATACTGACCAGTAAAAAGATGTTATTTGCAACGAGAAAAAGTGTTGAAGTGGTACATAGAACCTGTACTTTTGTATGGATGTGAAGCGTGGACAATGAGCAGACAAGCTGGAAAAAAAAAGCATATGACGGCTGTGGAATTGAGGTTTCTGGGGAAAATGCAAAGTATACCATGTGCAGAGACAGTAAAACCAATGACCAAATCCTACAAGAAACACATGAAAAGCGTAAACCGATTAGAGAAATTAGAGGTAGGCAGTCACAGTTGTTTGGACACGTTATGAGAAGAAATAAATTGGAGAACTTTGTGACAGCTGGTAAGATTGAGGGGGAAAGAACAATGGGAGGCAGAGACGTAAATACATGGTTGGCTTGGCCAGGTGGTATATTCGAGATAAGAACACAGAGTTAATCCAAGACTCTAATGATCGTGTGATATGGCAAGACATGACCACCCACGCATATCGGCATGGCACAAGATGATGATGATAGTCTCAAAGCCATGCCTCCCGATCTTTTAAAGTTAATTATATCCGAACTGACAACATCGTTGAAATCCCTCACGGCCTTTCGCTTCTAGATCCTCCTATAAGGCGCTTTGTCAGAAACCTTAAAACTATTTTATGTAAGGAGCGTGACTCTCCTGTATGCACTGTCCCCCCGTCAGCAATCTATATCCGTCCACCTGCATCTTTGTGGATAGCAGTGTCGGGCGACAGAAATAGTCAGTGGAAGAGAAATGTGTGACAAGGTTTCTGTAACATAGCGGTCGGTGGTTGATTTATATTAGTGGCTTCCCTATCGTGAGATGATTTCTGGTGGTTGTGTAGTGTTGTTGATATTACTATGTAGCCATTGTTTTGTGTTGATTGTACAGGAGTATGCTTTCATTTGATGAGAATGTGTTTTACAGATTTATCCTAGTGGGGTTGTGGTACATACAGGGATGAATGACTTAACTGTTCTGGATTTTATTCAGTATAGATCGGTCTGATAGATCGGTCTGTCTTCGCAGCGCGGCTTTCGTCTACCGAAAAAGTCGCACGGAGCACAAACTCGGTTTCTGTATCGACGACCTACAGGGATCTCCGATATAATTGCACTCGTGAACCGAATGCCGGATTTGAACCCATGACCTCCGAAGTGCGAGGCAGACGGCTAGACCACTTCGCAATGGAGACTGTCCTGGTATTTGGTGCTCACATTTTAACTTCGTCTGTACCAACTTGCATTATGCCTTTGTCTTCTGGTGCCCAACATGGCGGATAGGCATTTACACCTTTAAGATCTCTGGAGTGTTTAGTGGCTACGGTTTGCATTCGCATTTTCTTCATATTGGACTGGTGGTGCATGGTTCCGTCGCCCTGCTACTGATTGAGTGCTTGGCGCGACACTGTGAGTTGTGAATTTCGTGTGGAATGCTGTTTACATCTGTCCGCGGTTGTTTGTAGCGTGAACTGCATGTTCGGAACGATGGCGGCCGGCTGTTACTGAATTGACTGGTTTGCCTTTTCGGTTCACGCGTGCTTTGTTTTCTCGGAGACTCCTGGGGGTCGTCGCTGGAGCTAAGGAGTTCGTGCTTTGTGCGGCGCTTTCGGCGGGTCGCCCTGCGGAGAGAGACCGAGCCATATGGGATAAACCCGGGACAATGAAGTCTTTCTGGTGACTGCCGATTCCATCGACGATGAACTGTATTTTTCTTGGAGAACTTTTGTATTGGCATTCTGGCGGCGACATTATGCACAGTGTAACTGTGTGGGCTGTTGGCGTGCTGAAACTCCCATCTTTTCCACTTTTCACGTTGGGCAGTGAGGAGCATTTTGTGCATATTCACTGGCACAGGAAGGAAGCATAATGCGGACGACCCGTCGCTGTGAAGTTGGAACTGTGACTAACTAATTGTAACTGCGTCTGTACCAACTCACAACTGCATCTGTAGGAAGTAATTACCACGTGGTTATTTAGTTATTTGTGCATATATCATACATCATCATCAACATATCTCCACCAAATGGCGTAGGCGCTCATGTCTCTCCTCAAATCCGCAACCCCCCCCCCCCTCCCCACCTTGTTCTTCTCGCCCCCCCCCCCACTTTTTTAGTATCCCCCCCCCCACTTTTTCGTATCCCCCTCTCCCCACACGCCCCCCCCCACCCCCGTGTTCTGTTGTACGGCTAAGCCGCCTTAGACCTTCAAACAACATTTCTTTTCACCTTCCTCTGCCTCTTCTACAGCTGATCTTTTCAGTGATCACGTCGTTCTCCGCTGTCTCTCTTCCCATTATAGACAACATTGTTTGTCTCTTTCTTACAATTGTGTACGCTATTCTCCGGTTCCTCCCTTTCCACTATAGACAACACCGTTTGTCTCCTAGTTATAACTGTGTACAGTGTTCTCCAGTGCCTCTCTTCCCATTATAGACAACAGTTTGTCTCTATGTTATAGTTGTGTACAGTATTCTCCATTGCGTCGCTTCCCATTATTGACAACACTGTTTAACCGCTTCATTAGTTGTGTACAATGTTCTACTTTCATTATATCTCCTTTATGCTGATGGCGAGGTAGCGGGTTCAACCCCAACATTCGGTCAGTTGGACTAAAATACTGATGTCTCGTCCTTTACTTGATGACGTAAATTACAAATACTTCGCCTGATGGCGAGGGACACTGGTAACAGGGAAAGCTAATCCACACGCAAACATCGGCCCAGTGCGCTAGAAAACTATTTGTTTTGTTCTTACAGTTAGTATAATGTTCTACTTTCATTAGCCTCTCCCTTGCTGTCGTTGCTAATTTCTGTTGCCGTCCAAAGAATTCCCAACCGTCATCTGAGAAACCACATCTCCACTACCTCCGGGCTCTTGCTTATTAGTCCGTTCACATTCCAAGAGTCACGACCACAGACAGAACAGTTTCTATGTAACATTTCAGAATATGTAACATTTCAGTACTCTCCCCATCTCCCTCTTCCTCCCTCCCTCCCTCTCTCTCTCCCTCTCTCTCTCTCTCTCTCTCTCTCTCTCTCTCTCTCTCTCTCTCTCTCTCTCTCTCTCTCTCTCTCTCTCTCTCTCTCTCTCTCTCTCTCTGTCTGGCATTTAGTGAAAGTGGTTTATTACATTAGACACTTTTCATCCTCTGAAGTGCGGCTTGTGTTTGACCTCTTCTGCTCTTAACCTCTGTCATGCGTCTTTTATCTAATGTTATGACTGTCCCCACATGTTATATATTTGTACATCTTTCTGGTTGTTTTGTTTGTTATCGTCCATTCTATTCATTCATCCACTTGTACATCTTTCTGGTTGTCTGAATATTATTCAATCTATCCATCTGTACATCTTTCTGTATTCAATCTATCCATTTGTACATCTTTCTGTGTTTTCTGTTTATCATCAAATCTATTCATTCATCCACTTGTACGTCTTTCTGGTCTTCTGTTTATCATCCAATCTATCCATTGTACATCGTTCTGTTTGCCTGTCTATCTCTCACTGTGTCCAACTATAAGGTCATCTATTTTATTTATCTGCCCAGATAGTTAGTTAGTTAGTCGACAGATCATCCTCGTTGCACATCGGACCATTCAGTCCATAAGTGCTCGGATCCCCTCCTCAGCAAATCCCGCAGCGTGTAGCGGCTAACGACGCCAGTTCTGTGTTGGTTTATCAATCTTCTTTGGCTTCCTGCGTAGTGTTCTTGTTTGGCCACCCCTCTTTTAATTTGCTGCTCTCGCAGTCTGGCCATTGTTGTAGATTCACAGTCATCACTTGGTTCTTGCAAAAGTCTCACTTCTCGTAGAGCATTCAGAATGTCAGCCTGGTCCATGGCGCGTCCGCCCTCCACAGTAGCCTCACCTGCGAGCTTGTCAGCCCGCTCATTTCCTTGTACTCCCGCATGACCTGGCACGAAGATGAAACTAATCTTTGCCAGCCGAGACCGCTCCAGAGGCAGCAACCATTCTTTTCGGATCGACCCCTCCTCTATCCTCTTGATCATGTTCATTGAGTCGCTACGGAAACAAGCCCTAGTGAATGTCTGTGTCTCGAGCCATGTTATTGCTTTACTTACTGCCATGACTTCCATGGTCAGGCTACTTGTGGTTTCAGTGAAAGCACCAGAGTCCTCCTTCACAATTCTCCCTCAGGCCCGAGCTGTAAAGGCCCATGAGCTTCTCACATGTCGGACGACCGACCCATCTGTGTAGATAACCGCGTCACTGTCTAGCGAATTCTCGAAAATCAACGCTTGGTCTTCAGCCTCCACAGCAGCCGGATTTTCTTGTCTGCATTTTCTATCTAGTTGGATGCAAACTGAAAAGGATGTGCAGAAGTCTGTTGGCACTTGCACCCACTCCTCGCCAGGTTCTAAGTCCTCAAGTGAACACACCTGTTGAAGAATGTCTTCGGCTTGACCCATCCACGACCGTCCTCTTTTTAACCTGCTGCCCTTCACCTTCCTAATTTCACTATGCAGTGGATGCTGTGTGTTTGCGTTAATTCTGAGGTAGGCGCGTGCCCTGCAAACTTGCATTCTCTCTTCAATGGTTGGAAAATCAAGAAGGTAGCGCATCGCCCTGCATGCTGTATCTCTTGTACATCCAAGAATAATGCGCATAGCTTCATTCTGTATCCTTTCCATCCTTTCTATCTGCTTATGGCTGAGAGTCAGGATTGCCATTGCATACTCCAAAACAGACATGACCAGCCCCTCGTACAGATGACATAGATGGCGCTGCTCACAGTTTGCTGCCGCCATCACCCGCATCGCTGCCAAGCCCCGCTTGGCCTTTGTTATCACCTGGTCTATGTGCACATTATAAGCAAGGCTTCGATCAAACCGTATCCCCAGGATGCCCAGCTATCCAGTCGTCAATTGTGTCTATCTGCCTCCTCTTCCGTCGATCAGCCGTGTAATGTATGTGTCGGTATAGATATAAATACATTGTAGACAGCCGTATATACAACACACGCACTACTTCTTACATCGCTCAAGGCTGTAGGCGTACTTTGAGACAGGTCCTATTCGTGCCCTTGTATTTGTCAAGAGGGATGTGTGATGTTCCTGGTAGTGTTGAACACGGCGATGGAAAGGTTAGGCTAATTAATAGATGTGGCGAAGATACGAGTATAAATACACACACAAAAAAAAAAGAGAGCCTTTTCTTCCAGGGATCATAATTTCCATTAATTCTGTTTCAAACCACTCATTTCATCTTATCTTGTGCCTTGCGGTGTCGAGATGAAGCATATACGGTGGGAGAGTGCCCGTTTACGGGTTTTATATATATATATATATATATATATATATAGTTTGATTCCCACGGACTCTGCCCATCGCTTACATGGTATAAGCCACTGTGTCGTTTAAATTTTCCAAAGTACAGTCAAACCTCGGTTTTTGTCGATAATCCGTTCGGAAATAATCGGCGAACTCCGAAACCGACGAAAACTGATGCAATTATTTCCATATGAATCAATGTAAATCCAATTAATTCGTTCTAGACACTCCAAAATACATACCAAAAACACATTTTATAGAGAATAAATACAAGTATATTGTTTAATACTATCTTTCGACCCCAAACTTGTATGAACTCGCACCTTCGCCGTGCCTAGTAACACTTGTATATGCCAGTGCGCCTGTTGAATTCTTCAATCCATCCTCTGCTGGCTTTAAAATCACTAAGTACACTAGCACTTGTCCCTGGCATGTTCTTAATGAGATCGGCATACAACAGTCTGGCCTTTTCACACACGATTGCCTCCGAAACAGAATCGCCATCTAACTGTTTTTGATTTATCCAAATTAATAATAACAACTATTCGGCATCTTCAATTGTTTGCGATCTCTGTTTCGTTAGCACATTCACGCCTCTCGCTACATTAGCCTCCTTTATTGCTTTCTTTTTCGTCACAATAGAACTTACCGTGGATGGCGAATTCCCGTACATTCGGCCGATTTAAGCAATATTAATGCCGCTCTCGTATTTTATTATTAGCAAGTTATGCTCACACAACGAAAAACAACGCCAAACTGAGCAGAAGAACGCGTGGGTCCCTTTGTTTTCGCAAAATTAGCAGCGAGGTTTCGTGGGCACGCCGACGAAATCCGAGGCAATCGACGAAAACCGAGACACATTTTTGGCAGAAAAAATATCGACGAAAACCGAAGGCAACGAAAACCGAGGTTTGACTTATTTCAGTTTCCGGGATATGATGCTGCTAACGAACCAAAGGCATTAAATACAACAGATACTGTACATGGCTAGTCCGAATATTTTCTAAGATTACAACGCATTTCTTGGTGTTGTTTGGCGTAAAAAGCCAGATAAAGGAATCAACACCACAGAGTTTTGTATGACACTGGACAGTACACAATATAGTCACGGTGTGAATCAAATCAAGTCAGAAGGCCACCAAACCTACTCAAGACGACTACCACGTTATGGACAGACCAGAACAGGCCATTATTCTGCACCTCAGAACAGGGCACAATATATTACGCAACCACATGTATACAAAATTCAAGATTGGTGACTCAGCCATGTGCACATGCGGTTTGGCGTCGCAGACAGCAGAGCACATACTCCAGGACTGCCCAAACTACAACATATCCAGGCGAACCTTCTGGCCTAGAGAGACAACAGTGGAAGATAAACTCTATGGACCGCTGAGTGAACTAAAAAAGACTGTTAAATTCATACAAGAGACAACATTGCAGTTATAGACATATTTCAAGCGAACGAAAGAAGAAGGAGTCACGGTAGGGATTCAAACTCGTCACATTCAACTGTCACCCATTTCTCTTCCTGGTTGAGTATCGTAACGCTTGTGACTTCTCTAACAGAACAGGCTAAAACAGAAACAGCCCGCTGTGTAACATGATGTAACAATGATGGCATTTAGATTGTGCGAATGCCAGACCCGCTGTAAAATCTTCGTTCGTCTGCGCTCATCGATTTTCTGTTGAAAGAGGAATGTTGATTCATGATAATGTAGAGCGGCATTGCGAATTAAGAATCGCGTGAAAGTTCTCATGGTGACTGATAGCGTTACACGCCATTTGTATGTATAGGAGGCAATCAGGGAAACGCTTATCTTGTATCAGTTCCCTCTATTTGTCTTTGATTTGTTTATGTAGCCGTCCTTAACTCACATGTCTAAGTTGCTGTCGACATATTTGCCTGGCTATCTTCATTCCCGCCCACACACACACACACACATCCACACACACATCCACACACACACACATATTATGTCAGCATACATACCTCCCTATCAGCCTGCAACCTGCATGTACACCTTCTGCCTACCTATTTACCTGCCTAAATGCCACTGTAGATGCCTGCCTACCTGCCTGCATGCCATCCTGCTGATTAGTCTACTTCCTGTCAGCCTAACTCCAACACCACCCCTCTTTATAAGGCCAAACTAATTCACAAACTCCTATTTCAAAATGTTTCAAACTACCTTTGGCCATTGTTTAAATATAACGCAAGACATAACGAACGACTAAACATACTTCATGTCCCTAAACCTAGGATACACTTGTACAAAACAAGCTTAGTGTACTCTGCCGCTCAGTTGTGGAACAATCTTCCACAAGAAATCACAGACTCAACCAAACACTATACATACAGTCGCAACCTGTTTGAAAACTATTTCAGTGCAGACTACATGCACCCTTCCCCCCTAAAAAAAAAATAATGAAAATGATCTCAAACGACAACTAGCTAATAAACATTCCCATATGGTACGCTACACATTCCTTAGGTGTTTATAATGACCATGTTAAAAATTGCCTTAGCGAGTCATGTATTATTGATTATTTTCCTTGCCTGTTGACGCATTTTGTTCTTTTGTTGTTTAAGATTAGCTTCATAAGTGATGTTGAATGAAATAACGTATGAGAGGAAAGTCAGAAGAAGGGCAGAACATCTGACGGGCCTGCGTGTCCAATTCTTAACCCTTTGAAAATAAAGTTTGTTCGTTCGTGCATTCATCTATCTTGTCTGTCTGTGGATTTTTTATCTGCTTGTCCCCTTGCCTGTCCACCTTCCTGCCTTTCCCTGCGTGCCTTCTTGCTTGTCCGCCTGTCTGCCTTCCTATTTGTCTGCATGTCTGTCCGCCTACTAGCCTGTCTGTCCGTCCGTCTGCTAGCCTTTCTGACAGTCTTCTAGCCTGTCAGTCCGCCTGCTAGTCTGTCTGCACACCTGCCTTCTGTCTGTCTGCTGGCCTGTCTATCCGCCTGCTAGCCTGTCTGTCCGCCTGGTAGCCTGTGTCTGCCTGCTAGCCTGTCTGAACACCTGTCTGTCTGACTGTCTGCTAGTCTGTCTGTCCGCCTGCTAGTCTGTCTGTCCGCCTGCTAGTCTCTCTGCCCGCCTGCCTGTCTGACAGCCTGCTAGTGTTCTGCCTGCCTACGCATCTTGATCACACTTGCCACACTACCGTGTCTGTCTGCCATCTTTGTGTGTATAGCCACCACTCTCCTGTGTACAGCATATATCTATCGTTGTATCTTTTTCAAAGAAGAAAGGGTTTTTAAATACTTATGCGGATGATGATGATACACCTCAGAACTAATGTTAACACACACGTGAATATTTTACAAACTATTTCTGAATATAAATGAACTTTACAGCAGCTGCAACTGTCCCCTAGGACTTGCCTTTAAACAGTTATCTAAAATCATCGCATCTCATTGTTCATATGTATCTGATGTGATCTCCATAAACATTGAAGACAGTAGACTTTGAGCAGTGTGAAATTAGATCATCTGCCATCGATTGTCCTCTGGGGCATGTACGGCAAGAACTCTGATGATTCAGTGTTGATAAACGACTGGCAGTCTCCGGTGTTGTCGCAATAAAGTAAAATTACACTTAGTTGCATGTCTTTTGTAGTTGTGGCAGGCCTAGGGCAGTAGTTGTTTTAGTGGTGGTTGTGGCAGACCCAGGGAAGTAGTTGTTTTAGCATTAGTTATGGTAGATCTAAGTAAGTAGTTGTTTTAGTAGTAGTTATGGTAGCTCTAGGTAAGTAATTGTTTTAGTCGTAGTTGTGGTAGCTGTAGGTAAGTAATTGTTTTAGTAGTAGTTATGGTAGCTCTAGGTAAGTAGTTGTTTTAGTCGTAGTTGTGGTAGCTGTAGGTAAGTAATTGTTTTAGTAGTAGTTATGGTAGCTCTAGGTAAGTAGTTGTTTTAGTAGTAGTTATGATAGCTCTAGGTAAGTAGTTGTATTATTAGTAGTTGTGGCACTTGTTGGAAGGTATCAACACTGAAGGGAAAGATCTCGGAATTATAAAGAATATTATCTACAACCCAGTAACAACAATTAAAATGGGGAAATAAAGAGGGAAATTATGAACAAATAAAGCTAAGAGTACGGCAGGGATATGTTTTGTAACCGGATCTCTTTTCTCTCTATAGCGAAGTAATAATGAGAGAGATCAAAGAGAAGCCAGGAATACAAATCGGGAGTTATAATATAGAAAATCTACGCTATCTCTATCTCCTCAATCTCTCCTCTATCTCTCACCTCTATTTCTCTCCTCGATTTCTCTATCTCCCCTATTTCTCTCCTCTCTCTATCTCTCTCCTCTATCTCTCTATCTCATCTATGTATCTCCTCTTTCTCTCTCTCCTCTATCTCTCTCTCTATCTTCTCTTTCTCTCTCTTCTATCTCTCTCCTCTATCTCTCCTATCTCTCTCCTCTCTCTCCTCTTTCTCTCTCTCCTCTTTCTCTCTCTCCTCTTTCTCTCTCTCCTCTTTCTCTCTCCTCTATCTATCTCCCCTGCTCTCTCTCCTCTCTCTTTCTATCTCCTCTATCTCTCTATCCCTCTCTCCTCTCTCTATCTCTCCCTCCTCTCTACCTCTCTCCTCTCTATCTCCTCTATCTCTCTCTCCTCTATCTCTCTCCTGTATATCTCTATCCTTTCTCTCTTCTATCTCTCTCGTCTATCTCTCCTATATCTCTCTCCTGTATATCTCTTCTATCTCTCTCCTCTATCTCCTCTATCTCTCTCATCTCTCTCTCCTCTATCTCTCCTCTTTCTCTCTCTCCTCTATCTCTCCTCTCTCTCAATCTCCTCTATCTATCTCTCCTCTGTCCTCTATCTCTCTCCTCTATCCCTCTCCTCTATCTCTCTATCCCTCTCTCCTCAATGTCTATCTCTCTCCTCTCTCTATCTCCTCTATCTCTCTCCTCTTTCTCTCTCTCCTCTTTCTCTCTCTCCTCTTTCTTTCTCTCTCTCCTCTTTCTCTCTCTCCTATATTTCTCTCCTCTATCTCTCTATCTCTCTCCTCTATCTCTCTCCTCTTTCTCTCTCTCCTCTTTCTCTCTCTCCTCTTTCTCTCTCTCCTATATTTCTCTCCTCTATCTCTCTATCTCTCTCCTCTATCTCTCTCCTCTTTCTCTCTCTCCTCTTTCTCTCTCTCCTCTTTCTCTCTCTCCTATATTTCTCTCCTCTATCTCTCTCCTCTATCTCTCTCCTCTATCCCTCTCTCCTCTCTCTCTCTATCTCTCTCCTCTCTCTCTATCTCTTCTGTCTCTCTATCTCTTCTGTCTCTCTATCCTGTCTCTCCTCTATCTCTCTCCTCTATCTCTCTATCCCTCTCTCCTCTCTCTCTATCTCTCTCCTCTCTCTCTATCTCCTCTATCTCTCTATCCTGTCTCTCCTCTATCTCTATTTCTCTATCCCTCTCTCCTCTCTCTCTATCTCTCCTCTATCTCTCTATCCTCTCTCTCTTCTATCTCTCTCTTCTATCTCTCCTCTATCTCTCCTCTATCTTTCTCATCTATCTCTCTCCTGTATATCTCTATCCTCTCTCTCTCTTCTATCTCTCTCCTCTATCTCTCTCTATTTCCTCTATCTCTCTCATCTCTCTCTCTATCTCTCTACTATTACTATATCCTCTTTCTCTCTATCTCCTCTCTATCTCTCCACTACCTCTCTATTCTCTCTCCTCTATCTCTATCTCTCTATCCTCTTTCTCTCTCTCCTCTCTCTCCTCTAACGCTCTCCTCTAACGCCTCTCTCTCCTTTAACGCTCTCCTCTATCTCTCTATCCTCTCACTTCTATCTTTCTCTCTATCTCCTCTATCTCTCTCCTCTATCTCTCCTGTATATCTATATCCTCTCTCTCTCTTCTATCTCTCTCTCTCTCCTCTATCTCTCTCCTGTATATCTCTATCCTCTCTCTCTCTCTTCTATCTCTCTCCTCTATCTCTCTCTATCTCCTCTATCTCTCTCATCTATCTCTCTCCTCAACCTCCTTTATCTCTCTCCTCTATCTTTCTCCTCTTTCTCTCTTCTCTCTCTCTCTTCTATATCTCTGTCTCCTCCATCTCTCTCTTCTGTCTCTCTCCTCTCTCTCTATCTCCTCTATCTCTCTCATCTATCTCTCTATCCCTCTCTCCTCTCTCTATCTCTCTCCCCTCTCTCTATCTCTCTCCTCTCTCTATCTCTTCGCTGTCTCTCACTCCTCGCTCCTCTATATCAATCTCGCTATCTCTCTCCTCTCTCTCCTCTATCTCTCTATATCTCTTCTATCTCTCTCCTCTATCTCTCTATCCTCTATCTCTCTATCCTCTCTCTCTTCTATCTATCTCCGCTATCTCTCTCCTCTATCTCTCTCCTGTATATATCTATACTCTCTCTCTCTATTCTATCTCTCTCCTCTCTCTCTCCTCAATCTCTCCTCTATCTCTCACCTCTATTTCTCTCCTCGATTTCTCTATCTCCCCTATTTCTCTCCTCTCTCTATCTCTCTCCTCTATCTCTCTATCTCATCTATGTCTCTCCTCTTTCTCTCTCTCCTCTATCTCTCTCTCTATCTTCTCTTTCTCTCTCTTCTATCTCTCTCCTATCTCTCTCCTCTCTCTCCTCTTTCTCTCTCTCCTCTTTCTCTCTCTCCTCTTTCTCTCTCTCTTTCTCTTTCCTCTATCTATCTCCCCTGCTCTCTCTCCTCTCTCTTTCTATCTCCTCTATCTCTCTATCCCTCTCTCCTCTCTCTCTATCTCTCCCTCCTCTCTACCTCTCTCCTCTCTATCTCCTCTATCTCTCTCTCCTCTATCTCTCTCCTGTATATCTCTATCCTTTCTCCCTTCTATCTCTCTCTCGTCTATCTCTCCTATATCTCTCTCCTCTATCTCTCTCTATCTCCTCTATCTCTCTCATCTCTCTCTCCTCTATCTCTCCTCTTTCTCTCTCTCTCCTCTATCTCTCTCCTCTCTCTCAATCTCCTCTATCTATCTCTCCTCTATATTTCTGTCCTCTATCTCTCTCCTCTATCCCTCTCCTCTATCCCTCTCCTCTATCTCTTTATCCCTCTCTCCTCTCTCTCTATCTCTCTCCTCTCTCTATCTCCTCTATCTCTCTATCTCTCTCCTCTTTCTCTCTCTCCTCTTTCTCTCTCCTATATTTCTCTCCTCTATCTCTCCTCTCTCTCTATCTCCTCTATCTCTCTCCTCTATCTCTCTCCTCTATCTCTCTATCCCTCTCTCCTCTCTCTCTCTCTCTATCTCTCTCCTCTCTCTCTATCTCTTCTGTCTCTCTATCTCTTCTGTCTCTCTATCCTGTCTCTCCTCTATTTCTCTCCTCTATCTCTCTATCCCTCTCTCCTCTCTCTCTATCTCTATCCTGTCTCTCCTCTATCTCTCTCCTCTCTCGGTGGTCGGTATGGTCAGGGTCACGCCGGCTGACTTCACTTCTCAGGTCATGCCCAGGTACATTGTTTTTAAAATCTAAAACTTCGCTTCCATGAGAATTTGATCATATGAGCACTGGACTGGCAGGCGAGCATACTGGCCACTGAGCTAGGACTCAAATTGTCCTGAGTTCGTTTTCGGACTCAGTGATTCGGTTCACGAGTGCGGTTCTTTCGGAGACTGGAGTGTCGTCTTTGGAGCTACTGAGCTCGTAAAACGTTGGCAAGCCGCACTGCGGAATGAGACCGAACCGGATGGGATAAAACCCGGTGCATTGAAAGTTAAAGACATTGTATGTTCCTGTGTATTACCGGGGCCTATAAGGGAAGTCAGGAATAATAACACTGTAATGTACCATGCATGCCGTAAGATGCAACTAATGCGTGTTGGCCCGAGTCTCATCACCTTATCCCGTAGACAGCTTTAGCTGAACAATCCAGCCACTGATAACACATCTACCAAGTGCTGGTGTGTGTTGGTCTCACGATATATGTTCCACTGGGAGATGAAAGCCAGAAACAGAGGATTGCGCTAACTTTAGCAGCCGAAGCACAAGTCAATGGATCTCTTCATGTCTTTGACTTGGGGACGTAAATTATAGGTACTTCAGAAGTCGGAGTGGATTTGATTATTGGCGAGGGACACTGGTAATAGGAAATGCTAATCCACACGCAGAAGATCAAATGGTTTGGCCATCTCCCCAAAATGCAACACCATCAACAACCAGCACTGGCACTACATCAAAGATCATCTGCTACCAGAGCAAGAGGACGCCCGAGAAGAAAATGGATTGACATCAAAGACGTACAATCACACAGAATGACACTATCCAGTGCCACCCATTGGGCGATTCCTTCCCCACGACGCTTGAAAGTGGAAGATGATGATGATGATGAATCCAGACGCAAAAATCAGTCCAATGCACTAGAAGTAGTAGTAACTTGTGTATGGACTACGCTTAGGATCAAATTGAATGAACGAAAAAAAGATGGCTACCTGAATCAGAACTTTGTCATACTGACAACGGGTCAATGCTGTGTAGTGTTATCTTCGTTGTTGTAATTTACAAACTGGGTTCCTCGCCGCTGATTACCTATTAGTTTTTGTCTGTCCGTCGATCTGTCTTGTGAACTCACCCGAAACTCACTGAAGTGAAACAAATAGAACTCATTAGTTTTTAATGGATGGAATGTCGGGCAGGAAGATCTCGTGGTCTAGTAATGAGTTTCAGGATAACATCTTCGCGCAGCGGTAATTTCACAGGCCTTGATTTTTAGTTTATCGTGTGGTAATGTCGGTGCTGTGGCTTAGGTACAATGAACGGCTTTCACAATTTACCGACATATCGAGGGTGCGAAATCAGGTGCGGGCGATTTGAAAGCAGACCGCATTGCGTTGATTTCCATGATATGAGGCGTCGGTCGTTCAGAAAGCAAAGGCAAACTATTGAATATAAAAATTGCAAGTAAATCACAAACGGCCAAAAACTGTCGGGGTTGATTGCTATGTCCTGTAAAAGAAATGCAGCTTTGGCATGTGGTGATGGGAGCCGAAGTGACTCCGTGGCTAGGACGCACGCCAGCCGGCCCCGCGGTCATGTACTCGAATCCTTATCGAGGCTGATTTATTGTGTGATTTCCCGGCCTCCCAGGTCGATCCAGCCTAAAATGAGTGCAAGGAAATATAATGGGGAATAAAAGCGACCGGCGTGATAATTATCACACGACCCATCGGGTGTCGATTTGTATACAAACATACCTATCATATGCCCAGTGGTCAGCCAGGCCGAATGGATAAGAGCGTGTACTGGTAAACTTCCGGAGTGCTGATGCCGAGGTAAAATCATACAGTGATCAGCACTCACATGTAAGCAAGACACCAAATTAATGACTCGGATCATGATAATTGCCTCAGAATACATATGAACAGAAGCGAACTAGCTGTGACATCAAAGATGCAACAATTCGCAAGGGAACGGCTACTGCGATTGCATGCGATGCGATCAGGACAGGTCGAGTTATCTAGAGAAATGATCGTAACAATTTGCGCTGTAAATGTCCGTTCACAGTGGGTGCATGTGAACACGTGGTCATTTCCACCATCATGCACCATCTTACGTCTCAAACGCTTTGGTGTGTGACTTTTCTGCAATAATTTTCTCCTTTGACTTTATTCCATTTCTGATATTTGCCCTCCATGCAACACGTTCAGCGGCGACTTGCTCCCAATGTGCATTATCAATGCCTGTATCAATCATGTCCCGCTTACTCACATCTTTGTATCGTAGTAGAGGCCGACCCTGAGATCTCTTACCCATCTGTAATTCACCAAAAAAGATTCATCTGTAATACACGGAGAATTATTATAGAATGTACCAGCTCTTGTTAAGTTTCTTTGTTGAGTTAGTTGGCTTGAGCAATCGTGTAATCCAATCATGGTTAAATTGAATATAGTTGTCCCATGTCCATTAAATAAGCCACATAGACAATACAAACTTTTAATTTAACTCGTATAATTAAATTTATGAAGTTACTAGCTGACGGCCCGGCCCGACATCGCCACTTCCGCCAGATGAACGTGCTTGAGCAGTGCGTACTCGATTGGTTTCCATATGAACGTGCTTGAGCAGTGCGTACCTGATTGGTTTCCAGTCTTGCTTCCCGTTGCTCGTCTGTTTCTGAAGCTCGTAATGCCTTTTTCTTTCGTGCTTGAGGAAAAATTGTTGATTTTAAACTAACTATTTCAGTTGGGTCCGCGGGAGTGAGAACAACATCTGTACAAAATTTCATCTCAGTCGGGTGGACCATTCAGGAACGCATAAGGGACACACACAACATTCTCTTTTATATATATATATATATATATATATATATATATATATATATATATATATATATATATATATATATATATATATATATATATATATATAAAACAAAGTGTATGTATATATGTATGTAAATATGTATGTCCTTTATTTGTTCGCGAACGGCCCATCCGATTGAGATGAAATTTTCTACACGCCTTCCTTTCATTCCAGAGCTGTCAACTGTCATAGTTTTTTTTTCTTCTTCCTCCTCCTCCCTCCTCCCCCTCCCAAAATACGTACGTAAATATATGATGATGATGATGAAAGAATCCCCGAACCAAAACGCTAGGGAAAGGGAAGAAAATGACGTGACTACACAGAATCGTCACACGGCAATCATCATCATCAAGTGCCGTGCCGGCTGGCGTAGGCGTTCATGGCTCTCCGTAGATCTCAGTCTTTGGTTTTTTGGATCAACTCTGCTGCTGATATTCCTCCATGCCACGGCAATATCAATAACAATTCATCTTTTTATGTGTAAGGAAGTTATCTACAGTCGTGTAGAAGGGAAGAACTAGACGAGTATGAATTCGGAATGGCGAACTCTCTCCTCCTCTCTTCTCCTCCCTCCTCCTCCCTCTACCTCCTCCCTCCACCCTCCTCCTCTTCCTCCTCCCTCTCATCCCTCTCCCTCCTCCTCCCTCCTCCTTCTCCCTCTTCCTTCTCCCTCTTCCTCTCCCCTCCTCCTCCATCCTCCTCCCTCCTACTCCTCCGCCTCCTCCCCTCCTCCCTCATCTTCCCTCCTCCTCCCTCTCCCTCCTCATCCCTCCTCCTCATCCTGCCTCACTCCTCCTCCTCCTGCCTCCTTCTCCCTCATCATCCTCCCTCCTCCTTCTCCCTTCTTCTCCCTCTTCCCTCTTCCTCCTCCTACCTCCTCCCTCCTCCTCCCTCTACCTCCTCCTCCTCCCTCCACCTCCTCCTCCCTTCTCCTCATCTTCCTCCTCCCTTTCCTTCCTCCTCTCCTCCCTCTACCTCCTCCTCCCCCTACCTCTTTCCTCCTCCCTCCTCCTCCTCTTCCACCTCCCTTTCCTTCCTCCCCTCCTCATTCTCCCTCCTTCCTCTCCCTCCTTCCTCCTCCTTCTTCCTTCTTCTCCCTCTGCCTCCTCCCTCCTCCTCTCCCCTCCTCCTCCCTCCTCCTCCTTCTCCTCCTCCCTCCTTCTCCCTTCTTCTCCTCCTCTCCCCTCCTCCTCCTCCTACCCTCTTCCCTCCTCCCTCTCCCTCCTCCATCCTCCTCCTCCTCCTCCTCCCTCTTCCTCCTCCTTCCTCTTCCTCCTCCTTCCTCCTCCTCCCTCTTCCTCCCTCTCCCTCCTCCATCCTCCTCCTCCCTCTTCCTCCTCCTTCTTCCTCCTCCTTCCTTCTCCTCCCTCCTCCACCCTCTTCCTCCTCCTCCTACCTCCTCCTCCTCCTCCTCCCTCCTCCCTTTTCCTCCCTCCTCCTCCTCCCTCTACCTCCTCCCTCCTCCTCTCCACTCTTCCTCCTACCCTCTTCCTCTTCCCCTCCCCCTCCTCCCTATCCCTCCTCCTCCCTTCACATTCCTCCTCCTCCCTCTTCCTCCTCCTCCCTCCTCCTCCTCATCCCTCCTTCTCCTCTCCTCCTCCTTCCTCCTCCTCCCTCCTCCTCCTCCTCCTCCTCCTCCTCCTCCTCCCTCTCCTCCTCCTCACTCCTCCTCCTCCCTCTCCTCCTCCCTCTACCTCCTCCCTCCTCCTCCCTTCACATTCCTCCTCCTCCTCTTCCTCCTCCTCCTCCCTCCTCCCTTCCTCCTCCTCCCTCCTCCTCCTCCCTCCCTTCACATTCCTCCTCCTCCCTCTACCTCCTCCTCCCTTCACATTCCTCCTCCTCCCTCTTCCTCCTCCTCCCCCCTCCTCCTTCTCCCTCCTCCTCCTTCTTCCTCCCTCCTCCTCCTTCCTCTCCTCCTCCTCACTCCTCCTCCCTCCTCCTCCCTTCACATTCCTCCTCCTCCCTCTTCCTCCTCCTCCCTCCTCCTCCTCCCTCCTCCTCCTCCCCTCCTCCTCCCTCCTCCTCATCACTCCTCCTTCTTCCTCCTCCTCCTCCTCCTCCTTCCTCCTCCCTCCTCCCCCTCCTCCTTCCTCCCTCCTCCTCTCCACCTCCTCCCTCCCTCCTCCTCCCTCTACCTCTTCCTCCTCCTCCCTCTACCTCCTCCCTCCTCCTCCCTTCACATTCCTCCTCCTCCCTCTTCCTCCTCCTCCCTCTTCCTCCTCCTCCCTCCTCCTCCTCTCTCCACCTCCCTCCTCCTCCTCCTCCCTCTAACCTTCTCCCACCTCCTCCCTTCACATTCCTCCTCCTCCCTCCTCCTCCTCCCTCCTCCTCTTCCTCCTCCTCCTCCCTCCTCTCCTCCTTCTCCCTCCTCCTTCTCCTCTCCTCCTCCCTCTTCCTTCTCCCTCCGCCTCCTCCCTCCTCCTACTCTCTCCTCCTCCTCCCTCCTCCTCCCTCTCCCTCCTCCTCCCTCTCCTCCTCCTGCTCCCTTCTCCTCCTGCGTTCTCCTCCTCCCTCCTTCTCCCTCCTCCTCCCTCTTCCTCCTCCCTCCTCCTCGCCTCCTCCTCCACCCTACTCCTCCCTCCTCTCCTAATCCCTCCTCCTCCCTCCTATTCCTCCCTACTCCTCCTGTCTCCTCCCTCCTCCTCCCTCCTCTTCCCTCCTCCACCTCCCTCTTCCTCCTCCCTCCTACATTTACCCAAGACAGACAGACAGTCAGACAGATAGTCGGGAACGGGATCTTATATGACTACTTATATAATTTAAATGAGATGCTCTCCACCATGGGCTGGGCCGGGTCAGACAGACAGACAGATAGATAGATAGACAGACAGACAGACAGACAGACAGACAGACAGACAGACAGACAGACAGACAGACAGACAGACAGACAGTCGGGAACGGGAACTTATATGACTACTTATATGAATTAAATGAGATGCTCCCCATCAGGGTCTGGGCGAAGACGGGCCGGGTCAGACAGACAGACAGACAGACAGACAGACAGACAGACAGTCGGTAACGGGAACGGGAACTTATATGACTACTTATATGAATTAAATGAGATGCTCCCCAAAAAGGACTGGGCGAAGCCGGGCCGGGTCAGCTAGTCTACACTATAAAAGGCAATGTATGTAAATATGTATGTCCTTTATTTTTTCGCTAACGGCCCATCCGATTGAGATGAAATTTTCTACACGTCTTTCTTTCATTCCAGAGCTGCCAACTGTGATATTTTTTTAGTGTGAAATCGCCTGCTTACTCAGTATTATTTCATTTTTCATTTTTCATTAAAATTTATATATAGCGAAGGGACTTAACTCTAGAAAAAGTTATTTCAAGGGGCATAACTTTTAATAACATTGTTGTATAACTTATAGTCATATTGTTGTATCGTTTTCAAAGATTTATAAACTCTTTGTCTATAGTTATTTACCGGCATATGAGTTATAATAAATAATGATACAATCTTTAAGGCATTTTCAAAGTTTACATAAAAATAATGCATAATGCATAACATTGTAACTCATCTTTCTATACTTAAGAAGTTATCTAAAAGATGTTGAACAATATCATCGCATCTTTAGTGTTTTCCGCCATCATATCGACACGATTCGCTTGACAGCACTTCTCAGCGCTATCAAGCCAAGACGCCTTACACATTTCAAGCAGCCTGATACGGGGGGAAAATGGCACGTCGTAATAGCACAAAGAAACAAGCAGCTTCCAAGATGCATAGTGAGAAAACCGACCAGACTATCAAGAAGACGAACCTGCCTTTGGAGAGTCTGCATGCAAGCTGTAATAAAGTATCTGAACCTACAGTCAATGAAACTACCAATAAGAAGAGCGACGACTACCCACAGACGAACACAAAAACTTGTGAGAGGAAGGAGGACCAAGACACCAGAATCAGAAACACTGATTCAAACACAGTCAGATGGGTGGTCAAGCGGCTAAAAATGGAGCTTACTGATCAACAAATACAGAAGCAGCTGCAGGAAGAAAATCTTCACGTCAACATTTTGAAGGCAGAGCGGATTCTTACCTACTCAGAATTAAATGAGATGCTCCACACCAGGGACTGGGCGAACCCGGGCCGGGTCAGGCAGACAGACAGACAGACAGACAGACAGATAGATAGATAGATAGATAGATAGATAGATAGATAGATAGATAGATAGATAGATAGATAGATAGATAGATAGATAGATAGATAGATAGACAAACAGACAGGGAGGGAGGGAGGGAGGGATAGACGGAGGGACAGACAGAGGGATGGGTCTATTAGACAGACAGACAGACAGACAGACAGAGATAGATAGATAGACAAACAGACAGACAGACAGACAGACAGACAGACAGACAGATAGTCGGTAACGGGAACGAGAACTTATATGACTACTTATATGAATTAAATGAGATGCTCCCCATCAGGGGCTGGTCGAAGCCGGGCCGGATCAGACAGATAGACAGACAGATAGACAGACAGACAGACAGATAGATAGTCGGGAACGGGAACGGGAACTTATATGACTACTTATATGAATTAAATGAGATGCTCCACACCAGGAGCTGGGCGATGCCGGACCGGGTCAGACAGACAGACAGACAGACAGACAGACAGACAGACAGACAGATAGTCGGTAACGGGAACGGGAACTTATATGACTACATATATGAATTAAATGAGATGCTCCCCACCAAAGGACTGGGCGAAGCCGGGTCGGGTCAGACAGACAGACAGACAGACAGACAGACAGACAGACAGACAGTCGGTAACGGGAACGGGAACTTATATGACTACTTATATGAATTAAATGAGATGCTTCCCACCAAGGACTGGGCGAAGCCGGGCCGGGTCAGCTAGTATATATATATATATATATATATATATATATATATATATATATATATATATATATATATATATATATAGTAGATTAAGATAAAATAAAAGTATCATCAGTTAGTCAGACAAACTACATCCTTTCCCCCGGGAATTGTTAACGGCACTATGATTATTCAAACTTCTTACCTTCCGTTGCCATAATTTGCCTATGAAATTAACTTTGTATCATTTCCTGATTCTTTGCTTGTCTGTTTCCTGGACTTCCAGTTGTTGTTTTTTTTAAATTGTTTTTAAAGTTTATTTCATTGTAATGTTCAGACAGCTTTATGTGAATTGAGCTATTTTGGTTTTCCTTTTCATCTTACTGTTCGTGTTATCCGTTTGCGAACCTTTGACAAAGATTTTGGTAAAAACGTTCCTTTGTGTACATGTTTGTATCGTTGTTTGACCAGCTGACTGGTCGCATTATTATAACACTAAAGCAGGAAATAAATTGGGGAAACCTTTGAGGCCACTAAGACAGTTCACAAATAAACGCACATAGAATTGTTGTGGCGCTCATAGAAGGAGAAGAAGGACGTAGAGATTAGAGGACGCACTAGACAACATAACATTTGAAAGTTATAGTTATCGACCGGGATTCGAACCTTTCACCTCCAAATGACGACGGCGCCTCGCTGCAAGAACAAGTGTACTTCGACGCATGACCAACTGGACACTCGAAAAGGTGTCTTCATTAGTCATGTCTATCAAACAGATGAACCTACAACTATGAAATACGGACAAAATTCATATCAAACCATTGTATTTAACTAGCATAGGTCAAATAACAAGCACACAAACACATCGGACCGTAATATAAAATTGTGGTGAGACCTATGGTGCTATCTCAATGGTTTGATGCGAATTCTTTCAGTATTCCATAGTTGTAGATTCATCTGTATGATAGACATGACTAATGAAGACACTTTTTTGGAGTGTCGAGTTGGTTATGCGTCGAAGTACACTTGTTTCTGCAGCGAGGCGCCGGTCATTTGGAGGTGGCAGTTTCGAATCCCGGTCGGTAATTATATCTTTCAAATTTTATATTGTCTAGTGCGTCTTCTAATCTCTACTTCCTTCTTCCCCTTTTATGAGCGCCCAGACAATACTATGTGTGTTTATTTGTGTACAATAACACTAGTCTGACGTGTACTATCTTGTAGTGGCAGGATCCGGGTATCCCCTATCAAACGAGAAGTAAGGTGCCTCCTGTCCTTTGCTAGCCTACGGTTTCACTTGAGTTTCACTGAAGGGCTCGGGTAACGGCCGGACGAATGTCACGTCAGAGGGCTTCATTTACTTTCACTGCTCGCACCGTTAGTGCTGCCATACTGTTATTATACTTGTTGTTTGTTATTGTTCCCTTTGCTCTCTTTGAACTCAAACGTAGTCCACACACGTGCTACTTCTTCTAGTGCACTGGACTGATTTTTACTTGTGGATTAGCTTTCCCCGTTACCAGTGCTCCCCGCCATCAACCGAAACCTCTCCGACTTCAGAGGTACTTGTAGTTTACGACTCCAAATCACGGACGAGAAGTCAGAATTGTAGCCCAGCTGACTGATGAAGGAGTTGAACCCACTACCTCTCTGTCAGCACACCGTGTTGTACTTGAATAATTATTCTTGATGCCAGAAGCCAGAATTGTATGACACTTGACTGAAATTGTTAACGGTTTTAAGGGGAAACTATGCCGTGTTTGTGATGCGAATCACACAGTTGCTTTGCCAGCCAACGAATTTCACATATAATCTGGCATTAGTTGACAGGTGCTGGGAAAATGTAAACTTTGATTTAACCAGGAATGTAAACTGTCGTTTTACAAGGAATGTAAAGTTTGATTAAATCAGAAATTAAAACTTTGGTTAAACCAGAAATGTAAACTTTCATTTAACAAGGAATATCAATTTTGATTCGACAAGGAATGTAAACTTTGATTCAACAAGGAATGTAAACTTTGATTTCACAAGGAATATAAACTCTGATTTCACAAGGAATGTAAACTTTGATTTCATAAGGAGACAGATTAAAAAACCCATGGCCACAGGAGGATAAATCCCGGTTTAGTCTGAAATTGCTCAGCCATTCTTACTCGCCTGTAGATTATTGGAGAGCGAGAGTGGAGTGCAAGCCGGCGAATACAAGTGGCGAGAAAATACAAGAGACAGTTTCAGTCCAGGAAGAAAGGACATATGCAAGCTGATAATGCCTGCAACCACTCGGAAGAGACATGTTCTTCGTGTTGTTAGTTGACATAAGCTGTCTGGTGTTTATTTTTGTCGTCTGTTTTCTTTCTTTTTTTTTAAATCTCAAAATAACAGTGCTAAAGTTGTGTAGTTTATCCGCCGATGATTCTCTCATCCCTCTATATTGATGTGTCTACACGTAGGTATGGGTGTGCGCTTACGTGTGTGTGGGTGGGTTTATTGGTGAGTGACTTTTGCCCTTGTCATTGACGCCCTGTAGTACTGTATCTGTCCATGTGTTGTAATTAAAACGAGAGTAAAGGAAGCGGCGATACCGCACTACAAACATTAAATCTCCCGTGACATATAACTTAGCCCCAGTATGTCGGTACAACTATCTCGAAAGTCATAGCATCTCATGCCTTGTAGAGATTAGGATAACAATCGCTGTGGCAATGGTGGCCTTTTGCAAGATGAGACACATATTCAAAAATAAAATGTTGTCAGTTATAGTTAGATAAAGTATTGAAGCTTATTCGGTTCTATGCGTGTGAAACATAGACAGTACGCTGACAAGCATCTAGTAGGCAAGCTGATAAACATCTTAATGGCAGTGGACGGACAGGAAAACTAATATATCCATGTAGTTCAACTGACCAGTGTAGGGGTTGAACCCGCTACCTGGGCATCGGCACAATTGATGTTTAAGAGCGAGCGTTCTTATCCATTCGGCCATGCTGACCATATCTGGATTTGTTGACATTTGGTATTCGTGTTTCTGGCTTTCGTGGTCCTGTCGTTTAGGTCTATGGCATGCAGGCTTTCCTGGTTGGAAACTTCTTTTTCATAAACTTGTGAGTATGTGTATGTGCACATATGTCTACACTGTACAAAAAGTCGCTTAAAAGTCGACAGGGTCGACTTCATTGCACCGGGTTTTATCCCATATGGCTCGGTCTCTTTCCGCAGAGCGGAAAGCCTCGCACAAAGCATGAACTCCATAGCTCTCGCGACGACCCACAGGAGTCTTCGTTGTGAACCGAAGGACGCGGCCCGGAATCGAACCCAAAACCTTCAGAGCCCGAGTCAAACTGCTTGACCACTTCGCCAAGAAGTCTCCTCGTGTACACTGTGTATTTCATCACTGGTTTGGGACGCAGAGGTGTTTCCAAGGCACCAGGGCCGGGTTATATACTGGCAAAGACCTATTGACGCGTCCTCGTCGAGCGTCCTGGGCAACAGGTCCCTTCGGGGTCCTGGCTAAAGTCAGTAGGATCGCCGATTCCTCCGAAGTCGGAGAGTGTCTGCCTGTACGGCTAGGAACCACCAGTCTGCACACCAATGAACCAGACATGGGACAACGGATACTCACGCAAGCCTCAGGTCCTGTATGACATCACACTGATGTTGGACAACAGGATCATCCGACATACAGGACTTCGCGTTGGAACTCAAGCCAACGATCACAAGCAAGCAAGCATCACTGGTTTAATAAAAACTCACTCCATGTTAATAATACTATTATCAGGTGCATCTGTAATATCACGTAAATCCGACGTATGGTCTGCATTCCTTTATTATAGCTCTTTACTAGCTGCAGTCTATTCCATTATTTGTCATTTTTTCCTTGTAAATGTGTATGAATAGCTGAACAAATTGAGAGTTTTCAAAAGGCAACCCTCTGCTATCTCATTTTGTCTATTCATACTTCTCCATTTTTCTTTTCTTCCGTTTTTCCATTTTGTGGGCTTTGAATGCATTCTTGTTTAATCTCCGGTTCACCCACGGAAGTTGAGTACATTAGGGGCTCCAGAGACCACCACAGTAATAAGATGAGCTCTTAACGGACTTTTTTTCTCATCTGACTGCTGGTTTTTCTCTCGTTGTGTTTTCAGATACCGTCACAGAATAAGGTTTAGTTTCATTTAAGATATATTAAAACTTGAAAAAGCTGTATGGTTTCATTGTGTCGAAGGGTATATTTCAAAAAAGGTAACCGGAAAAAAAAATACGAAGCGAAACGTTGGTTTCAAGTTACCGACTATGAATATTTGTCTCCCTCTGTGGCGAAGTGGTCAAGCCGTTTCACTCGGGCTCCGAAGGTTGTGGGTTCGATTCCGGGCCGCGTCCTTCGGTTCACGATTTAAATTTTTCGGAGACTCCTGTGGGTCGTCGCTAGCGCTACGGAGTTCGTGCTTGGTGCGACGCTTTCCGCGCTGCGGAAAGGGACCGAGCCATATGGGATAAAACCCGGTGCAATGAAGTCGACCCTGTCGACTTTTAAGCGACTTTTTAATATTTGTCTGTCATTATGAACGATTGGTAAGCAAGTGCAAAATTAGTTTGAGGGCATTATTTATCGGTTATTAAAGACGCGGGAAATAATTATAATTGGTAGTGTTATTTTTTATCGTGTTGTAGGTGTGGAATAATTTTCCCTATTACCGTTGTCAGTTCATCAGGCGAACTCACTCCGACTTCTGAGATACTTGTAATGTACATCCTCAGTCAAGGACGAGAAGTCAGTATTTTAGTCCAAGTGACAGGTGTAGGGGTTGAATCCGCTACCTCGGCATCAGCGCACTAGAAGTTTGAGAACGAGTTCTCTTATCCATTTCGCCCATGCTGACCTTATACTGTGTATGAATGATATGTATCATTAGTTTGTCCGTGATGTTTTATCATTCTATGTATGCTGACTATCCTTAGTTCATCTGGGATGTCTGTTACTCTGCACTAGCCAGGCGGCCTTAATTCCCCAGGCTCAAGACCCCACCCCCCGCCCTACACTGCAATGTACTGTAAGCAGTAGATGTTTACAAAAGTTAGTGGCATGTCCTTTACAGGACGTAGCAGTCAACCCCAGCATTTGTTGGCTGTTCATAAAGAAATGGCATGGGTGTCGGTCGTTCAGAAAGCAATGGCAAGATGACAGACGGTATTAATGATACCTATTTATCTGTGATTTTTCTTACCGTGCATGAATGATATATATATATCATTAGTTTATCAGTGATTTCTGTCACCTATGAATTATACCTATCACTTGTTTATCCGTGAACGCAGTTCGTGAGCCGGGTACCAGGTGTTCGAAGCTCAGCTGTGACCGATTTGTGAAGCAGACCGTGTAGCGTTGTGTTATAACGTGCTGGTATGGGAGCCGTCGTTCAAAAATCAATGGCAAACTACTGAACGTAACACTTGCCTAGTACATCAACAGCAGCTGAAAAATCCTGGTGTAGACTACAACGTCCCGTAAGGGATACGCGACAATATTTTTTGAAAGCTTATCCGTGATGTCTGTCACCGTATGAATTATACCTATCATTAGTTTATCCGTGATTTATGTCACTGTGTATGAATTATACCTATCATTAGTTTATCCGTGATTTATGTCACTGTATGAATTATATCTATCATTAGTTTATCCGTGATTTATGTCACTGTATGAATTATACCTATCTTTAGTGTATTCGTGATTTCTGTCACTGTGAATTATGCCTATCATTAGTTTATCCGTGATTTCTGTCACTATATGAATTATACCTATCATTACTTTGTCCATGATTTCCTTTGTCACTATATGAATTATACCTGTCATTAGTTTGTCCATGATTTCTGTCACTATATGAATTATACCTATCATTAGTTTATCCGCGATGTCTGTCACTATATGAATTATACCTATCATTACTTTGTCCGTGATTTCCTTTGTCACTATATGAATTATACCTGTCATTAGTTTGTCACTGATTTCTGTCACTGAATGAATTATACCTATCATTAGTTTATCCGTGATTTCTGTCACTATGCATTATACCTATCACTAGTTTATCCGTGATTTCTGTCACTATGCATTATACCTATCATTAGTTTATCCGTGACTAGGTGACCCGGCCCGGCTTCGCCCAGTCCCTGGCGGGGATCAATCAATATGTCTGTCTGTCTGTCTGTCTGTCTGTCTGTCTGTGTTTGGCCCTTTCCTGTTCCCGTTGCGGGAAAAATGGGTTCGAAAATTTTCACGTTTCTAAAATAGATCCATTATTTTTACGAAAACTTTGAAGATGCAAAGTTTTTATGACTTTGTTTACACCAGACACGACTGCCCTTTCCCGTTCCCGTTGCGGGATAAATGGGTTCGAAAATTGTCACATATCTAAAATAGATCCATTATTTTTACGAAAACTTTGAAGATGCAAAGTTGTTATGACTTTGTTTATACCAGACACGACTGCCCTTTCCCGTTCCCGTTGCGGGAAAAAATGGGTTCGACAATTTTCACGTATTTAAAATAGATGCATTATTTTTATGAAAACTTTGAACATGCCTTAAAGATTTAATCATTATATTATAACGCATGTGACTGTAGATAACTACTTTAAACATTTTATGAAACTTAAAAATACAATAATTATTTAAATTACATAATACTACATGCGACTAAAAGTTATTTCCCTTGATATAACTGTTCTTAAGTTAAGTCCCCTTGTAATATTTAATTAAATTCAATTTAATACGTAAATAACTGTTTTTAAACTAACAAACTATGCCAGTTGGCTTGGCGGGAATGAGAACATCTGTAGAAACTTTCATCTCAATCGGATGGACCGTTCGCGAACGTATAAAGGACATACAAAGACACAAACAAAGACACACACAAACATTCTCTTTATATATATATATATATATATATATATATATATATATATATATATATATATATATATATATATAGAGAGAGAGAGAGAGAGAGAGAGAGAGAGAGAGAGAGATTTATGTCACTGTATGAATTATACCTATTTTTAGTTTATCCGTGATTTCTGTCACTGTGAATTATCCCTAGCATTAGTTTATCCGTGATTTCTGTCTCTATCAATTATACCTATCTTTAGTTTATCCGTGATTTCTGTCAGTATATGAATTATACCTATCATTAGTTTATCCGTGATTTCTGTCACTGTATGAATTATACCTATCACTAGTTTATCCGTGATTTCTGTCAGTATATGAATTATACCTATCATTAGTTTATCCGTGATTTCTGTCACTATATGAATTATACCTATCACTAGTTTATCCGTGATTTCTGTCACTGTATGAATTATACCTATCATTAGTTTATCCGTGATTTCTGTCACTGTATGACTTATACCTATCACTAGTTTATCCGTGATTTCTGTCACTGTATGAATTATACCTATCACTAGTTTATCCGTGATTTCTGTCACTGTATGAATTATACCTATCATTAGTTTATCATTGGTTTCTCTCGCTGGATGAGTTATGCCTATTATTAGTTAATCCGTGAATCCTGTCGCTGCGTATGAATTATATTTATCATTAGTTTAACCGTGACAGTTATCAACAGTGCATCCATGACTTATTAACTAACGTTTGTTATTTACTGATACATATGTATGTGTACGATCTTAAAACATTTCCAGTTTCTGTTTTGACAAATTCGTCTGTATCAGTAGAAGAATATTGTCACTATGTGAAGATTAAGTATTGGAAAATTACAATCCATTTGCAAATGTTAAGGTGTGAAATAGTTTGGGTTTTGCGTACATTGCACAAGCGGGTGTGTTGGTGTAACGGTTAGAACGTTGAGTTGACAATGAAATGAGCGCGATGCCAGAATTCGACGTTCGCTATGGGAGGAATAAAAAATAAACTGGCCACCTATTTCTCAGTGCCTTCATGTCTAGAATATGTGATGGTGCATTCACTTCACAGACCTAGATTAGGTTTCTGCTATGTGACCAGTTTTATGTCGGTGTGTATGTGTGTGTGTGTCTTTATCGAGGGTTCGAAATCAGCCGTAGGCGATTTGTAATCAGAAAGTAATGACAAATTGCTGAAGATTAAAAAAAACAAAACAAGATTGCATACTAAATCACAAATACCCAATACATGATGGGGTTAACTGTAACGTCCTGCAAAATAACACGCAGCCACATTGATCGTATAAAATACCTGGCCAAAAGAAATATTCTTACAAGCTAATGTGCGGCTGCAATTATACATTCAAGGTTGCTGTTGGCAATTTTGGCCTAATGTTTTATTCATATAAAGTTAAAGACATGGGTGAAAAAACACACATGCAATAGTTCAGAGCGACAGTTTAAAATATCTGGAAATGAGCTAACAGGTAATCGTATTCAGGCTGAGAACAGGAGACTGCGAAGGTCAAGGCCATTGCCAGCTAAAGATTGTACCAGAATTTAAATGCGCGGCTTAACAATGAGAAGCGACGGTAGGAGCTGTGACAGTAGGAGCTGTGACAGTAGCGTGATCAATACACAGCTTCCTGGTCTCATCTCTGGCCCTTGGCGACTTCGGTTGAAGACAAAAGGAATGGAGAGCTGAGTGGGCTCACAACATCTAATGTTATATCCTTATCAATGATACAACGTGCTGCTGAATACAACATCAAAGTGAATGAATTAGTCTGAAACAAGTCAGTGTATTTAATTATTTGAGTGCTTTAATAACAGCATATGTAAGATGTATTAACGGGGTTAAATTTAGAATGGCCCCAAATAAAGGCAACATTTCACAAGATGAAGAATAGTGTCTGTCATATGTCTGTGTCTGCTAAGGTGAGGACAAGAGATCTTAAGAGCTATTAGGGGCCAATCGTGCGGTACGAAAGTGAATCATGGACAATTAGCAGACTTGTGAGGAGCTGTGTGGAAGCTGCAGCGATGTGGTTTTGCACGATGATGACAACACCACGGACGGATTTTAAAAAAAAAAAACACACACATACACACTTAATTATGATATCTTGAAAGATGTTAACTCACAAAGAGAACTGGTTTCTCGCATCAGAAGATAAAATAAGAAGGAAAAAAGTCATATTCTTTGGTCACGCATGAAGGGAGAGCTGGAGTACCCTTGATAACGGGAAAGTGGGAGAGGTCACGCATGAGGGGAAAGCTGGAGTACCCTTGATAAAGGGAAAGTGGGAGAGGTCACGTCATGAGGGGAGAGCTGGAGTACCCTTGATAACAGGAAAGTGGGAGAGGTCACGTCATGAGGGGAGAGCTGGAGTACCCTTGATAAAGGGAAAGTGGGAGCATGTCTTGACCAGGGGAAATTGAGAGAGAGAGAGAGAGAGAGAGAGAGAGAGAGAGAGAGAGATCACGTCATGAGGGGAGGCTGGGGCACGTCTTGACAACGGGAAAGTGGGAGAGGTCACGTCATGAGGGGAAGGCTGGAGCATGTCTTGACCAGGGGAAATTGAGAGAGGGAGAGAGAGAGAGAGAGAGAGACAGAGAGAGAGAGATCACGTCATGAGGGGAGGCTGGGGCACGTCTTGATAACGGGAAAGTGGGAGAGGTCACGTCATGAGGGGAAAGCTGGAGCATGTCTTGACCAGGGGAAATTGAGAGAGAGAGAGAGAGAGAGAGAGAGAGAGAGAGAGAGAGAGAGAGAGAGATCACGTCATGAGGGGGAGGCTGGGGCACGTCTTGACAACGGTAAAGTGGGAGGGGTCACGTCATGAAGGGAAGCTGAAGTACGTCTTGACAAAGGGAAAGTGAGAGGTCACGTCATGAGGAGAAAGCTGGAGCATGTCTTGACCAGGGGAAATTGAGAGAGATCACGTCATGAGGGGAAAGATGAAGACGGTCTTGACAACGGGAAAGTGTGAGAGGTCACATGATGAGGAGAAAGCTGGAGCATGTCTTGACCAGGGGAAATTGAGAGAGATCACGTCATGAGGGGAAGGCTGGGGTACGTCTTGACATCGGGAAAGTGGGAGGGGTCACGTCATGAGGGGAAGGCTGGGGTACGTCTTGACAACGGGAAAGTTGGAGAGATCACGTCATGAGGGGAAAGCTGGAGTATGTCTTGACCAGGGGAAATTGAGAGAGTTCACGTCATGAGGGGAAAGATGAAGACGGTCTTGACAACGGGAAAGTGTGAGAGGTCACATGATGAGGAGAAAGCTGGAGCATGTCTTGACCAGGGGAAATTGAGAGAGATCACGTCATGAGGGGAAGGCTGGGGTACGTCTTGACATCGGGAAAGTGGGAGGGGTCACGTCATGAGGGGAAGGCTGGGGTACGTCTTGATAACGGGAAAGTTGGAGAGATCACGTCATGAGGGGAAAGCTGGAGTATGTCTTGACCAGGGGAAATTGAGAGAGTTCACGTCATGAGGGGAAAGATGAAGACGGTCTTGACAACGGGAAAGTGTGAGAGGTCACATGATGAGGAGAAAGCTGGAGCATGTCTTGACCAGGGGAAATTGAGAGAGATCACGTCATGAGGGGAAGGCTGTGGGACGTCTTGACAATGGGAAAGTAGGAGAGGTTACGTCAAGAGGGAAAGCTGAAGTACGTCTTGACAAAGGGAAAGTGGGAAAGGAGGAGAGGCTGGGGTAGAAGAAAAGAGAAAATGTTAAACGGTTTTATAGCATGGCATGGAGGAACATCTGTATCAGAAATGAATGGCAGCACACGAGACAGAAGACTGTAGGCAGATATGATAACTAGAGCCACACTGCATGGACTATATAAGAAGAAGACAAGGAGCCATCATCGAAGTCCGAGAAAGGACACAAGAAGAAGCAGAATAAAATGGTAGCAGACAGGGGAGGAGGTATTCTTAGCAAACGCACGCGAAAGTGAAGAGATTATCACATAAAGTTATCCCTGTAAGTATATTTATACGCGCAAAGAAGCAGAACACATCTGATTGGCTGGTTGATTAGTTGGTTGGTTGCTTCGCTGGTTGATTAGTTGGTTGGTTAGTTGATAAGTTGGTTGGCTGTCCTATTGGCTGGTTGATTAGTTGCTAGGTTGGCTAGTTGATTGGTTGGCCATTGGATGGTTGATTAGTTGCTTGGTTGGCTAGTTGCTTGTTTGGTTGATTGACTGGTTGGTTGGCTGTATGTATGGTTAGCTGTCTGGTTGATTGATTGGTTAGTTGATTGGCTGTCTGGTTGGCTGATTGATTAGTTGGTTGGTTGGCTGGCTGGCTGGCTGTATGGTTGGCTGGTTGATTAGTTAGTTGGCTGGCTGGCGGTATGGTTGGCTGTCTGATCGACTGATTGGTTGGCTGCTTGGCTGTCTGATTGGCTGGCTGAACCGTGTTAAAGCAAAGGACATACTTTGTTTACACCTCTACCCAGTTCCCAGAGCAAGAAGCGTACACCACGATACATGTTAGCAAAATGAGTAGAAATTCCATCCAGGTAAATGTCTCCTCTCCGTTGCCTGTGCCCAGTAACTTATTAAGGCAATGCTAACCTTAGAAAATTTAATTCCATAATACTTAATTTCTATGTTCTTTTATGGTATAGGGTTTGATATTAAAGACTGCTGATCGATAAAATATTGTTAAATTGACTTTGCACTTAACGGTTGCTATGGAAATCAAGATAAACAGCGGCCATATTGAATTTCTTAATATACCCATAAAACATTTATTTTTTAATGTACAGGCTAAATTCTTTGTTTTATGTGTAAGTAAATAGACCCTTTACAAATTTAGTAGAAAATTTTAATGATATCTCTTTGCAGTTTTTTTTTTTTCAAAATGTGAAAATGGTAATGACATTTTTCATGACATTTTTTGGTTTTTTTTTAGTGTAGCACAAAAACTAAAATGTAATTTTAAAGATTAATCTACTCACAATGTAAGTGATATAATAAAGAATATCTCTGCAAAGTTTGAGTGAAATCTAACGAATAGTTTTTAAAACAATTGTACTTATGTATAAAAAACTGGCGAAATGAGAAAACGGGGAAAAACTAATTATTTTTTTGTTTTTTATTACTAATGCACTCTTCTACAGAGAAAAAAAGTGTAAAACTGTACCTTGAGTGTTAAAATTGTCCTGCTGAATATGCAGGACCTCCCTCCAGAGCATGCAGCTCACCTTGTCTTTTCAGTTTGGCCGCTCGTACAGTGTCGCGTCTTTTAGTTTATTTGTCCTTCTTGTACTTCAGACTATTTCTTACTTGCTTCTGCATCCTAAATGTTCCTAGTCTCTGCATATGCAGGCCTGTAGAAGGTCCATAAAACTGGGCAGTGTCTTGGGCAGCAGCAGCTCCAAAGTTGAACTCTCTTGCTGCAGTTACAACTGCAAACTGAACGCGCTTGCGAGAGGCAAAGTTGTCTTTAGTGCATCGAGCCCATATCAAGCTGTGTAAACACTCATTTGAATTCTGAGTTTATCCTGACACACATCTACTAAGTAGTTTAGTTTAGTTTGCGCAGTGCTGTTCCAAGGCGTTTACTGACATGGTTGATACACTCCTCTTTGTCTACCTGAATGTCATCCCCATATGGTTTGATCTTGGTAAGTTCCGCAAATGTTTTGGTGTCACCATCAGAAAGTATTGACGTGTAGCGAAGTTTACGACGGGCCACAGACCGTCGCCACAGCACCCTTGCAGCCTCCACCTCCATCATTCCAGCAGATCCTGTGAAATTGTTGTCAGTTTAGAAGATGTTCTGCCTTCCATGCTGCAAATTCATCTGGTTTGTCCCTGGAAAGTGTCTTACCAGTGGTTTCACACACCTGGCAATATGTGGACATAACATGGGCATCTATGCAAAGTCCTGTAAGAACATCCACTGCACAGCCAACTCCAATGTGGGATTTATGGCCTCTAGTCAGCCAAGTGCCATCAAAGCTGACACTAATATCTAGCACATCATTGTCATGTAGAGTTATGCCTGACTGTTGTGCATGAGCCTGTCGAACATACTTTACGGTTTTAGAAAAAACAGTGTCCTCCAGATCTTCTATCTTTGAATATAGTTTATTCGCTTTGCTGTTAAATGTTTTGTGATGAAGCCTTGCAGGTTCATGTTTTCACAAAAATTGTTGAATGTCGTTGCACCCATCCCACAGACTAATGCTGAATATACTGACTGGCTGTTGACAGCAAAAGATCTATCCCCATCATTACTTCTTGCAGATAGGTATCTTCAACACACCACTTCTTCACAACAAGAGCAGTAAACCTCTGCATACACAGCTAATCCCTTGGCTTTCTTGCTGTCAGTTTTCAAAATAAGACTATCATTTTTACAAACTGGACAACATAACAATTTGATTATTGCCTCTATTTCTGAACAATCAACTATTGCTCTGTGTTCCCGTTTTTGATATCCATTGTCGTCACCAGAATCATACATGCTGCTAGTGGATGTTGTGTATTTATACGTATCTCTTTTAAATTGGCTTCGGGTAATAAAAGAATCACTTCCACAACTTTGAGAAGAACACGATAGCACTGATTCATTCAGATTCACTGTCAAAACACTTGGATTTGGAATAAGTGGCATGTGCACTTTCTTTAGCTGGGTCGCTTTCAGTAGTTTCAGAATTGAATTGTCTGATCGTTTGATCGTCAGAATCGTTTACGACGTTCTGATAGGCTTTTCGCTGCTTACGAGCATTTGCGAGGTGTAGTCTGAGAGATTACTTACGTTGAGTAGATGACTTTATGTTAAATTTCTTAGAACGAGGCATATTTCAATGCGTGTCAGTCTGTCGTCAATAATGAACTTTCAGCACGTCGCCAGGTGTAAACAACACACAGCCGCCATTTTGGAAACCCACGTGATCAATTTCAGCCATCGGCGAACGCGGATTGCTTACGATGTTCCATATATGGAAGTTTCCGGAAGATGATAGACACGAATAAACCCGATGTACACAGAAGATGTACACAGACGACATCCTCGTGTATCGACAGGGTCGAGATAGACAGGCGGTTGCCAATGATATGCAGGGCGAACTAGATCGAATTTCCTCATGGTGTGCTGATGCCGATGCCCTTGTCAACCCTGCAAAGGCAACGGTTACATGGTTCTCACTAAACAACCATATTGTGAAAACAGACCTGCCGGCAGTAAGAATGGATGGCAGCAGCTTGAGTAGAACCCAGTCAATGACATATCTTGGCGTGAGGCTTGATCGTAGCCTGTCCTTCAGAGATCATGTCGATTATGTCATAACGAAGGCTCGAAAAGGATTGTCAGCAATGAGAGTCATGGCGACTGCCAATATCGAGCAAAGACTGCTAATACTTCTGTTCCAAGGACTTGTGCTTTCACGCATCGAGTATGCCTTGGCCATCCTCACTGTCAGCCCTACACAGATTGGAAGACTTGAAAAGGTACAAAACGAGGCCATGCGCATCATTTTGGGCTGCACGAGAGACACCAGCTGTGTAGCAATGAGATACCTCTTTGACTTCCCGACAATGGAACACAGGATCAAGATCTGGAGAGCTCGTGCATACTTAAAAATAAGTGCAGATGAGCAGCACCCTCTGCACGACGCTATATTCAGAGAAAAGGGTGACAGGCTAAAGAGGGGCAAATCATGGATGGGTCGGGCGGAAGATGTCGTCAGACAGGTCTGCAGTCTTACCAGTATCAACCCCGGCAAGGAATGGGTGCCGGTGCCTCCAGCTTTTAAGTGCACTTTCTCCTGCATTATCACACTCGACAGACGGTGCAGAGAGCAGAACCCTGCCGCTGTCAATGCAGAGGTTAACGCGCTCATCTATGAACACTCAGATAGCCCCGAAGTGCTCATCTATACAGATGGATCTGTTGTAAAGCAGCAGAGAAGTGCGTGGGCATTTACAGCCCGTTCGGCGGGCCGAACCGTTCAAGAATCCAGTGGTGCCCACTCTATGACCACGAGCAGCATGACGATGGAGGTGATGGCAGTTACACAGGCTTTCATATGGCTGGAATCACAGCATTATACCAACGTGTGTGTACTAAGTGATTCAATGAGCATGATTCAGAAGGTCGAAGCTGGATCTGTACGTAGACAGTGGACTGAATCGCTGCGGAAGTCTGTTGTCCGTAAAGTCACCTTCATCTTCGTCCCGGGACATGCGGGAGTCGAGGGAAATGAACGAGCTGACAAACTGGCTGGCTCTGCACCCCCTGTAGATGGCCAGCCCATGGATCGTGCCGATGTTATTAACGTCCTTAAAGATATGGCGAGAACAGAGGACTTTGACGTCAATGATTCCACATCGCTGTCCAGGATGAAAGACCTGGGAGTAAGAATCGGCACAGCCAGACGCGAGAGGTACATCGGGAAAACAAAGCGCCTCGTCAACCAACACAGAACTGGCACTATTAGCCACCGGACGCTGATGAATATGCTGGGGGGAGGATCTGAGCACCTATGGACATGTCCGGAGTGCAACGAAGATACCCCAACTGATAACTGAACTGAACAGAAGAGCTTCCGATTAGACGAACTCGTAGTTTTACGAACAGTTACGGAAGATCACGACCTTTCCGGGGATACCTTACACGTGCGTGTCGTGTTTTCCTGAGATATCGTTGTTAGGATTTGAAAACCGTCAATTTTGCAACAATTTTCAATAATTAGACAATTTGACACAAAGGGTGGGTTCAGTAAATTATGAATATTGCATAAAAATAACAGTTTTTAAACAAAAACAAGTACAGAATCTGATAGAAGACATGATAAGGTGTCTAAAAATGAACTATTCCAAAAATAGCCAAGTGGCTGTCTGATTGGCTGGCTGAACCGTGTTAAAGCAAAGGACATACTTTGTTTACACCTCTACCCAGTTCCCAGAGGAAGAAGCGTACACCACGATACATGTTATCAAAATGAGTAGAAATTCCATCCAGGTAAATGTCTCCTCTCCGTTGCCTGTGCCCAGTAACTCATTAATGTCTTCATAAATATTTGTGGTTCAGTGGTTTCTATCCGGGAAATTAAACGCTCAAACCTGTACCTCCTAATTCTTACCCACGGCTGTACCTCAAAACTTTACCCATGGGTGTCCCACCTAAATTTTACCCACGGCTGTATCGCCTAAACTTTACCCTCAACTGTACTTCATAATCGTTACCCACGGCTGTACCTCCTAAACTTTACTCATCGCCATATTTTCCAAAACCATACGCACAGCTGTACACCATCAAGTGTACTCATAACCTTACAGATGTACTTTCTAAACCCTAGTCACGAAACTGATACTCTTGTTCTTTGTCGTGTTTAGTTTATTTTGTAGTGTTCTGTTGTTTTACCTTTCTCTTCTCATGGTATTAGCATGCTTTGATGTTGTTATTTATAGTTATTTGTATCTTTACCTGAGGTTTTTGTTTACTGATTACGAATTCTGGTCGCAGAATTCCCCGGTTGTAATCAAGGTTTTGTCGAGCTGTCTCCCTCCATTTCATGGTATTCGCATTATTCAGCTCAGTGTAGTAGAAATTAAGAAGTCAAGAGATCGATAACGTGTTAAAATTGTGACATTGCTTTTTGATCCGGCAGCTTCTGCAGCTTGTCCTGTTCCAGAGGCATTGGTGTTAACTTTCCTCTTGGGTACATTAGACAGGCCGAGAGAAGGATCCATGTGCAACATATGGTCTCTAAATTCAGCCCAGGCTGTGTGTTATGGAGAGGTATAACTCCATTTTACAAACTATCGTCTGTCAAGACGGCAAAGTGCCAGTCAGTTAAGCACATATCTCCACATGTATGCAGTGTTTTGCTATTAAAGAAGTTATAATCAGAAACACATCCCAAATTAAACTGGCTAAAAGATATCTGAGAGCTAGACACCTAAATGACACATACCGTTTGCGCAGGAAGAATTTGAGACTGCGTAAGCGACATATTAGATTACCAAACGCTACACAAATGTCCTGTGGGCTTTGGGTTAGGGTCTGATAACTATGAAACACCTAATCCCGTGAAGGTTACATTACCAACCTAGGCCTGATCCCAGTCATTCCGTATGGGCTGTGTTGATTCATGACCTGGTTAGTTAGTCGTCGTTAGTCGGAGTTACAACATCACGGCAAAGGGTCACCCCACAATTTACTCCGTTCCTATGCCAGTGAATATCATACAAAATGTTTCTCACTGTCCTGTTTGAAAAGTGGAACAAACAGCAGCCCGGACAGACCACCAGGCATACATGCATAAGGCCGCTGCCAGAATGCCAACACTACAGTCCGGAACTAAAATTACACTTCACCTTGGCTCGAAAGGGCAGTCACTAGAAAATCAGCAGTTGCACACACATTACTGCATAAGGCAAAACCAGCTAGTTCAGCAACCGCGTCGCTCCAATCACTTAACTCAGTAGCTGGGCGACGGAACTATGTACTACCAATCCAACATGAGGAAAATTCGTAAGCAAACCATGGCCAGAAGCGAAGCAAAACCACTCTAGAGGCCTTAATAGCTCACCAGCCTATCCGCCAATATTGGACAGGAAGTCATGGTTACATCCTGATGCGCCTTTCCAGAGACAGGAAGTTCCAGTGCCGATCTTGCACATCCCTCTGGTTTCTGGGCTTGGAAGGAGGAAGGAAAACACTGGAATGCAGTCTTCGGTATCGGGGATAAGTCTCTTCATTAACCATATCCCCGTAGATACAAACCGTATTCATTGCTCTCGCGCCCGGAATGCCAATACATCGGACTGAAGAGTTAAAACAAAAGTCTTCCAAATGTTTTACCAACTAACCAAAGCCCCAAAAATGACAAGTAAAATTAAGCTTTACGTTTCTGTTCTAACTTAAGTGAAATGATAATTGTATACTGGATATTTGTTCTGTTTGCAAGAAGTATGGTATCACTATCAGTTCAAGTACAATTGGCATATTGGCTAGGAGAGTTGCAGCGGTTGTCGTTTTTGTGTTCATTTATATATTTGAGGAGAGCATTAGAAAATCTACCGACTCTGTGGCGATAGGGTTACAGATGTAAATCGTAATCCCGCATACCGCGTTCAAAACACAGCTGCGGGAGATTTGGAAGCAGGCCACCTTACATTGGTTTCGCTTACAAATGTATGAGTGCCGGTCGTTCAGAAAGCAATGGCAAACTACTGAACGTAAATTTGTCAAGAAATCACGAACAGTAGAAAATGATGGGGTCGTTTGCAACGTCCTGTAAATGATATGCAAGTAACTTTTATTAGAAAATATGAATAGGTGTAGGAGGCTATGATGATGTTGATGATGATTATAATGATAATGGTGATGAAATTATAAACCAGCGGCGATAAGTTGAAGAAGATCATACACTGTGCATGGACGAAACTGAGGACCAGCGGCAATGTGATGAACGAAACTGAGGACCAGCGGCAATGTGATGAACGAAACTGAGGACCAGCGGCAATGTGATGAACGAAACTGAGGACCAGCGGCAATGTGATGAACGAAACTGAGGACCAGCGGCAATGTGATGAACGAAACTGAGGACCAGCGGCAATGTGATGAACGAAACTGAAGACCAGCGGCAATGTGATGAACGAAACTGAAGACCAGCGGCAATATCATGAAATAGGGTCTTATTTGAGCTGCACTATAGGTGATCGAACATATAAACAAGCAAACACAATAAATTTTGTAAGAGGCAACCAAATGGCATTTGTGTAAGACTGGCTGCCCCATCTCGTAGAACATTTTATCAGCAAAACCCATGTCTATGACGGGCTTGGCATGAGTTGGATAAGGGAATTTGCTCCACTGGGAGAAGAAAGGCAGAAGATGAAGAATGGTCTTGGCAACAAAGTCGTAATTATGTTCACAAGCGTTAAAGAGCGAGAGTATCTAATGAAGGGGCAAATGGATGCAGAGATCACCATGGATACCCAGTGTTGACGAAGAAACGTGCCTCAACACAGATCGTAATGAAGCATCCACAACATGATATTAATTTTTCATTGATGGCAACGCTTGACTGGTCATGTTGACAGATACTATCAATAATTTGGTAGTTTTCTCATATTTGTTTTTTCTTGTCCGTAGATAACAAACATCTCATGAGAAATAAATTCGTTGTTTGGCTTCGGGTATTGATTGGCAGTCATATAAGTAAAGGAAAGATAGTAGAGATAAGCAGAAACACTTGTAAATAGAACACGTGAAAGTTCTAGGTGCATCCGTATTCGAAGCTGCCGTTTTGGAGTAATTTACCTTCGTGTTCTTATTTTTTATATAAATACAATTATAATGTCACACTAAGGTGTGGTGTAGTCAAAGCTAGCTAACATTATAACTATGTAGTTTAGTCATATTCACCGCCGCCACGACCATCATCATCATCATCTAGCTTGTCTTTTCCAGAATGTCGCTCTGCTCACTGTCCGCCGAAAAAATGCTCGACCCTTTCTCTTGCCTCGTACATTTTCAAGTCTAATGGGTCTGCAATGCATTTAGTCCTTCTTCGTGTTGGTCGACCTGTGCCTCTGCCTCCAAGAACGATACCGTCTATCATAACTGAGAGCACCAACACTGCAAGCCTGTCAACATAAAGCCAGCAAGGAGCACTTTGTTATTGTATAATATTATGCTCCAGATTTCTTTAGATTTCACCCCTGAACTCACTAGAATTATTCCTTATTTCTTAATTTATTTTATTAGTTTTTTGTTTTTTTTGGTTTTTTTTTTTTAAAAATCCCGTTAACCCTTTTCATGTTTACTGCATTGCCATGGCAGCATGATTCTTTGCAGACTTTTAGTTTTGGGCTCTTGAACCTCAGCGAAATTCTCATTTCTCTTGTTTATTTCTGACTGTGGTGTTTTCGGTTAGCTGAATGAATATTTGTGTAGTTCATAGTCATGGGAGTTGCTTCATGATGTAGATAGTCTGTTTCACAATTCACGGTAGAACAATGCCTTGTTTCATAATAGTCTGTGTCGCTAATAACGGTAGAAAAGTATCATATTCCATGGAAGTCTTGTTTCGCTGTTTACGGTAGATTAGTAGTAGTACCATATTCCATGGAAGTCTTGTTTCGCTGTTTACGGTAGATTAGTATCATATTCCATGGAAGTCTTGTTTTGCTGTTTACGGTAGAATAGTGCCTTGTTTCATACAAGTTTGTGTCGCTAATGACGGTAGAATTAATGCCTTATTCCATGGAATTCACGTTTCTCTATTTACGGTAGAATAGTGCCTTGTTTCATGAAAGTTGCTGTTGCTAATGACGGTAGAAAACTGTCATTTACTGCCAATATAGTACCTTGCGGTGTATGGCAGAGGGGTCTTTGAGCCTGAGGAATAAAGGCCGCCTGGCTAGTGCAGTCGCCGCGAACTGTGCAGGTTAGGATTTTCTTTTTGCCCCCGACAGAAAAAAATCCGATACCTTACCGAGGGATCGAACCCGGGCCTCCCGAATGAGAGTCCGGCGTTCTAGCCTCTCGGCCAGCCGCTCCTCTTTATTAATGCCTTATTCCATGGAATTCATGTTTCGCTGTTTACGGTACAGTAGTGCCTTGGTCCACTTGCTTCATCACTAGTTACAACTGGGACGCATTGTTGAGTTGTTGTTGGTTTAATCTTTGGATACTCTCTGTTAACGCTTCTGCGAGTGTTTGAAATGATTGTTTTCACATCTTGGAAGGCGGGGTATTGATTGCGCTGCATGTGGACATGGCAGCTTCGTCGTTGCTTGTTTTATTTAGGGCCAGATACGTGTGCTTCTGCCATTTCCCCACTCATTTAAAACAAAACAAAAAACATTGTGTCATGTTTAGGTTTCTTCAGTCAGCTGATTTTCGCTCTGTGTGTATGTATTTGTACGTGTGTATGTTCGTGCATGTGGTTTTTTTTCCGAATCAGATTGTTTTGTAAATTTGGCTGCATGTGTTTTATTTGGTCAGTGTTTGGTTACATGTGTTTTGTTTGGTCACTAATATCTCATTGTATATTTCCTTAGTATATTTTCGCTCGTTTCTTCCAACACTGTCAGTACCGCAAGTTGTGCCACATCTTTTCGCGTGTTAGTTTTTACCAATTTCATGTCTTCATGTATGCTGTGACATTTCTAATTTGATGAGCAAAGTATTAACAGTTTATTGTACGTTGTCTAGACTTCGAGAAGTTGTTTGCAATTTGTATCAGCTGCTGTTCTGGGAAATAAAGGCGGCTGACGTGGTATTGACCACATCATCCATCCAGTACTGATTGGTCACATAAAAACATGGAGTTAGAATCACATAGCCAAGACGCTGCGAGCCGTGCGGAACGTTACGTTCTTTCTGTGTACCATAACATATCCAAATTGCCCTATGTCATGAAACGGGGACCTATACTTACTTTACCTGCTTTTTCTTAGCGCTGGATGTTAGGCGGCTTTCACCAAACCCGACACCCAACATAGTGTCAACGGCTTCTCGCGGAGGATCGCAATTGGAGGGGTACAGGTCTTATCTTGGTGCGAGGAAAATAACGTAAATACAATATCTCATGAAAGTTTAGTTTAGTAAGTTTAGTTTAGTCGTTGGATCAACATCACGGCACACGGTTTAACCCATAAGTGCTCCGTTTTCCTCAAACTCAAACTCAAACCTGAGTCTGGAGAAACTCAGCTCAATGCACGAACTCCGTTGCATCGGCGAGGATCCTGAAATACTTTGGGTATATTTTTAACTCGAAATTTTGCCCGGGCAGCGCCGTTAGGCTACTCTTTTTTCGATTTCCAACTGCCAAGGGATTTTTTACGTTCGCACCAATACACACGGGCGTCCGATCTCACTACCCAGAGACCAGGGGAAATTTTATTACTGGAAGTCCAGGTGGATTTTTTAAATAAATCCCGGTCCTCACCGGGGCCTGAACCCGGGACCTCCAGCACTCGAGGCGGACACCATACCCTGAGACCACTCAGCCCCCCTATCTCATGAAAGGGCAGACCAGGCCCTAAACCTGGGTCGGCAACTAGTCTAGGATCAAAGCTCCGACATGCGGTCAGTTAGAGCATTACTTTGCAGATCCGGCAGCTTCTGCAGCTTGTCCTTTTTCATATATTTTGATGTTACCTTTCATCTGGTGTAAACTAAGCAGACCGAGAAAGGAATTATGCTATATGGGCAAGAAATAGTCTCTACAATTCAGCCCAGGCTTTATGCTATGGAGAGGTATAACTCCATCAAAAACTATCCCCTGTCAAGACGGCAAGGTGCCAGTGGGTGAGGCAAGCAGCGACACGATTGATCTATAAACATCTGAGCCCAGCACGATTTACCTAGTACGTGTAAAGACGTGGAATGAGGTCCTTCACTTTTACTTTTACATCGTGTTGCCATCATTGGAATCGTCTAGTTTAACTATGTGTATTTGTCTTCTTCATTGACATATAAATGTCCTTTACAGTATTCACTATAAACACACGCGAATAAGTCGTTTATGTTGGTAATGTGATCGTCTTGATTAGTGAATGTAATCCTTTGAAACATTGCTGTCTCGCGATACACAGACGGGTAGCTGTCTTTACAATGAGTAAATAAATCAACAATCACGGAAAGAAGAAATGTTGAACTTTACAAGAACATAATCACAAGTGACAGAATGGTTTTTTGCGACCAAACAAGACAAACAGTCACATTAAACACTGATGTTTTCTTTAGTAAGGTTTTCTCTAGAAGGTCCATGTGTTAGATAAGCACATTTTCTGTGTTTAAATGTCATATTTTAGGTTTAGTAATTTCAATGTCCGTTTGTCTTTGTTTTTGTCTATTGACAACGGCCTTGTAGCCGCAACATCAGCAATGTCCTTGTGATCGTGTTCCACTAAAGCTAACGTTTCTACTTTCAGTTGTGGTTAATTTATTCCTTGTTGTATTACAGTAATATTGAAGGGAGGGGAAAAGTGGTTAAGAATATGAGGTGTAATAAAGATATTCTGAAAGCAGATAAAGAAATTCAAGAACAATTCAGAGTTACTGTGAAAAATAGGTAAAATACATAGTATAAATTAACAATGGAAAATGTTAAGAGACTCCTATTCATCAAACAAGCAAAGAAATATTACCAGAGAGAAGATAAAAAGCTAATAACAAAGGGATGATCGAAGAAAGCTTAATGTTGATGGATAAAAGAAAAGGATGAAGTAGATGTTTGAAAGATATCAACGTTGACGAGAAAGATATCAGAATAATAAAACATATTTACTGGAAACAAGTAGTAGCAATTAAAATGGGAAATAAAGATGGCAGTTCTGAATAAATAAAGCTTAGGATTACGACAAGGATACGTGTTGTTAGAGGATCTCTTCTCTCTCTAAAGCGAAGTAATCATGAGATAGATCAAAGAGTAGCCAGGAATATTAATCACGGGTAATAATATAAAGAATCTACGCTTTGTAGATGACACGGTATTGATGGCGGAAATGCAAAAGATCTAGAACAGTTGTTGGACATTGTAGTAACAGTGAGTGCAAAGAAAGAAATCTGCTTGAATATCTAGAAAACAGAAATAATGGTTATATCAAAGAAAAGGGTGATACCAAAATGTTGAAATAACAATAGAAAGGAAAATGCTTAACTGTTTGGATGAGTGTAAATACCTAGGAGCAATTATGCCGTCAGAAGGGAGATGCACACTAGAGATTAAGAACAGAATATGGCAAGTAAAAGCTGAATTTCAGAAAATGAAAAGTATCTTGTGCTATAAGTAATTGAATTTTAAAAAAGAGAGTGCTAAAATGTTATATGGTACCTGTTTTGATGCATGGCAGTGAATCTTAGAATGTAATTGAACAAATTAGAAAAATCTTAGAAGCAACAAGGATGTGGTTGCGAATTCCTTAGACTTCCAGAGTAACTAGCATCGATTGCCTGAAAGAGGCTAATGAAAGTAGAACATTATAATATACAACAACAAGAAATAGACAAACATCTTTCTTTGATCATGTGATGAGAAGAGAGGCATTTTAGATCATCGTGATAACTAGAAAGATCAATAGGAAAAAGAAGCAGAAGCAGATCATGAGAAACGATGCTGAATGGACTGAAACGGTGGCATGGCGGAATATCATCAGCAGAGTTCATCCACAACACCACGGACTGAGATCTGTGGAGAGACATAAACGCCTACGCCAGCTGGCATGGCGCGTGATGATGATGATGGTGATGATGATGATGATGATGTTTACAGCTTTACGGAATTTTAGCTTTTCGTAACATATTGAACGTTGCCGGCCCTTTCATGGCTGAACATATTTTCTACAAGAATAGTCGATCCAGTAGGCCGCATATCGGACCATTCTGTATTTTATATTAGAGGCCTACTTTCTCAAACACTATAACACTGTAACTAGTGAACGTAAACTTGCCGAGAGATCACAACAGTAAAAATGCTGGTGTTAACTGCAACGTCCTGTAAAGCCTATGCAACTAGCCTTTTCTAAACAGAAAGCCACGGTGGCACAGTGGCTTGTGCGGTTGGTCATGTGTTCGAATCTCCGTCGTGACTGATTGTTTTTTTAAAGTGGCCTGGGCTCTCAGGTCAACCCAGACTAAAATATGTTCCAGGAAATGTCCTAGAAAGTAAAGACGGCCGGCGTCTTATAAACCACATCACCCATTTATTGCTGATTAGTCTTCTTTTTAAATATGGGGCTAACACCAGAATGCCTCAATGCGCATAAATGGGTCCTAGATAATTTTAAGGGTTCTTTTGCACACCTTAAGGCGCTTGGGACATATGCGTACATTTTTTTAAGTTGCATATCCCTTACAGGACGTTGCCGTCAACACCAGCATTTTTCAGCTGCTGTTGATGTTCTTGGCAAGATTACGCTCAGTAGTTTGCCATTGCTTTCTGCGCGATCGGCTCACATACCTCCGTAAGTAATAAACACAACGCGATCCGCTGCCGAATCTCACGCAGCTGCGTTCCTCGCATGGATACAGGGGAGTACGGAGAAAGTCGTTAACCCCTTCGTTAGGGAGACTATATTTTTAATTGACCTATCTGCACTCTGTGGTGATGGTGTGGACATTATCAAGCCGGCTGGAATTTACTTCCCAAGAAATTTTCCGGTACTGATTTTAGGCTGGGTCGACCTGTGACTCCGGGTCAAGTTTTAACAATCTGATTGGATGGGGATTCGAATCCATAATTACAGGGTCGGCATGCTGGCGTCTACTGCGGCTCCTCATAAAACAAAAGAGGGCTTCACTTTAGCCCGCACACACGGAACATTTATATTAGTGTAATTGTAATGGTGTATAGGCCAGTCTCCCTGGTCTAGGCATTACACGACATTCTCCGTAATCCCGTATACCCTCGTAAGTAACATGACGTGCGCGAGAATCGGTAGCGGTTCTCTCCGTGTCGGTAACTTACGGGGTATGTGAGCCGGTCGCTCAGAAATCAATGGCAAACTACTGAGCGTAATATCGCCAAGACATCAACAGCAGCTGAAAATGCTGGTGTTGACTGCAATGTCATGTAAAGGATATGCGGGGGAAAAAAATAATAATAATAACCATGAAATCGAATCACTTGTGATGGCTGTTAGCGTAGAATGACGCTGACACTAGCCGAACTAAACCACTGCTTCAGTTGACGCGTGACATCGCTGAAGTCGCTGAAATATACAGTGACCCTCCCTACTACGTGGAAATGTTGGGTAGGGGAGGTAAGGCCACTCGGCTGAATGTTGACTAATAGTTTCTGTCAGAAATGGGTCGCGACGGTAGAAAATGTACTTAGTAGGTTGGCCGCTTTGATTGGATAGAAGAGAGGGGGCAGGGGAGAACGGTAGTGACAGACGAGACGAGAAGATTGTAATCGCGCGGGATGGGTGCAGATTGGAATCACTCAGGTGACACTAAAATGGGTCAACGAAATCATGTAACACCCTCCTCCTCCCTTTCACCCACCTCTCTATAATATCTTAATGTCAACGACCTGTCACAGACATGCCACTGAATGTCATCGACCTTCATTACATGTCATCGACCGGCTGCCGAATGTCATCGACCGGCTGCCGAATGTCATCGGCCAGCCTTTGTATCTCTTCGACCGGCCACTGAATGTCATCGACCGGCCACTGGATGTCATCGACCGATCACTGAATGTCATCGACCTGCCATTTAATGTCATTACCCTGTCATTGAATGTTAACGACCGGCCAGTGAATGTCATCTACTTGACATTATATGACATCGATCAATCGTTAAATGTCATCACCTGCTACTAAATATGTTGACCTACCACTGAATGCCATCGGCCTACCACCAAATGACACGGATCTATCGCTTAGTGCCATCGCCATTAAATTATTTCTGTGCACTAATGTACCAACAAAGTGTTAGGACATTATGTAAATGGATTGTTTACACGAGCCTACAGACACATTGTAGGACATTGTGTAAATGGGTTGCTTACGGGAGCCTACAGACACATGGTAGGACATTGTGTAAATGGATTGTTTACACGAGCCTACAGACACATGGTAGGAAATTGTTTAAATGGGTTACATGCATTATTCTACAAGCACGTTGGTAAGACAGTGTTTAAATGTGTTACATGCACTGACCTAACATACATTCGCAGGACAGTGTTTAAATGTGTTATTTCCATTAGTCTGCAAACGCATTTGGTAGGACATTGTTTAATTTGGTGACATTCACTGGTCTACAAATTCATGGGTAGGCCAGTGTTTAAATGTATTGTATGCATTAACCTAACAGCACAGCAAATCCTGCTTGGATGCTAAGCTGTTGCAGGGCTGCATGTATTCCCAGACAGTGCCCACATCATGCGCACCCAATCTCATCATATGGACTCCTGGGGTGTCCTGAAAATGTGATCTCGGCGGAGTAACACTAACCATATTACCACTCGTTCGGTTACCGACACATGGGCCTATAACCGTATCCCTGATATTCCTTCGTGGCGTGTAATAGGGCTTTGACTTAACTCCAGTGATGGTGTAATTGCGACAGCGATGGTTTATGTATATATAGTTGCGTGAGGAGAAGTGTAAGCATGAAGTATGATATGTTCGTATTGATCAACAACGCAAACTTTAATAAAAGAGTAATGATGAAAGCCATGGTTTGTGCATATTGTTGCACGAACAACAGTTTAAGCAGGAGGGATTATAAGTTTGTTTAGGTGAATTCGATTTTAGGAGCATGCATCTTTCCCATTTCAACATACGCCTGTGAGACCTGAACTCTTTCTAAACAAGCTGAACAGCGCATAAATGCTTATGAATATAAATGTTACAGTTGGGTTCTAAGAGTATCTTGGATACAGAAATGTACAAATGTATCCGTACGACAAGATCTGAATATTGAAGAAGGTTAGCTTCTAAAGACGATTCAAAGAAAATTAAAATATTTTGGTGACTTGAAACGTCATGAAAGTTTTGAGGGAACAATAAAGAGGGGTATATGCTCGGGAAGAGAGGAAGAGGAAGTTCAAAGAGAAGATGGTTGCAGGATGTGGCAGATGATCCCCAGATGGATGTATCGGTCGCAGGACATTGTGCTTAAGACCGAGGAGATTTCCGGACGGTTATTATGGCAGCGAGAATCTACAAAGGACATGCTACTGAATTAATTTTTTCCGGAAGGTTATTATGGCAGCGAGAATCTACAAAGGACATGCTACTGAATGAATAAGTGAATTCTTAACCGCTTTCCTCCTTCCCTGCCCCCTTTCTCTCCCCCCCCCCCCCCCCCCCCCCCCCGTCTTCAATACTACTGCAACAATACAAGGAATTAATGAATAGGTGAATGGGTGGCCGGGTTGGGTATCCTCAATCGAAAAAGTGAAGTAACTCCTTTCCTCTACTAAGCTTCGGGCACTCTTGTGGAGTACCGCTTAACCCACCCCACCCCCTTTATGTTGAGGGTCACGAAGAGCCATGCCAGCAGGTGGTGGATGGAGCTGGGCAGCAGCCGACAGATAGTTGGTGGTTATGGCCTCGACCGTAGGCAATGGATGAGGAGACAATGGCTGCGGTCACCGACCCGTATGGCCACTGCCAGTAAGAAAAGCAATGGTTAACTGCTTTCTGTGCAGGTGCCTCGTATAGCATATCTTTATGCAGCAACCGTAGACAGCCATGATCTCAAACACCACACCACACACCACATGAATTATAAAGAGAAAACGATAGCTGAATAAGATAAACTGCATGCTACCGACAATCACAGTTGCGTTGACAGGTATCGAACTGTTACTACTGATATCATCATAAAGTGTTGCACCACTTTGGTATGATCGTGGAGCTTGGTTATTGTGAAACTGTGATTGGGAAGCTTTGCTGATTGTGAAGCTTGCTGATCGTGAAGCTTGCAGAATGTGAAGCTAGCAGAATGTGAAGCTTTCATATTGTGAAATTTGCAAATTGTGTAGTTTGCAGATTGTAAAGCTTGCTGATTGTGAAGCTTGCAGATTGTGAAGTTTGCAGATTGTAAAGCTTGCAGATTGTGATGCTTGCAGATTGACAAGCTTGCAGATTTTAAAAAGGTTGTAGATTGTGAAGCTTGTTGACTGTGAAGCTTGCTGACTGTGAAGTTTGCATATTGTGAAGCTTGCAGATTGGGAAGTTTGCAGATTGGAAAGTCTGCACATTGTGAAGTTTGCAGATTGTGAAGTCTGCAGATTGTGAATTTTTGTAGATTGTGAAGCTTGCAGATTGTGATGTTTGCAGATCATGAAACTATGATTGTAAAGCTTGCTGGTTATGAAGCTTGCTGATTGTGAAGTTTGCCGGAAATGTCCGCAGTCGCACCTCTGCAGCTAGGCGACGACAACAACCGCTTATGGTGGAATAGGTCTTGCAAGGACCGCTCCCCACACCTGTAGAGGGCGTGGAGGGGACACAGGTTTAGTGGAATTAGCCCAGGGGAAGAGCTGGATTCCCCTGGAGCATGGGGGGGGGGGGCAACCGTAAGCTGGTAACTGGATAGGTGACATCTATTGGGCCATAGCTAGCCACCGAGGTGGAAGTGAGGCCGGAGGGAAACTGCTCGAGGGAAACTGCTCGAGGGAAACTGCTCGAGGGAAACTGCTCGAGGGAAACTGCTCGAGGGAAACTGCTCGAGAAAGATGCCGGCTATCCCGCTGTAAATTACGGTGCAGTGACTTACGGTGCAGTGACTTACGGTGCAGTGACTTTGGGTGCAGTTATACATTGCACCAAGAGCTCAATGTTCGTCTTTCCGAGGACGGGGGTTGATGGCTCCTCGGCAGACACGCTTCAATCAATCATGTGCCATGCCGGAAAGCGTGGGCGGCCATGACTCGCCATTTCACTCGATCACCAGAGTCGTGGATCAGCTCAGTGTAGCGACATTAATGAGGGATTATCACAACAAACGATCGTCTCGAAGGTGGATATGCAGAACAGGAAGACGTCATAACCCAAGCGCCCCCCCCCCCTTTTTTTTTTTTAAAGAGTGTACGGGAGGTAAATGGGGCAGAAACATTCCTCGAGGAAGCTCCCCCCACACACACACACACACCGCCCGCTTCTGAAGATCGGAACCCTTATATCGTGCTTGCTCCACGGCGGAGTTGTAATCACTGTATATATACGTTCGTTATTAATGTGGGGTCAAAATTCAAGTATCTATGCACATGGGTAACAAATAGAAGATGTATCACAGATATAAAGGCAGGAATAAATGTTTTGCATATCCTTTACAGGACATCGCTGTCAACACCAGCATCTTTCAGCTGTATGTTGATTTCTTGGCAAGATTACGCTCAGTAGTTTGCCATTGCTTTCTGAGCGGCCGGCTCAGTTATCCCGCAAGTCACCAGCGGGGGTCGAACCGCTCCCAGCTCTCGCCCTGCTACGAGACTGCGTGATAAACGGGATTACGGAGAAAGTGTTGTAACCCCTCGGCCAGAGAGACCGGCAAAGGAAGGAATAGGGCGGGCAAAACATAGATTTTATTAACTGAAGAACATCTTATTGCAATAACTGCCTATCTATGGACGTAAGTACAAGAGTTAATGCATGTTACATAGAACTAAGATTTAACATTTGGCTGTGACTGTTGTACAATCAGTATAAATGCAAATAATTTCTTCCCCACCCCCCCCCCCCCCCCAGATCTCCGAGATGTGATTATATAGAAGAATGCTGAAAATTCCTTCATCATCATCATCATGTTCCACTTTTGCCGTCACGCAGCGTGGGGAGCAATAATTGGCGTTCCGGCGCCCGATTAGTGGCACTGGATAGTGTCATTCCGGGTGATTGTACAGTGTCTTTGATGTCGTCAATCCATTTTCTTCTCGGGCGTGCTCTTGCCCTTTTCGCAGATGATCTTTGATGGTAGTTGATGGTGTTGCATTCTAACGAGATGGCCAAACCATTTGATCTTTTGTCTGTCGATAAATGTGGCACAGGGTATTGATCTCACTGTCTGTCTGATAACAACAAAATGAATAATATTCTAAATGGTTTTTGTTATTTTAGAAAGCTAAGAATAAAATATATTTTTTTTTAAAGTATATCACTAACATCGGAAAGAGGCAGATGTCATTTTTTTTGCCACATAATGAGAATAGAAAAGACTTGATCATGTGGTGACAACTCGAAATATTTGTGGAAGGAGGGACAGAGGAAGGCAACCAGAGAAGATTCGTGACAGCCTTGTTTCATGTCACCCAAGTGTGTCAGCTCACGTATTGATATATACTGTTTAAGATCGCAACTCGCGGAGAAGCGTGATCGCCCGTGCCAGTCGACAAGGCACTTGACGATGATTCTTTTCTTGGTATATATTTTATTTGGTAAATAAACCGGGCAGCGGCGTGTTTATCTATACCATTTAACTGTATATGTGTTATATAGTTATCTCTATCGTTTAACGTGTATATCTCTGCTATATGTTTGCCTGTACCGTATATTTGTGCTATATGTTTACCTCTACCGTTTAATGTGTATATTTGCCCTATATGTTTATCTCTACCGTTTAATGTGTATATTTGCGCTATATGTTTATCTATACCGTTTAATGTGTATATCTGTGCTACATGTTTATCTCTACCCTTTAACGTGTATGTCTGTGTTATATGTTTATCTATACCGTTTAATGTGTATATCTGTGCTATATGTTTATCTATACCGTTTAATGTGTATATATGTGCTATATGTTTATCTCTACCCTTTAACGTGTATATCTGTGCTATATGTTTATCTCTACTGTTTAACGTGTATATCTGTGCTATATGTTTATCTATACCGTTTAACGTGTATATCTGTGCTATATGTTTATCTATACCGTTTAATGTGTATATATGTGCTATATGTTTATCTCTACCCTTTAACGTGTATATCTGTGCTTATTGTTTATCTCTACTGTTTAACGTGTATATCTGTGCTATATGTTTATCTATACCGTTTAACGTGTATATCTGTGCTATATGTTTATCTCTACCGTTTAACTTGTATATCAGTGCTATATGTTTATCTATACCGTTTAACGTGTATATTTGCGCTATATGTTTATCTCTACCGTTTAATGTGTATATCTGTGCTATATGTTTATTTCTACCCTTTAACGTGTATGTCTGCGCTATATGTTTATCTCTACTGTTTAACGTGTATATCAGCGCTATATGTTTATCTATACCGTTTAACGTGTATATCTGTGCTATATGTTTATCTCTACCGTTTAACTTGTATATCAGTGCTATATGTTTATCTATACCGTTTAACGTGTATATCTGTGCTATATGTTTATTTATACCGTTTAATGTGTATATCTGTGCTATATGTTTATCTATACCGTTTAATGTGTATATCTGTGCTATATGTTTATCTATACCGTTTAATGTGTATATATGTGCTATATGTTTATCTCTACCCTTTAACGTGTATATATGTGCTATATGTTTATCTCTACCCTTTAACGTGTATGTCTGCGCTATATGTTTATCTATACCGTTTAATGTGTATATCTGTGCTATATGTTTATCTATACCGTTTAATGTGTATATATGTGCTATATGTTTATCTCTACCCTTTAACGTGTATATCTGTGCTTATTGTTTATCTCTACTGTTTAACGTGTATATCTGTGCTATATGTTTATCTATACCGTTTAACGTGTATATCAGCGCTATATGTTTATCTATACCGTTTAATGTGTATATCTGTGCTATATGTTTATCTCTACCGTTTAATGTGTATATTTGCGCTATATGTTTATCTATACCGTTTAACTTGTATATCTGCGCTATATGTTTATCTCTACCGTTTAACTTGTATATCTGTGCTATATGTTTATCTCTACCGTTTAATGTGTATATTTGCGCTATATGTTTATCTATACCGTTTAATGTGTATATCTGTGCTATATGTTTATCTCTACCCTTTAACGTGTATGTCTGCACTATATGTTTATCTATACCGTTTAATGTGTATGTCTGCACTATATGTTTATCTATACCGTTTAATGTGTATGTCTGCGCTATATGTTTATCTATACCGTTTAACGTGTATATCTGTGCTATATGTTTATCTCTACCCTTTAACGTGTATGTCTGCACTATATGTTTATCTATACCGTTTAATGTGTATGTCTGCACTATATGTTTATCTATACCGTTTAATGTGTATATCTGTGCTATATGTTTATCTCTACCGTTTAACTTGTATATCTGTGCTATATGTTTATTTCTACTGTTTAATGTGTATATCTGTGCTATATGTTTATCTATACCGTTTAACGTGTATGTCTGTGCTATATGTTTATCTATACCGTTTAATGTGTATATCTGTGCTATATGTTTATCTATACCGTTTAACTTGTATATCTGTGCCATATGTTTATCTCTACTGTTTAATGTGTATATCTATGCTATATGTTTATCTATACCGTTTAACGTGTATATCTGTGCTACATGTTTACCTGTACCGTTTCAGTGTAGATCTGTGTATATATTTATGTATGTAATTTACATGTAGATCTGTGAAATACGTTTACCTATACCGTTTACGTATTATTATTCTTTCTCCCTTTTTCCCCCTTTTGCGTATAGATTTGTAATACATGTTTGCTTATACTGTTTACGAGTAGCTGTGTGCTATACGGTTGCATATATCGGCCACATGTAGATCTGTTATACACGCAACATGTGTCCTACAGTTATATAGCATAAAAAGTAACTGTTAGATCAAATACACCTGCGCAATGCGGTTTCCTGGCGTCACTATGAATAAAGTGCAAATCATTATTCACGCTTGCTGTTGTGTATATTATCCGTTCATTGTTGTCATTGTTTGGTAAATCAACACACGTTGCCACAAGTTCTCCTCCGACTTACCCCGGATATAAATGCTATCACTAACTGTTCAACTAGTTGTCTCTACGATTGCATGAATTGTGGGCGCCTTCTTCTAATGCCTTCGCCAATTCTAGCTGTGTACTAAACTTTCATTGCTTCTTCTCCTTTGTACACCTTCAGCCATCACCATGAATATATATTAAGTAAGCAGCTGTCAATTTGAGACAGTTTTCGTCCATTCTTTGTCGTGTAACTCAAGTCATTTGAAAATGACGCAAACGTTGAACCGCATAAATACGTTGCTGGAAGATTAAAAGATTGCTCAAAACTTGATCCTCGTTGAAATGTTTAGTTGAAAATGCTTCGTGTGTTCATACCAGCAGGTAAATCTATGTGTATATAAGACAGAAGAAAACAGGTCCCGAAGCAGTGATCTGTTATGGATCTGTGATGTGATAGGACCATCGCGTTGATTTATTTTGTTTTTTTAACCTGAATGCACGCAGGAATAGGTGGGCAGTCTTTCCTTCACTTAGGGGACGACGAACGCAGGCGAACTTTTGTCCGACAGCCCCAATGACATTATCAGCGTAGCCTCCTAGTGATAACTCCAACGGGCACAGCGTGCCGATTATTATAATATATTAATATTCCTATTTCTTGAGTAGTCCGGCCAAGAACTGATCGTGCTTCTAGATGTGTGTAGTGTTTCGGTGGCATATACCTATACATATGGCCGTGACAGCATTGTAGTTGACATGTTAGCTTACCGACACAGCCGTCCTGAGTTCAATGCCCAGTAGTGTCAACCTTTGATTGTATGGACCGGCGCGGTTATGAGGTTACCCATCCTACTAAAATGAGTAGTGGATAATTTTCAGAATTTTCTGGAAGAGCAGGGAATTATATACCTTATTATACCGTGACTTGGTACATATGTAGCGGTCTAACATTTCACACCTCTGTGGTGGTTCTGGCATTTGATTACTTATGCCTTTTGCTGTACCCTCGTGTGTACTTTTATTATGTTATAACGTAACAAATTACGTTTTAATTCAGCGCCTAGCTTTATATCGGATTTGCAAAGCTATTTGATCTAATCGGATTATGGTCGATGTCATAACTACGTGAAGAGGTATGCATTACACGTGGAAGCTTGGGATGTTGGCACAGCTATAATACCTGCGAGTGACAAGAGAGATGTGATGCATACGTGTCGGCTGTTACTCACAAAAGACACTGCAATGGAACCGGCATTAAAGAACAACATTCAATTAACGATTTTAACATGATGGGTTCGAAATCTGTTGTCTGTAAATGACTCGTTTTCGTCCGTGAAGGAACATTTTAGTCTGGATATACAGAAAGTGTCAATCAACATCAGGCGGACAGGGTAGGCTGTTGGATTAATTACGGAAGAGATTTGATCACCCGTGAACATGTCCTGTGTTTCATGATGATCATCTGAACTGAACTGAACAAGAATGTGTATTCACGGACCATATCGTCTGTATGACCTACAGCCCGTGTAGTCGAGCTATACTCTGTGTTTGATCATGCCTCTGTTCGAGTTTCAATCCTCGGCTCGGATAGTTAAACTGACCAAGCTGTCTGCACGGAATGACGGATATTCTTCCAATGGTAATGTATTTTTTTTTAAATTTATTATTGGCGTAAGATTTTACAGATATTAAGTCTGTTTTTGTTGTGATTCTTGTTTTGTTAATGTCTGCATATCTGCACCTTTATATAAATTGTGTTACATAGTCAGAACAAACTACTGAACGTAAATTTGCCAAGAAATCACAAACAGCCCAAAAATACTGGGTTGACTGCGACTGTTATATTATAGTGGGCCACGGTGTAATGGTTAGGACGTTATGCTAACAGTGGCATGCGTCCGGTCGGGTAAGGGTTCCGTGCCTGTTTTCGTCGTTTGCTACGGGAGGGGAAGACAGGCCACCTATTCCTTCGTGCAACCAGGCCTGCAAAAATGTGATGGTCCATACATTTCACGCGCTCACAGCAAGTTCCTGTTATGGGATTTGTGTTTATTACTGTCCGTCTGTCATTGCTTTTGCATAGATAGCATTTAAGAGACTTTATTCCGGCTCCGCTCTCAGATATTCGGTCCCCATCCAAGCGTTTTTCTTTTACATTGACCTCTTCTGCCAGATCGACCTAGCCTAAAATTAGTACCAGAGAAGTTTTGGGGGCGGGAGAGGGGCTGTGTGATAACGAACACATCACCCGTCGGGTACCGGTTGGTCTATAAAATATGGGACTATCACCGTATTTCCGGTACACATCAACGTGTGGGAAATAGTCCTATACTTTACTTAACTTTGATTATTACTTAGGTTCGAAGTTGCGTGGCCGAACGGTTAAGAGCTTCAATTTCTGGTGCGCTGATGGCGGGGTAGAGGGTTCTATAACTACACCGGTCAGTTGGAATTAAACGTTGGGTTCTCGTCCTTGACTTAGGGATGTAAATTACAAGTTCATCAAAAATCAGAGGGGGTTCGCCTGATGGGAAGCTGGCCTACAAGCAAATATCAGTCAAGTGGGGATTACGCTACGCTCGAGTTTAAAGCGAACGAACGAAAAAAACATCATACTTACATATGTATGTACACATGGGCGTACATACGTACGTATTTATGTGTTAATATGATTATGTGTGTGTTTTTGTGTGTGGTGTGGTGTGTGTGTGTGTGTGTGTGAGGGGGGAGTGGGGGGGGGGGGAGTCTTTGTCAGATATACTAAGCTACCGTATAACAGTAAATGGTACTACCTGCTTTCTGTTAGCGCCGAATGTTGTGTGGCGCTCTTCAGACCCGACACCCCACATTGTGCCAAAAGCATCGGGCGGAGAAGCACAATTAAGAGGGTAAACACCTATCGAGGAAATGCAACATAAAGACTAAATGTCATTTCAGGGCAGACCAGACCCTAAGCCTTGATCGGCAACTGGTCTAGGATGAAAGCTAACACAGGCGGATAGTTAGAGCATTGCTTTGTTGATCCGGCAGCTTTTGCAGCTTGTCTTGTTCCATTTATATCGGTGTTCTCTTTCCTCTGGAGTAAACTAGGCAGGCCGAGGGAGGGATCATACAGCATTAGCAACATATGGTCTCTAATTCAGCCCAGTTTTTGTGCTATTTGAGAGGCATAACTTCATCTCTGGTTTCCACCATGGGTGGTAGTTATTAAGCCGTATTTGTTTTTTCTTTTACGCAAAGCGTAACAAACGCGCGCAATATTTACAACTTTGAGATTGTATGCATATATACATCAACAAACACGAAACTGTTGTCATTATCCATGCAGACTGCATCTAAGGTACTTGGCACGGTTAACCTCCACAATAATTATCCCATAAATGTCACTACATCATGTATGTTGATCGATCGACCTCGGAGGTTCATCAGTTGGCACAGCCTATCACAGCAGTCCGCCATCTATAATCCCAGTTAAGACGTTTCTTGTTAACAAACGTCATCAGCCATCATTACGAAAAATACGTTTCTGTCATGGACCAATCAGACACCGCTGACAGCCGTAAAATGGTTAGAGAAATTAGACGTACATGGTCTAGATCTGCATATAATCAGACTGCAGCTGGTATCATTAGTATTGTGACTCTTCGCTGGCTGTTGAAGATGAGGACGGAGCACGTTTAGGAATGTCGCGAGTGCCTTGATGTCGTCTTTGACTCAACTCAGTTCAGTCAAGATTTCTGGACACGTTGTGAGGAGACATAAACTTGAAAACGTGTTGACAATTTGCAAGCTTGAAGGAGAGAAAAAAAAATGAACGAAAAGACAGATGGCTTCACCACTTCGCATAATCAGGAGACGAACACAGACCTAATCCAGGTCTCATATGAGATGGCACACCATGATCGCCCACCAAGTCTCGTGTGAGATGGCACACCATGATCGCCCACCAAGTCTCGTACCAAGTCTCGTGTGAGATGGCACACCATGATCGCCCACCAAGTCTCGTGTGAGATGGCACACTATGATCACCCACCAAGTCTCGTATGAGATGGCACACCATGATCGCCCACCAAGTCTCGTGTGAGATGGCACACTATGATTACCCACCAAGTCTCGTGTGAGATGGCACACCATGATCGCCCACCCTCGCGGCTTGCCACCTGATTAGGAGGGTGCTACCATCCGGTTTGTGATAAATTCATTGAGAGAGAGAGAGAGAGTCAAAATCACGTTGGGTCATTACTAGAAAAAAAACACCACAGTGTTGTGTTTAATGTTAGGGGGAAATAAGTGACCAGGTATTGGTCGACCCATAGAAGTAACGGAACAGAACTGAGGTCAGTGCACACGTCAGGCCGGGTCTGTGGCGAAGGGGTTATGGACGCAATTTGTAATCCCGCATATCGCACTCGAAACACAGCTGCAGGGCGATTTGGCAGCAGGCCGACTAGTGTTGCGTTTTTCATAAAATGGTATGAGGTCCGGTCGTTCAGAAAGCAGTAACAAACTACTGAACGTAAACTTGCCAAGAAATCACAAACAGCCAAAGAATGCTGTCTGTAGAGGGTATGGAACCAACTTTTAACACACATTAGATAATATACAAATTGTCAGCTAATGACACATAGGGATTCAAACCAACTGCACCGAAACGACAGAAGCACATCGTTGAAGGAATTGTTCAGAAGCAAGTGTGTTTTCGATGCACTCTTACCTATAGACACCGAAAGGGTGTCATCATTAGACAGGTCTGAGCTCACAGCTGTGGAAAACAGAATTACAACTATGAACTGAGGTCAGCATGAACGAATGGATAAAAACGCTGGTTCTTAAGCATCCGGTGTGCTGATGCCGAGGTACTGGGTTCAACCCCTACACCAGTCAGTTGGACTAAAATGTTGACTTCTCCTTGACTTTGGGAAGTAAATTACAAGTACCTCTGAAGTCGGAGTGAGTTCGCTTCAATGCGAGGGACATTGGTAATAGGGAAAGCTATTCCACACGCACAATTCAGTTCAGCGCTACTAGAAGTGGTGTGTATGGACTACGTTTGAGTTCAAAGCGAGCGAGTGAAAACAAGGGGGGGGGGGGGAGTATGAATACAGTTAGATTTCTCATCCGACAATTGTAATAGCTGACTCTAAAAGTCTCAAAATTGTATTCTAATCAAGTAAAGGTCTAATAACAAACATAAACATAGGAGTGGGTGCGTTAATGGTGTTGATCAGGAGCTATGCTGATAATGTCACGAGTTCGGTGGGGCGAGGATTCGGCGCCGTAGTTCCTCTTCTCGCTAAGTGAGGGAAAGACTGGCCAACTATTCCTCCGAGCAACCGCTGCCTACACAATGTGATGGACCTATCATCACATCACAGACCCACAACGGGCTGCTGCTCGGGACACACACACATGGGGCCGTTATGCTGGGTCTATTATATCAGGGACATGTAAAGAAGCCACGGGTGCATTACACAGAATTATTGGTACATATTTCATGTTGTTAATTACACGTGCCTTCTGGAACAGGAGAGGGTGTGTTGTGTGTGTGTGTGTGTGTGTGGGGGGGGGGGTGTATTCAGTTGTATATCCTCGTCGTTGTCAATACCGGCATTTTTATTTTTGGGTTGTGTGTGATTTCTTGACAAGTTTACGTTCAGTACTTTCCCACTGCTCTCTGAACGATCGACATGAAAACCAACGCAAGGCTGTCTGCTGCTAAATCGCCCGCAACTGTATTCCGAACGCAGTTAGAGGGATTACGAAATGCGTTCGTAACCCTATCACCACTACAGGAGAGACAACTCAAAATCCTTGCGACATTTAACGGCGGATAAGGATTAGGTGATAATCTATGCATGTCAAACCACCATGTCAAACCACCGCCCGCCGAATGTTCTCGAAACCTCTTGCTATTTCTTCCGCCACGTGCACCCTTCTCTGCAAGATGTCCATCTTCCTGCTGGTCGACCGGTGTCCCACCTTCCGGGAACCATGTCTTCTCTCACAGCTCCTTCGAAGCCAGTGTGATGTTTAACTGATTCATTGCCAGACAAAAAAGTAGGTTTGTACCAAACATGGCACACATCAAATGAACAAGTGTTACAGTGTAAATTTCCGTTCCCTGAGCAATGAAATTGCTGAAGATAACTGCGAAACAAAACAAATAACACAATTGCCATAGTAGAAATCCCCTATAAGAAATTAGAAGCAACAGAGATGTGGTTCCTGAGACGAATGTTGCGAATTCCTTGGACCAGAGTAACTAACAACGACTGCCTGAAACAAGCTAATAAAACTAGAACATTATATACAACAATAAGAAAAAGAGAAACAGCTTTCTTCGGTCATGTGAGGCATTGGAAAACATCGTGACAGCTGGAAAGATCGAGGGGAAGAGAGGCAGAGGCAGACCAAGAGAAATGATGCTGGGTGGATTGAGACGGTGACATGGAGGAATAGCAGCAGAGTTGATTCAGAAAACCAAAGACCGAGATCTGTGGAGAGCCATGAACACCTATGCCAGCTGGCAGGGCACTTGATGATGATGATGACCCTAGTATGGCGATATATCATCCTTCTGCCCAAATGGGTAGTCACGTTTGGCGATATAGTATCCTTCGACACTGAATTAGTTAATAAGGCCAGCGTATTTTAGTTTCCGCGACACGATACCGTCTATGAGCCAGTATTCTTCTATGTTCATATCTTGTAGAATGTTAGTATTTTTCTCCTTCTTAGTCCACGGTATACCTAGAATGTTTCTGTAACATTTAGCTTCAACAGCTGTGCTTTTCTTCTCTGTGGCTGAGAAAGGGTGCATTGCTTGCTTGCTTGTGTACGCTGGCTGTGAACTCCAGTGTGAAGTCCTGTATGTCGGATGAAGACATCCTGTTGTCCAACATCAGTGTGATGTTATACAGGACCTGAGGTTTGCGCGAGTATCCGTTGTCCCATGTCTGACTTATTGGTGTGCAGACTGGTGGTTCCTAGCCGTGCAGGCAAACACTCTCCGACTTCGGAGGAGAAAGGGTGCATAATTCACATCCATTTGTTGCCCTAGGAACGAAACATGTTCTCATGTTTACTTTAAACATGTCTTTGCTGGTGTTGGGACATAGGTTCTAAATACCGTTTAATCTCTGCATGTCTATGGTCAGCCCGCGTCTTTTGGATAATCCCTATTGCTGTTCATTATTGAGACAAAATATTCAGTGTGACACTTTCAATGTCTTCATCCTTGATTGTGATCTGTGGATGGCGTGTAGTGATTTGCCGGTAGACATTGTTTTTGTTTTAAGTTCAAAACAAGACATTGATCTTCACTGTGTCCCCTGACACATAGAGTCAAATCTTTTAAACTTTAGGACTGTTTGAGAGGAGGACCGTGTAATCTGCATGTCTATGTTCTGGAATTATGTTTCCAATAATTAGAAATATGATCATAATTCTCCCAGGTCTCATCATTTTTGGCGTTTCTCATTACATCAAGTAACCCAGTCACCTTGTTTATCATAAACAACTTATTTGTCTTCACGGGCTGGTACGTGTGTGTTTTCAAATGTATGTGCGCGCATGTTTATGTGTGGAAATACGCACGCATGCTTAATTTATGCGATCCCTGGGCGTTTAGTCGTTAATTTACACACACACACACACACACACACACACACACACACACACACACAACGATATAAACACAGAGAGAAATTTTAAAAATGGGGGGGGGGGGGTACACATACGTGACAGATTAACTTGAGCACAACGTGTTTCCTATTACATCATGGAGTTGACAGGAATTCTAAAGTGTAGATTTATGTTTGCGAACGACACCTGAATTCCTACACGATGTTTAGAGTGTTTTGTTACTTTTACTATAACGCATTGTTTAGATGAAAAGTTAGAAACGCCACAGGAAGCTTAAATTATAAACATTCTAAAATACTTGACGCGACAGTCCTTGAATAGCAAACAGTAATGACGCCAAACCGTGTTAGAACAATGGCCTATATATGTTGGGGAGTCGTGGTAGCGCAGTTTCCAGCTTTATTTTTTCATTACGGATTATTCATCTTCTTCTGCGTTCATCCAGATTTTATTTTTCCGGACGTGACTGCGTTGTGCCTGTTTACAGCAGAGCTGCGTTCTTGCGCCGTTAGGCCGACACATCCGACTTCTGCGGGATTACGGATTCAAAGAGTATGTTTAGTAATGTGGAAAAAAGAATGTTTCGTGTGGCGTGACTATCGTCGCTTCAGAGGTCACGGATTGTAAGAATTGTATGGATATTTTGCCCTGGCCATTTGGGGTGCGGGGGGAATGAACAGGCTGATAGGCTAGCAGGGAAATGCACCTCTTGGTGGTAGATTGCTTATGGACAAGGGGGGGGGCGGGGGTCGTGCGCTTGTGGGACCAGGTGAAGAAGGCGGAGGAACATATTGAGAACCCGTATGTGGAAAGAATGAGATTGCGGAAGATCGGCAGGGGTTCCACAATACTGAGAGGGAAGACCAGGCGAACTTTAAATCAGATAGCGGTGGGAACGATTAGTAGTATGTCTCTTCGCTGGCCGTTGAACGAGGGAACGGAGCATGTATGTCCTAAGTGCAGTGATGTCGGTTCTTATTATTGATGCGTCTGTAAGTTTATCCCAAGAGTGCGTCTTCAGCATATAACTAAAGCCCTGGAAGGGGAGGGGGGGGGTGTCACTTGTCGTCCCTGGAGGAAAGTGGACTCGACAAGCACACCTTGAATATCCTTCTACTATTGGAACTATTGAATGACTTTTGTCTACAATCCTCCCTTCTGTCTTCCATACACTATATTTCTCTCTCTCTCTCTCTCTCTCTCTCTCTCTCTCTCTCTCTCTCTCTCTCTCTCTCTCTCTCCTTCATAACATACCCTGACAACAGTTTCCTCCAACAATTAATAACATGTTTATTGTTGAAAACTATGTCAATTGTATGTATTGAAAGTGTATATGTAGTTGGTAGTGTCTGCTAATGTGAATGCAAGATATGACTCGGGTAATCGTATGTGCTGTAAGCTTTCTCCAGTCTTCATAAACGGCCATACGACAAGACGCCACACATATAATTAGAACGTTCTCACCCTGGATGCTCCGTTCAGCTTGAGTCTGGAGGTAAATCCGTTATTGAAAAAAACTGTTCACCACTGTATCACCGCAAAGTAATGTGATCACGGCAAGTCTCATGCTTAGACCTGGTTTTCCTTGATTAATCGTTAATTAATAAATCCACCATGGAAAACACACCGCTAATGTCTAGCACTGTCTATTGGTCCTGCAAACGTTCTACACACGGTATTCCGTTCTTTTATGAACACCTTTTTTACGCATGGCAACTCTTCATGAATGATTCATTTGTGTCTTTATATTAATTTACAGTGTCATTATTTTCCGTTCTGGGTCATCCTGCCTTTTTATAATGATCGTTATTTCCATTATTTTCTAAACTTTCTCTGCCCCCGTGAAGTGCCTGATTAAAGTGAAAGTTCTTTCCTTTATTATCAACACTGCTTTATCTGTACAAGAGACGTACTGTTCTATCTTCTTTGATATGTCAGGAGGTGAATTGAAACCTGGGTAATAAATATTAAATCATGTGATTTAAGTCTGCTTCATATTACTGTTTATGTGAGTATCTTTCTCCAGCCGTAATGAAAAGCTTCCGAAAGAATACTCTGACATAAGACAGCAGAATTCACTAAAGTCTAAACTATTCACTAATAGAAAGCAATGGTAAACCTTAAGCACCCCCACATATTTCCCTATGCCAACTATTACTCTAAGGTTAGTTTTACCTTATATATAGAATTTATGTAAATCCCAGCATTGAAATCTATCAGCACATAAGCCCTTCTATCCCATTGCAAGGGATGATTTCTTTACTATTTCAGGATACATAAATATCTCGGCCCAGTATTGGAACACACACTGCTTCAAAACCCGTTTTCCACTCATTTATACTCAGTGTCAAATCCTTCGTTGTTTGTTTGATGTTCATTCCTCAACAATCAAATTTCCCGTAAGTCTCTACATCAAAAGTCTGTGAAGTCCCGTATCCGTGAGTTGCCGTGTTCGTCCTCGTTTCTCCGCTGAGTTCCGTATTCTTCCCACAACGCACATCAAAAGAGTTCTTTGATCCATGCCTCCGTTACTCGACCGATAAGATCGCCAGTCAATGACCCTGGCAAACACCTGTATCTGATATTCGGTCAATAACCTTCCATTTATCCTTCTCTCAGATTGAACGACTCGATTGTTAACCCTCCTCATAAAATGCCATTAATGTTACGTTTAATTTTATCGGGGAATCACTAAACTATCATCATTCTGTGACAGGGGGGATAATAATAAACTACTTTACCGGTAAACTACTGAACGTAAACTTGCCAAGAGATCACAGTCACACAATGCTGCAGTTTACTGTTATGTCCTGTAAAGCATATGCAACTAATTTTTTTACTTTACTGTGATGTGAGGTGGGGAGCGCAACGCTGACAGTGCTCGTGACGAAGAGGGGGGGGGGGAGAGAGAGAGAGAAAGAGATAGAGGAAACCTATCACCAGCCGCAACTTAAAAAAGAACAGGGAAAGAATGAAAAAGTTCCAGAATTATAGAGACAGGGGCTAAGATGAATTTTTTATATCCCGGCCTGATAAGTGGATTACACTGCCAGGCTGTAATAACAACAGTGAATGCACAAACTAAACGTACACAGTTTAAACTAACAAATCAGGACCAACACACACAAAATACCTTTTTATTTCATCAAATTCTACAACTTCAGAGTTGATACAAACATTGAAGCATAAAAGCAGACACTACAGACAACTGCAGTCTAAAATCAAACATTAACAATGCCTGGTCCCAAGCAAATAGCCAGACCTCTGCCCTCTAAGCTAAGTCTGTCAGGTACTCCAAGTAGACGACCGAATAGTTAAACCTAAAGTGAAGAGAATGTGACATTTAACAAAAGCAAGACACCTTAACAAAAGATATGATACTTAAACAGGAAGAACTGTGACACTGATAAAAATAAGACACTTTACACGGGAGACAAACATCAATGATTGTAACACCGACAAAAGTAAAAGTAACAAGATATATTTAAACACCAACAAAAATAAGTCCCCTTACAGTAACTTAGACAGGAATAGTTGCAACACCAACCACAACATAGGAGATCTCTGACATTACAGTCATTAACCACTCTTGAAACATAAAAGTAATATCTGATTATGTGGGTTACAAAATCAATAATATATACATGCTTGCTTGCTTGTGTTCGCTGGTTGTGAACTCCAGCGCGAAGTCCTGTATGTCGGATGAATGCATCCTGTTGTCCGACATCAATGTGATGTCATACCGGACCTGAGGTTTGCGTGAGTATCCGTTGTCCCATGTCTGGCTTATTGGTGTGCAGACTGGTGGTACCTCGCCATGCAGGCAGATACTCTCCGACTTCGGAGGAAATATATACATAAATCATAATGCTTACATGAGTAATAAATGTCTGTTTCCCCATTTTCATTCTTCATGATGGTTAAATCTTCAATTAATAATTGTAACAAGAAATCGAATCAACTTCGAATCAACCGCTTTACCAGCCTCTCCAGTCGTGCCCTGTTATCACAAATTAACACTTCATCGTGTTTGAACTGACCATCTTCTGCTGCAATTTTCTTAGCCTTTTCTGACTTTCAATGTAGCTCTGACTTCACTTCATACAATTTTAGTTCTCTGTCTCTTGTTACAATCCACATGACTTAACTACACGTCTGTTTAGCCACTTACACATTATTGACACAGAGAATAATCATGTAAAATACTTTCTCCTGTTGTATCCATCCATCCATCATGTGTCATGCCGATAAGCGTGGGTGATCATGTTTTGTCATCTCACTCGATCACCAGAGTCGTGGATCAGCTCCGTGTTCCTGTCTCAACCATGCCACGTGGCCAAGCCATACAGGTATTTACTTCTCGGTCTTCCCCTTGGTCATTTCCCTTCGATCTTGCCAGTTGTCACAAAGTTCTCCAATTCATTTCTTCTCATAACATGCCCAAACATATGACTGTCTGCGTCTAATGTCTCTAATCAGTTTACGATCTTCATTTGTTTCTTGAAGGACTTGTTCATTGGTATTTCTGTCTGTCCATGGTATTCTTTGCATTTTCCACAGAAACCACATTTCCACAGCCATCAGATGTTTTTCAGCTTGATTGCTCATTGTTCACGCTTCAAATCCATACAAAAGTACAGGTTCTATGTAGCACCTCAACACTATTTTTCTCGTTTCAATTGTTATCTTTTTATTGGTCAGTATGTTTTTCATCTTGTGGAAGGCTAACTCCGCAATGACAATTCTTGTTCTCTTCAAGGCATCTCCCTTCAGATGTTATGATTGTTCCTAGAAAGCTGTACCGATTCACTTGCTTAAGAATATGCCCATTTACTCGTATATCACATTGTGGTATTTCCTTCTTCCCAGTGACGACCATAATCTGTATCTTCTTACTGTTCAATTCTAACGCTAATTGCTCACTGTGTGCAACAACCGCATCTACTAAATGTCGAAGGTCCTGTTCATTGTCTTCAATCAAGATTGTATCATCTGCATATCTATGGTAATTGATTTATCTTCCCCCAATGTTGATTCCTTCCATATCTTCTATATTTCTGAAAATATTTTCACTGTACAGGGAAAAAAGATCTGGAGACATTACACATCCCTGCCTCATACCTCTTTTAATAGGCTGATATTGACCTACATCTTTATCATTTCTGATGGCAACTTGTTGTTTCCCATATATGTTTTTTTTTCTTCACAAGTCTAAGGCCTGTTGTATACATGCTATAAATAGTAGATATATGATCATGATTTTCATCACTCACTATTACTTAGGAATATTCATTCTCCTCAACAAGCAATTACAAAACATTCAATCTTGTGCCAGTATGATACCATGTGGCTTGGCAAGATTTGAGTTGTTAGTATATTTAATAATTTATGACATATTTTATATGTATATATTTATATTTATTTTATATGTACATATATAAATTTCTGCTAGCTTGAGATATTCACCCTAGGTGAAACAATAAAACCACTGACCACACTGACTAGTTCAGTGGTTCTCAACCTTTTTGTGGCCTAAGCACCCCTTCACCGTATATTTAGGATGTCATCCCTTCCCCCCCCCCTTCGTATTTCCTCCCTATAAATAGCCCCCCAACCCCACCCCTACAAAGTATACGTAAAAATAGAAGCCGAATTTCGTTGCACATACTAGAACAAGTCTAGACGTCTACATAAAACGTGATTTGCGGGTCTACTTACGTTATAAAACGAATTTCAGAAGGGCGGGAAGTACAGAACCGTAAAGTATGCAGGGAAAAAACAATATCAAGTAATCGGTTCTTGTAATAACACGATCTTGAAATAATCTTAATTACCCCCTGGAAGCCCTAATATTCCCCCATAGGGGGGGATTCCCCACCGGTTGAGAACCACTGGACTAGTAGATCTCACCATCAGAAACATTTGATAATTTTATATCTGCCCACCTCGTGTTACCATACTTGATTGCTAATTTCTCTACGTATGTATTAGTTATACGCTTATTCACATAATACTCCAGAAACATGAAATCAGGCTGTATAAAAGCTCATCTTATTAATATTTATTTATATTAGTTATTCCTACAACCTCAAATCCTGTTGTATCTAATCTAGGCTCGCTGTGTCCACTACACAAAAATTGCTTCAAACATGTATCTTTGCGCGGCGCTGGAATTTAGAAAACTTAACAATTAAATTAACCATTACACACTTAGTCTTATCGAAAACAAAGGCTGCCCACAAATCGACTAATTGATTAGGGCAGAACTCGGGCAGAATTCTTAGCCTCAGATGGGTCAACGACAGATCGCCGTTTTGCTTTTTCCGCGTGGAGGCCAGGTTTTTAAAATATTACAAGCCAAATTTGGAGCCTATTTGGCATGGTTTCATAACCATCAACCGACAAATCAAGATTCGATTTACAACGCTATACATAGCAAACACTTTTAAAATGCCACTGTACTCAAATTTGATTTACTAGCTTTGCAATTATGACTTCTTAGCGATATAATGTCATCGTACGCATTGAACTCTCACAACGTGTCTCGCTGGTTAGTTTGTTTATAAACTGCTTTCATCCTGCATGTCACTCAGTGTATACTTATTACTTTCATTTGTGACCGTAACAATAATTGCACTCAGTTGCACGCAATGACAATTTGAAAAAAAAATCAGTTTTTTTTTCCTTTCTAGTTACGGCGATTTTCTTTTATGGCAGTCTTCTTCTGTTATGATGCTGAATTCCTGTACTTTTTAAATTGTATTGCTGTCTAAAATGTACTCCATTTTTTCTTAAACCTTGTTTTCAGTTAAGACAAATCGATTCTTGTGTGTGTGTGCGTGTGTGTGTGTGTGTGTACGCACATACGTACGTACGCACGTACGTGTGTGCGCTCCTGAGTACACATATGCATACGTATGTACAAGGGTAAGTTAATAAGTAAGTCACAATTGGCTGTAGAAAAATAACTAACTATGATAACAACTTGAAACCAGTTTATTTTTATACATATATTGTCCTTTTATTTCTCAACATAATTTCCACCAACATTGATGCACTTATCCCATCGTTTTATCAGTCCTCCCAAACCGACTGCATTGAACTGGATGCTTTGTTTTCATTTACCTGCCATCCCACAGAACTGTGTGACTTACTTATTGACTCGCCCTCGTAACTGTTTTCTACCCAGCTATGCACCGCTTTACGGGAAATCGCTAGGGGCTGAGTCCACTGAAAACCCACCTTGGCGGGAGATATATCTCGGGTGACGCGGAAGTTGAATGTGAAATGAAAACGTGGTTTAGAAAACAGAGCACGTAGTTCTATGCAGCCGGTTTGGGAGGACCGATAAAACGATGGGATAAGTGCATCAATGTTGGTGGAAATTATGTTGAGTAATAAAGGGATAATGTATATATAAAAATAAACTGGTTTCTAGTTGTTATCATAGTTAGTTATTTTTCTACAGCCATTTGTGACTTACTTATTAACTTACTCTCGTATATTGGTAGGTAGGTAGGTAGCAGTGTGAGCGCGCCAGTCAGGCAGATAGTTGTATGGTTCGGTATGAGGGTAATCGTGAGCAGCGGCAGCCTAATCGCTAGACGCTTGCCTGTCGGCTGGTGGTCGTAGGTTGAAAGTGGCATCCAGGCGGATCTTTATAACTAACGTGGGAAGTAAAACCGACTGACATGATACTGACCACATGACCCCTGGAGTGCCGATAGGTCTATACGAATATGGGTCTAGCACCATATGCCCTGTGTGTCTTGACGTGTGTAAAAGGGTTCTTTACTTTCTTATTTGTTTATGTAGAGTGCCATAACTTAACGCAGCAGACTCACACATTTACTGAGCATTGTCTACCCCTGACAAACACTACTTCAACAAATACAGTGCAGACCTGATAAAACGAACTCACCTGGGACCCAACAAATTGTTTTTCTGATAAGAAATCCCTCTTATTTTATTGTTCAAGGTGATAGTAATGCATTTACAACGTACAATACATTATTGTTCTTCACAACAGAAATTCGCCACATCCGAGATCACCTTAAGCGGTTTGCACTTATCTCTCTTAAACTCCCGCTGTGCTGATGCCAAGGTAGCGGATTCAACTCTACACCGGTCAGTTAGACCATAATGTTGACTTCCCGTCTTTGATTTGGAGATGTAAATTACAAGTACAAAGTGCCTCTGAAGTCGGAATGGATTCGCCTGTAGGCGACGGACTCTGGTAATAAGGACAGTTAATCCACGTGCAAAAATCAATTCAGTACACCAGAAGTGAGTGGCACCTTACAGTCTTGACAGACCAAAGTATGTGAGTTAGAATGTGACCAAAATTCCATCACAATGCCTGGGCAGAGCTTCAGAGAAACATGTGATGCCCAAACGACATGTTCCCTCTCTCGGCTTTGCCTTATGTATTCCAGAGGAATGGGTAACCAATACGTCTGGCACAAGGTAGGCTGCAGACGCTGGCGGCTCAGCGTCAAACCTCCGAGACTTCGCTTCACGAGCAGGTGGCGAGTGGTGACCAGACCCTGAAACCCAAGGGACCCGACTTAGAGGCGTTCAGCCAAGTATCACAGGTGAGGGCCTCGTACGCGCCTGGACCATAGGACGTGTACATCTGTTCTTCTTCTTCTTTCGTTCGCTTGAAATATGTCTATATCTGCAATGTTGTCTCTTGTTTGAATTTAACTGTCTTTTTCAGTTCACACAATTGTCCATAGAGTTTATCTTCCACTGTCGTCTCTCTAGGCCAGAAAGTTTGCCTCTATATGTTATATTTTGGGCAGTCTTGGAGTATGTGCTCTGCTGTCTGCGAGGCCAATCCACATGTGCACATGGCTGTTTCACCAATCTTGAATTTTGTTTACATGTGGTTGCGTAATCTATTGTGTCCTGTCATGAGGCGCAAAACAATGGTGTACATCTGTCAATCACAAGTGTCCGGACTTGTGTAAAACGTGTACTACCGTCAGACTCCCCGCCTATAGTAGCACGTATATGGACTACGCTTGATTTGATAGCGCGCGAACGCAAAAAAAAAAATACATACATCTGCTTATTCCTACAGACCTTCAATGAGTGCCAGTCAATACTGGAAATTGTTCTCTTGCTACCCTCCGTGTCGCAATCATTATCATAACAACTTGGCAGCCGACCAATTGCCTATATATCACTTGTACACCTCGGAGGAGCAAATGGATCACCATAGTCTGGTAAGAATGAATCAGCGAGGTGTGACGAGGGGATCTGGCCGACGATCGACGCTCAGAGGAAAGGCGAGACGGACATATAATCAAATTGCTACTGGAACTATTAGTGTTGGAACTCTTCGCTGGTTGCTGAGGATGGGGACGGAGCGCTTATTGGAATGCCCCGAATGCTGTGATGTCGGTTCCTAAATCAATCAATCAATCAATGCCTATATATTTGTTGAATATCTGTCATCAAAATTAAACAAAAGATTTCCGTAATACAACTTGTTACGTTCACCAGAGGAATGCTAAAGTCAGTTGCATGCCATTTACAGGATGTTGCAGTCAACCCCAACATTTATTGGATGCTTGTGACTTACTAAGCAATTTTATGTTCAGCAATTTGCCATTTAACCGGCGCAGTGACTTAGGGATAATGAAATTGCGTTTCACAAACGCAGACATCGACTTTATTTACTAATACACTTCCAATGTAAAAATAATATTAAGTATTGTTAATATTCCTCTGTTGGCGTCTGTGGCTCAGGGCTTAATGAACGCAGTTTCATAATGCTTCGGTATACCGAGTCCAGGGTTTGAAATCAGCCGCGGGCGATTTAGAAGCAAATTGCTTTGTGTTATTTCGACGGTATACTGCATCGGCCGTTCAGAAAGCAATGGCAAACTATTTAAATAACTATGGCATATTAAATCCCCAACATCCAATAGACGCTGGGGTTATTGCAAAGTAAAGAACCTGCAACTAACAATTTATCAATGCTGTATGAACTGCCGACGCTCATATCATCGAAATAACGCAAAATGATCAGCTCCCAAATGGTCAGCTGCCGATTTTCGAAGCCTCGACTCGTTATATCGAGGCATTTTGAAACTGCGATCACTAAACCCTAAGCCTCATACGCCGACAGAGGAATGGTAACAATACATAATAGACAATTACAGTGGCAGTGTACTGGTAAATACAGTCATGTCTGCGTCAATTAAAATGTCTTCCCTCCTGTCTAAATTCCCATTAACCGTCTCGTTTGGCGAAAACAAATCTACATATTTATACAGCATGTGCATAAATACAGCAACGGCTGGGTCGCCCTACGGCGTGTGCTGGGTTGAAGGGATGTTACCGGTAGGCAATCTTTTAGCTAGAGCTAGATGTGAATGATCGGTCCAATGGTTCGTAGGTTTGTGGCCCAGCACGTTGTTTTATTCGACCCGCGGCCTGCACTTTAATTGTTAGCATAAAATAGGTAAAGGCGGTCCCATAGTAATCACTGCCGTGGGGTGTGCAGTGTTAGATCGTCGCATATTTTCATCATCATCAAGTGCCGTGCCGGCTGGCGTAGGCGTTCATGGCTCTCCATAGATCTCGGTCTTTGGTTTTCTGGATCAACTCTGCTGCTGATATTCCTCCATGCCATCGTCTCAGTCCATCCAGCATCATTTCTCTTGGTCTGCCTCTGCCTCTCTTCCCCTCGATCTTTCCAGTTGTCGCATATTTTAGGATACGGTATAATGTTGCGGGGTAGCCACTTTCCTTCCTCGCCTCCTATCCTTCCCGTTTTTTTTTTTTAAGTCTTAAAAGTCGAGAGGACCGATATCATTGCACCGGGTTTTATCTCTTATGGCTCGGTCTCTTTCCACAAGGCGGCCTGCCGAAAAGCGTCACACAAAGCACGATATCCGTAGCTCCAGCGACGACCTCCAGGAGTCTCCGAGAAAAATGCACTCGTGAACCGAAAGACGTCGCCCAGAATTGAACCCACAACCTTCGGAGCTCGAGGCAGACGGCTTGAGGTTAATTCCTGGAGAATTCTGAAATCGTCTGGTGCTCATAATTTTTAGGCTGGTAATGGTATTGCCTCAGAGCCATACTGGTCGGAAAGACGAGCCAACGACTATGCCACCATGGTTGTCAAGTGTTAGACTTTGCATATTCTAGAACATGGCATAGTGGCGCGAGGGTGGTCCGTTTCCTTTATTGCTGCCATTTTTCCCTAGACAATGTTTAGAAAATTCTGAAACGTATTCAGTACTCCTGTGTCTCGTGTTGTACGCGTTTGTGTGTAGTTTATTTTATTTTATTTTATTATTCATTTTATATATTTACTAGCTGACCCGGCCCGGCTTCGCCCAGACTCTGGTGGGGAGCATCTCATTTAATTCATATAAATAGTCATATAAGTTCTCGTTCCCGTTACCGACTATCTATCTGTCTGTCTGTCTGTCTGTCTGTCTGTCTGTCTGTCTGTCTGTCTGTCTGTCTGTCTGTCTGTCTGTCTGTCTGTCTGTCTGTCTGTCTGTCTGTCTGTCTGTCTGTCTGTCTGTCTGTCTGTCTGTCTGTCTGTCTGTCTGTCTGTCTGTCTGTCTGTCTGTCTGTCTGTCTGTCTGTCTGTCTGTCTGACCCGGCCCGTCTTCGCCCAGACCCTGATGGGGAGCATCTCATTTAATTCATATAAGTAGTCATATAAGTTCCCGTTCCGACTATCTGTCTGTCTGTCTGTCTGACCCGGCCCGGCATCGCCCAACTCCTGGTGGGGAGCATCTCATTTAATTCATATAAGTAGTCATATAAGTTCCCGTTCCCGACTGTCTGTCTGTCTGTCTGTCTGTCTGTCTGTCTGTCTGTCTGTCTGTCTGTCTGTCTGTCTGTCTGTCTGTCTGTCTGTCTGTCTGTCTATCTATCTATCTGTCTGTCTGTCTGACCCGGCCCAGCCCATGGTGGAGAGCATCTCATTTAAATTATATAAGTAGTCATATAAGATCCCGTTCCCGACTATCTGTCTGACTGTCTGTCTGTCTTGGGTAAATGTAGGAGGGAGGAGGAAGAGGGAGGTGGAGGAGGGAAGAGGAGGGAGGAGACAGGAGGAGTAGGGAGGAAAAGGAGGGAGGAGGAGGGATTAGGAGGAGGAGGGAGGAGTAGGGTGGAGGAGGAGGCGAGGAGGAGGGAGGAGGAGGGAGAAGGAGGGAGGAGGAGAACGCAGGAGGAGAAGGGAGCAGGAGGAGGAGAGGGAGGAGGAAGGAGAGGGAGGAGGGAGGAGGAGGAGAGAGTAGGAGGAGGGAGAAGGAAGAGGGAGAAGGAAGAGGGAGGAGGAAGAGGGAGAAGGAGGAGGAGAAGGAGGGGGAGGAGGAGGAGGGAGGAGGAGGAATGTGAAGGGAGGAGGAGGGAGGCGGAGAGAGGAGGAGGGAGGAGGAGGAAGAGGAGGAGGAGGAATGTGAAGGGAGGAGGAGGGAGGAGGTAGAGGGAGGAAGAGGGAGGAGGAGGAGGTAGAGGGAGGAGGATGGAGGAGGAGGAGGGAGGAGGCGGAGAGGGAGGAGGAGGAAGGAGGAGGGGAGGAGTGAGGAAGAAGGAGGAGGGAGGAGGAGGGAGGAGGAGAGAGGAGGAGGAGGGATGAGGAGGAGGGAGGAGGATGAAGAGGGAGGAGGAGGAAGAGGGAGGAGGAGGAATGTGAAGGGAGGAGGAGGAGGAGTGAGGAGGAGGAGAGGGAGGAGGAGGAAGGGGGAGGGGGAGGAGGGAGGAGGAGGAGGAGGGAGGAAGAAGGAGGAGGGAGAAGGAGGGAGGAGGAGGAAGAGGGAGGAGGAGGAATGTGAAGGGAGGAGGAGGTAGAGGGACGAGGAGGAGGAGGAGAAGAGAGGAGGAGGGATGAGGGGGAAGAGGGAGGAGGAGTAATGTGAAGGGAGGAGGAGGGAGGAGGTAGAGGGAGGAGGAGGAGGGAGAAGGAGGAGTGATGGAGGAGGATGAGGGAGGAGGAGAGGGAGGAGGAGGAAGGAGGAGGGGGAGGAGGAGGAGGAGGGAGGAAGAAGGAGGAGGAGGGAGAATGAGGGATGAGGAGGAGGAGGGAGGAGGAGGAAGAGGGAGGAGGAGGAATGTGAAGGGAGGAGGAGGGATAGGGAGGAGGGGAGGGGAAGAGGAAGGGTAGGAGGAAGAGTGGAGAGGAGGAGGGAGGAGATAGAGGGAGGAGGAGGAGGGAGGAAAAGGGAGGAGGGAGGAGGAGAGAGGAGGAGGAGGTAGGAGGAGGAGAAGAGGGAGGAGGAGGAGGAGAAGGAAGGAGGAGGAAGAAGGAGGAGGAAGAGGGAGGAGGAGGGAGGAGGGAGAGGGAGGAGGAGGAAGGAGGAGGAAGAGGAAGGAGGAGGAAGAGGGAGGAGGAGGAAGAGGGAGGAGGAGGATGGAGGAGGGAGAGGGAGGAGGGGAAGAGGAAGAGGGTAGGAGGAGGAGGAGGGGAGAGGAGGAGAAGAAGGGAGAAGGAGGGAGGAGGGGAGAGGAGGAGGGAGGAGGCAGAGGGAGAAGAAGGAAGGAGGAGGAGGAAGGAGGGAGAATGAGGAGGGGAGGAAGGAAAGGGAGGTGGAAGAGGAGGAGGAGGGAGGAGGAAAGAGGTAGGGGGAGGAGGAGTTAGAGGGAGGAGGAGGAGGAAGGACAGGGAGGAGGAAGAGGAGGAGAAGGGAGGAGGAGGGTGGAGGAGGAGCAGGAGGTAGAGGGAGGTAGAGGAGGAGGAGGGAGGAGGTAGGAGGAGGAAGAGGGAGAAGAAGGGAGAAGGAGGAGGGAGGATGATGAGGGAGAAGGAGGCAGGAGGAGGAGGAGGAGGAGGCAGGAGGAGGAGGGATGAGGAGGGAGAGGGAGGAGGAGGGAAGATGAGGGAGGAGGGGGGAGTAGGCGGAGGGATGAGAGGATGGGAGAGGAAGAGGGAGAAGGAAGAGGGAGAAGGAGGAGGGAGAGGGATGAGAGGGAGGAGGAAGAGGAGAAGGGTGGAGAAGAGAGGAGGAGAGAGTTCGCCATTCCGAATTCATACTCGTCTAGTTCTTCCCTTCTACACGACTGTAGATAACTTCCTTACACATAAAAAGATGAATTGTTATTGATATTGCCGTGGCATGGAGGAATATCAGCAGCAGAGTTGATCCAAAAAACCAAAGACTGAGATCTACGGAGAGCCATGAACGCCTACGCCAGCCGGCACGGCACTTGATGATGATGATTGCCGTGTGACGATTCTGTGTAGTCACGTCATTTTCTTCCCTTTCCCTAGCGTTTTGGTTCGGGGATTCTTTCATCATCATCATCATATATTTACGTACGTATTTTGGGAGGGGGAGGAGGGAGGAGAAGGAAGAAGGAAAAAAAACTATGACAGTTGACAGCTCTGGAATGAAAGGAAAGCGTGTAGAAAATTTCATCTCAATCGGATGGGCCGTTCGCGAACAAATAAAGGACATACATATATATTTACATATATATTTACATACATACACTTTGTTTTATAGATATAGATTGAGTGCTTCTGATTTCGGATTTTCACCTGTATTTCGCGATACGATGGATCTCCTTGTAAGGTATGTGCAACATTGTTGATGTTTAGTACGTTTCTTCTCGCAGGAGTTTAATATACCTATTTGTTTCCAATTCATATACACACTAGGGAACGGAAACAATATGAACACACCAAAGAATGCAGCTTCCGGTCGGCTTAACTGTGTTGTTATTCTTATTCTTCTGCCATTACCCCTAACCCGTTCAATCCCAGAAGAGAAGTTATATTAAGGATCATCCCCAGCCTTGTGTTAATAATCCTGTCACTGAATGAGCAACATGTCGGATATTAATCTGACAGGAACTGTTGTCCATAGGGATTATTAAAACATCGGTGAGATGTTCAGGATAGATATAATCATATACTTAGAGACACTTGTAGCCAGGTTTTTCCCCTCTTTACTGTCTCTCATTCACTATTCAAAACAATATTTTCCCGTAGTGAATTTGAATAACGAAGACATAAACAATAGATTGCACGATTTATTGTCAGGCATAATTCTATAGAAACCAACTTTGTGCAAACAAAAATATATGATAGTCAGTTTAAAATGACCCTCCTAGACAGTTCAAATTACCGTGTGAATATGTGTGCTGTATATTTCAGCTTGAATGATTTATCTAATTACGTTAGTTTATGTTGTGTGATTTCCCGTAGTGAATTTGAATAACAAAGCCAGACAGTAAATCGTGCAATGTAATGTTTGTATCTTCGTTAATCAAAATCTCATTTTCTATGTCTAAAATGCCATAGGTTAATATTTAATGAAATGTTTTTCTATCAAGCAGCGGTTGCTACAAATATGAATTTTGACTTTCAATGTAATACACCACTGCTGGCGTGGTACTCGAAAACTTATGCTTCTAAGTATCAAAGGCGAAGAGTTAACAACGTTTATTAATAGTTCTCAGTAATATTTTATTTTAACTTGATGTTTTCAGAAAATTGCTTTTCCCAAGAGAAAAACCAGAACACTAATAATTTAAGTAAAGGTCCCTGTTCATGCCCAAGCCGGCTTGGGCACATGGAGCCAGACACGGCATGGGTTGGAGGAGGGGGGTGGTGTGGCCGGTATCATGCCGGTCGCCTTTAGTTTCCAAGACATTTCCTGGTACCAATTTTAGGTTGGGTCGACTTGGCAAATTTCAAACCTCCCTGACGCGGATCGAACCCAAGGCCACTAGTGCGGCAAGCGAGCGTCTAGCTGCTACGCTATCGCGGCTCAGATTGTTTAGTAAGCACTTGATATTCTTTTGGATTGGATACAGTGTAAATAACAATACAAGAACATGTGGATAATAATTACGTTATTTATTGCATTCAGTATGCGATCAGGTCGGCCTTAAAACACAACTCATACTTATCTGTTAGTGTAAAGGTGGTGTAATATATTAGTGTGTCGAGAGGTGTTGTGAACCAAATGTGACTGTAATTAAATTTGGCACTGTAAATCACAACTGGTAATCGGTTAAAAATTAAATATTTGCATATCCTTTACAGGACATCGCTGTCAACATCAGCATCTTTCAGCTGTTGATTTCTTGGCAAGATTACGCTCAGTAGTTTGCCATTGCTTTCTGAGCGGCCGGCTCACATACCCCGTAAGTTACCGACGCGATTCGAACCACTGCTGATTCTCACCGTCGTCACGTTACTTACGAGAGTATACGAGATTACGGAGAAAAGTTGCTAACCTCTAGGCCAGGAAGCCGTCTGGTAATCGGTTACTACATAGATATTGTCACAAACTGTGCTTGCTCAGTAATTAATAACAACGGGTACTGTTATCGACAAGTCAAATGGTCAGCATGGGCAAATGGATAGAAGCGCTCGCTCTTAAACTTCCGTTGTGCTGATGATAAAAGTAGAGGGCTCAACCCCTACACCGGTCACTAGGACTAAAATGTTGACTTCTCGTCCTTGACTTGGGGACGCTAATTACAAGTACTTCTGAAAGTCGGAATGTGTTCGCCTGATGGAGAGAGACACTTGTAATAGAGACAGCTAATCCACAAGTAACAATCAGTCCAGTGCACAAGAAGTAGTATCACCTTTATGGACTAACTGAGTTCACAGCGCAAAGAAAAGAAGTCAGAAGGAGATGACCAAGGAGCTGCAGAAATTAAACAGCTTGAAGAACCTGTGGCACAACACCGGCACACACAAACATTTTAAAAATATGTTTTTGATGTTTTCCCTCAGGCCACACTAAGAAAGAATATCAATAAAGATAGACAATCAATCAGTACCTCTGACAGATATTCCCACGTTTCTTGGGGGTTACACTCGACACCAGCACTCGCAAATCATAGGACGGTTTGGGGTGAGTTGGCTAAAGGCCTATGCTCCACTGGGCGTAGAGGACGAAGGAAGGAAGTAAAGTGCGCCCTTCGAGGCACACTGTGAAATATAGCTGAAGACCTGAAGCCTGGTGTCCTATTTGAGGTGTATACCGAAATACACTTCGCACGAATCATGGAGGAAATTAAAGGAAAGGCGTAATTCACGCCCCTCTAACTTCTTACTCTTGCCCAAGACGAAAATAGCATGAGTTAGTTAGTTAGTTAGTTAGTCGACAGATCATCCTCATTGCACATCGAACCATTCAGTCCATAAGTGCTCGGATCCCCTCCTCAGCAAATTCTGCAACGTGTAGCGGCTAACGATCGCTAGTTCTGTGTTTGGTTTATCAATCTTCTTTGGCTTCCCTGCGTAGTGTTCTTGTTTGGCCACCCTCTTTCTAATCTGCTGCTCTCGCAGTCTGGCCATTGTGTAGATTCACCAGTCATCCACTTGGTTCTCGCAAAAGTCTTATGTCGTAGAGCATCAGAATGTCGACCTGGTCCATGGCTGCTGTCCGCCCTCAACAGTAGCCTCACCCTGCGAGCTTGTCAGCACCGCCTCATTTCCTTGTACTCCCGCATCGCCCTGGCACGAAGATGAAACTAATCTTTGCCAGTCGAGACCGCTCCAGAGGCAGCAACCAATCTCTCGGATCGACCCCTCCTCTATCCTCTGATCATGTTCATTGAGTCGCTAAGGAAAACAAGCCCTAGTGAATGTCTGTGTCTCGAGCCATGTTATTGCTACTTTACTTACTGCCATGACTTCCATGGTCAGGCTACTTGTGGTCTTCAGTGAACGCACCGCAGTCCTCTTCACAATTCTCCTCGGCCGAAGCTGTAAAGGCCCATGAGCTCTCACATGTCGGACTACGACCGACCCGCTATGAGTGATAGACAACACGTAACACTCGAACTAATGCATTGCAAACTTTGAACGCTGAAGAAATAGGAGGAGGAGAGGGGCAGGAAGAAAAGGAATACACATGCATCTTTCCGGTGGCAGCATTTAGATGTGAATCAGATACCATTTCACAAACACCACAGAAGAAAATCGAGGCTTTTGAACTTAAATGCTTGAGAAAAATTCTTGGTATTACGTAAATTAGAAAGAAAAATATTGGCATCCTGTAGGATTTGAACATCAAAGAAAACGTAACTCATAAACAGTATCATGTTTCTGACCATGAAATACTTCGATAATATAAAACATCACAAGTAGTTTAGACAGAACAGTCATGACAGATATGGTTCTAGGAAGAAGGAAGCAGAGGTCGCCCAACACGGCGGTAGATTCAGCCACCCTGGGCATGAACATGCGCGAGGCTGGAGAACTGGTGAAGGGTCGAGTCTCTCCGGTTGGCTGTGATAAGGGAGACTCGTTCTGCAAAGGGCTTGCTACATATGATGGTGATCAGAATATAATTTTTACTCTTCATCCCTCCACTCCTTGGCAAAGGAAGTGCTACATGATAAGCCAGAATATATTTATACTCCCCCCTCTCTTTCTTTCTTTCTTTCTTTCTTTCTCCGCCCCTCTCCTTCTCTCTCCTGTGTGGATAAGCAGCTCCCTACACAACGGCGAGAGACGAAGAGAGAGAGAGAGAGAAGAGAGAGATAGTAGAGAGCGTTGTTAATTTAAACCACAGTAAAGCTCAATAAGAAAGAGACCAAACAGCTTTCTCGGTTCATGTAATGAGAAGAGAGACATTGGAGAACATCGTGACAACTGGAAAGATCGAGGGGAAGAGAGGCAGCGGCAGACCAAGAGAAATGATGCTGGATGGATTGAGACAGTGGCATGGAGGAATACCATCAGCAGAGTTGATCCAGAACACCAAAGACCGAGATCAGTGGAGAGCCATGAACGCTTACGCCAGCTGGCAGGGCGCTTGATGATGATGTGATGATGATCATCATCATCATGATGTTGATGATGCGATGATGATGATGATGATGATGATGATGATGAATGTGTGCCGTGTTGCGAATATTTTACCTCAGCCTTTAATAACGTTTTAATATTTTATTCCATCGTAAATGGAGCTATACAAGAAATAATCTGGTCAATGCCGCGTTACAGCCGTTTGAGACATTCCATTTATATATAAGCAAATGCACGTATTCAAGTTGGAATATCGACATAAATGAGGACAGTAACTCGGAAGAAAGGGATAAAGGCATCCCAGAGGAAATGACACGTAAAAAACCGCGCATGTTTATGAACTTAATATTTCATGAGATTTAAAGAGCAGGGATTACGAAGTTGTAAGTTGATATGTTAAGGGGTACGATACCAAGGAATGGAAACCTGCCGGCTCCATATATGCATTATGAAGACAGGCACGGTTCAAATTACTCTCATTAAGTTTCTTACAAAGAAGTTTCTAAATAAGTTTCTGAGATAGAGATCAATATGTCCGAATGGATAAGAGTGCACGTTCTTAAAGCTTCAGTGTGCTGACCCGATGTATCGTTGTCATCCCTTACACGGGTTGGTTGGACTCAAATATTGACTTCTCATCCTAGACTTGGGGACGAAAATTACAAGTACCTCAGAAGTTGGAGTGGTTACGCCTGATGGCGAGGGACAAAGGACACGCAAAAATCAGTCCAGTGCACTAAAAATAGTAGCACTTGTATGAACTATTCTTGAGCTCAAAGTGAGCGAACGAAACAAAATAAAGTTTAATAGATCATCATCATTATTATCATCATCATTATCAAAATCATCATGCAGTGCCAACTCTGCAGTAAAGGTAGATGGTAACGGATTTTCACAAATATCGTCTTCCCTTTCGTTATACATTCTGCTGACTCTGTCGCGAAGGATTTACAGACGGAAGTCGTAATCCCGCATACCACGTTCGAAACACAGCTGCGGGCGGTTTGGCAGCACACTGCCTTGCCAAACTGCTGAACGTAAACTTGCCAAGAAATCACAAACAGCCAAAAAAAGAATGCTACAGTTGACTGTGACGTCCTGTAAGTGATATGCAAATAATCACATTCTGTAAGGCTGTATCTTGACTATTTTTCTGTTTGTTTAATGTCTATTTATTTAGTGTCTCTGTCAATGTTACGTGAACTTTGCAGGACGTTGCAACCCCGGATTGCGTTTCAAGGCAGCTTGACGTTCAATGGTTTGCGATTGCTTTCTAAATGAGAAGTGAAGGTTAAAGTTCAAATTTATGTGGAATAAACCCACTACCCTACTGTCAGCGTATAGGAACTTTAAGTTAAAGTTGGAGTCTTTGTGGCAAAGTGGTCAGGCCATCTGCCTCATGCTCCAAAGGTTGTGGGTTTGATTCCGGGCCAAGTCTTTCTGTTCACGGGTGCATTTTTCTTGGAGACTTCTGGGGTTGTCGCTGAAGCTACGGAGTTCGTGCTTTGTGCGACACTTTCGGCAGGCTTTCCTGCAGAAAGAGAACGAGTCATATGGGATTAACCCCGGTGCAATGAAGTCGATCCTCTCGACTTTTAAGACGACTTTTAAGTTTAAGTGCGAGGGCAATAAACCTCTCTTATATGCTGTTGACCTGAGAGCAAACTAATCAACTCTATGTGTTTGCGCTGTAATAAAAATTCCGTCTTTCTTTTAACAAGCTCATTTGGGGTAAATTTCGGGTCGCGATTGGTAATTGTCCCTTGAAGCTCATCGCTTCAGACAGATTTATAGCAGAATATTGCACAAAACTTTTCCAGAACTGAATTGTAGAAATGCTAAAACAGAATAAGAGTTATATATTTTACTTAAACTGAACTTGTGAAGTCTCAAGCACTGAAGACAGTCTAAATGGGATTTGGGGACGATTTATAAGCAACTTCAAGACACGAACTTGGCAGTTAATGCATTCACTTGCCGATGTTCGAACTCTGGTATTAGCAGAGTAGTATTTTGTGTCTATCACTGCGTCTCTGTTTACTCCACGTTGGGTTCAAAACAATGTATTCCCTGAATATTGCACGATTTCTTGTCTAGCATTGCAGATGCAGCGAAATAATTATATTCCAGGCAAGAAATCATGCAATGTTTTGTTGTTGGTGTCTGTGTTTATGCTTGGGTTCACTAACATTTTAATCTAGTTGTTTAAATGAACTATGATGTACCAGGGAACTTCTCACCACATCCAACTATCTCTTGCTACAGATTTGAACCCCTGACCACCAGGCCGACAGAGAGCGTCTAGAAACTCAGCTGCCGCGGGTCATAGTGTACATGCAAAGACCTAATACTTCATACGCTTATATGGGACGCAAATGTGTTTCTAAGGTAGCAGGGCCGGGTTATATACTGGCCAAGACCTATTGATTGACGCGTCCTCGTCGAGCGTCCTGGGCAACAGGTCCCTTCGGGGTCCTGGCTAAAGTCAGTAGAATCGCCGATTCCTCCGAAGTCGGAGAGTGTCTGCCTGTACGGCGAGGAACCACCAGTCTGCACACCAATAAGCCAGACATGGGACAACGGATACTCACGCAAACCTCAGGTCCTGTATGACATCACACTTATTTTGGACAACATGATGCTTTCATCCGACATACAGGACTTCGCGTTGGAGCTCAAGCCAACGAACACAAGCAAGCAAGCATACTCTTATATCAGCATTTGCTATTGAAGAACGTCTGCCATATGCATTTGGAAATGGCTGATTTCATGTTTTACAACGATTTTGAAAGATCACAAGATAATCGTATATTTGACCATTGAATGTTATGTTTGGTTACAGCATTCCGTCATTTGTAAATCAGCACAACTATTACAAATGAAAACTCAACCCACTCCCTTTTTTCCCTCACTGTCTCTCTCTCTCTCTCTCTCTCTCTCTCTCTCTCTCTGTCTCTCTCTCTCTCACTCTCTCTGTCTGTCTGTCATTCTGTGTGTATGTGTGTGTGTGTCTGTATCCGCTTGTGTTCTCTTTCTTTGTCTCTCTATAGCTATCTCTGTCTCTCCATGTCTGTCGCTGTCTGGTCTCTCTCTCTCACTCTCTCTCTCACTCTCTCTCTCTCACTCTCTCTGTCTGTCTGTCATTCTGTGTGTATGTGTGTGTGTCTCTGTATCCGCTTATGTTCTCTTTCTTTGTCTCTCTATAACTGTCTCTGTCTCTCCATGTCTGTCGCTGTCTGGTTTTCTCTCCGGCATGCATTATTTAATGCTAACAGAGTTCATATTACCCAGTTTTTACTATTTAAATGTAAATGTAATATGCATAATAGATCATATATATCTAATGTGCCAGAGATGGGTGGAGGTTGGAAGGGCCAAATGTAAGACATGCCTGTATGCTCAATTTCTGATCTTTTGATAGTAAAGATTCTTCGTTCGTTCATTCGTTCTCTCTCTCTCTCTCTCTCTCTCTCTCTCTCTCTCTCTCTCTCTCTCTCTCTCCTCTCTCTTCTCTCTCTCTCTCTCTCTCTCTCTCTCTCTTCTCTCTCTCTCTCTCCTCTCTCTCTCTCTCTCTCTCTCTCTCTCTCTCTCTCTCCTCTCTCTCTCTCTCCTCTCTCTCTCTCTCTCTCTCTCTCTCTATCTCTCTCTCTCTCTCTCAGTACACACAAACACAAGCACACACATCATGTTTTGCACACTGTGTTTGCTTTCAGGTCCCACACATTCATACTGTTTGCTTTTGTCAGTTTCTACGCAGATCAATTTTAGTTGGACTTCCACAAATTCTTCACAGTGAACATCACTCTGCTATTGTGCATTCCCTCTTTTCTTGCACTTTACTTTCATCTGTTCTCCATTCTCAGCTTTTACCTCTCCACTTTGCTCGTGTTTTCACCAGACCCTTCTGTAAAATATTCTTACTTTTGAATCAGTCCACAATATTACATCTAACCCCTGCATTCCCAAGATCCTCTGTTCTGGTACTAACACCCACATTATGCTGAGTGCCACATGCATGCACACTGCCAGTGTTTGTGTTTGCTTGTTTAATTAAGACAGATAACCAACATGAGACAGAATATCTGGTTCCTGGTGTGTGTCTGTGTACCTTTAATTAAATGTTTGGAATGCTACACCTAACAACAGTTCTTAATTAAGCAATGGCATTCAGTCATTGTGATATGAACCTGGAAAAACTGGAGATGCAGGAACAAACAAGTTATGTAGCCTTCAAGTTGGATATGGTTTACAGATTTGTTCATTTAGTTCCATGAGGTTTGTCATGGTGGTAGAGTGGCCAGCACGCTTGCCAGCCAATCCAGTAGTCATGTTTTCAAATCCGCATCAAGACAGAATTTATATTAGAAATTAATCTG